>JAODKL010000107.1:7524364-7537851 GCA_026780765.1 Petrocephalus schoutedeni
TGCTTCCGGGATAGGCTCCGGACCCCCCGCGACCCTGAACAGGATAAGCGGGTTGGAAAATGGATGGATGGATGGCTATACTATGCATTATTAAACACTGTATGACATGTTTACAGTTCCTATCGCTACGGAGACTGGAAGCATGGCCGCGTGGATGCTGCCATCACCTGGCATAAGTAGGAAGTATCCCATGGCATTTCGCTAGCCTGGGGAGTGGAGGAGTTGACTATTGAATGAGCAGGGTGAAGTGAAGAGCATCTGTATACTGATATGTGTTTATTTTCTATCTAAGCAGTGCTGGGAATTGTCTCGGCTGTGATGATGTATTGTTTGTGGAGCTGCCTGGAGCTCACTGGTCATTCTGACGGTGTGTTTTTTTTGCCTGTCTACTTGTGTCTCCTCAGGTCACGGGGATTACTCGTACCAGCAGTCTCCTTACAGCGAGCAAGCTTACGAAAGGTCCTTTGAGGAGTCATCGCAGCACTACTATGAAGGAGGTACGTTTTCTTTTTAATATTGCCCGGTAATGCTACTGATCATCAAATTTTGCCTGTCTATGACCGCATGGGAGACAGTTTGATACTGGGGGGGTGGCGAGACACAACTTAATAATTTCAATGCAAAGGTCTGTTTATAGGGGGTGATGAATTTAGAGGTGATGAAGTTAGATTCAGTAACAGTGAGTGAAATCATTTAAAAACCACCAATCTATCACCATAACTATTTGTTGAATATGACACTAAATACATGACAGCTTTATACTTAGCAAATTATATCCTGTTTGTCCAAAGGGAATACCCAGTATACCCAGCAACAGGCCTCGTACCAGCAGGGCCCCAACCAGACAGCCTTCAGCCAACAGCAGTATCCCAGCCAGCAGGGCTACAGCGGGCAGCCGCAAGCATACAGTAGGTACTCAGTCCCAGGCTGAGAGAAGAAGGCAGGACTCTCTCTGGGGTTATCACAGCCAGCTGGCCCACATTCTCCAGGTTATATCTGGGGCTTTTCTTATTTCGCCAGTATTTCAAACCTCAAGGCTGGTATTTGAAACATTTTTTGAAGTGTTCCTTTGGTACACTTAAAAAATCTTATTAGCTCTGAGTTTCTTGGATCCATCCAAAAGACATATGGAAAAAACATCCTGACTGGTTTTCCTTCAGCCTGTTTTTACTTTGTTATCAAATATGTCAGTGACATAAAGTCAATATTATATTTAAATGAAATGTAATGGTAAATAAACTTATTTAAATGCCAAACTGTTCTGTTAAGGGTCTTCATAGATTAAGTTAATAATGGTCAATGTTGTTTTCCTATATCATGAATCTGCAATCAGGATGGGCAGTTTGTTGTTTTAAGTGTTATTGTCCCTTCTTACACCCTTCCCTGGCAACACATGATCCCAGGTTCCCCACAAGGGGCTTCCTCACAGTACCCTGGCTACCAGCAGGGCCAGCAGTACGGCTCGTACCGCTCCCCTCAGGCTGCCCCTAGTGCCCAGGCACAGAGGCCCTACGGATATGAGCAGGTATTTACCCACTACCCCTTCCTGAAGCATGAAAGACAGAGGTTCCCTGGATGGTCTGGGGGCATGCAGCTTTTGGGGCCACTTATGGATTTAATCATGTGATTATTAATCAGCTTATTCTGTGGCTCTGGTCATAGCCTCTGTGTGAGTGTGTAAGTTTGAGCCTCATTAATAGGTCAGCTTTCATTTGGAATAACACATATGGTGACTGACCAGGGCACCTGGCCTATTGAGCAGAGGCATCACACTGTATATGTCATTTGGTTGTGCTGCTGTATAGTAGGATTTCTCTATGCTTGCCTGTGTTACTGTGAACAATGCCAATGTAACACAGCACACAGGTTATGCAAGTTGTATTCAATATCACCACACGTGTTTAAGCTATTTCAATGCTTTATTGTGGCATTGTAAATTATATTGCCTTGTTATCAGTAATATTATTTTGCACTTACACAAATCTGCTTTTTACAATTTAGATTTTTTTTTCAGGGTCAATATGGAAACTATCAACAATGAGGGATGAGCGTCTGCCAAAGCCTGGCCGTTTGACGAAGGAGTTTGCGAACTTTGAATTATAAGGAAGTTCCTCTTGAATAATGGGAGAGCAGAGTTGCCAGTATTTTGTTTATTGACCTCTCAGTGTGCTGAAGCTAAATTTCCCTTGAGATTATAGTTCTAAGTTGAAAACACATCTACCAAAGGTTTAGTGGAAAAGTCAACATTTTACAGAGTACAATGACTGTTGGTCTACCTATGTATTTTTGCTGCATGTAATTGTACAAACAGTATCTCTACTTCTGTCATGAAGGAGCTACTATAGCCGGCATACTGTAGAACTTCTGCACCTGAAATGCATGCTGTCGTGATGTGCTGCTGAAAGCAGCATCAAACTATAAAGCAGCTTCACAGCGTACAGTTGTTAGTTTATCTGTGGGTGAGCTGAACTGACTCATACTGAATTGATACTCAGTATAACTGAAATATGTTTATCTTAACTACAAGCGCTCTTTTTTTGTTACATTTATTATTGGATTTAAAGATAGGCCAATTACTATTTTTCGATTTGTATTTTATATTAAAAAAATTATATAATAGAGTCGGGTTGGTTTCTACCAATCAAGGGATGTTTTTGTAACTTTAATTTGCAATGAATGTACTCTGTCATTGTTTTGTTTTCACATGGCAATAACAGGCTTTTAAGGTGACACAGTAGCTAAGTGAAGTGTCAGTTTCGCCTGTGTTCTCACAAAAGGTCATATTAATAAGCGGTTACCTAAAAGGTTGTTGGTTTGAATCCCTGACCTGCAAGGTAACGACCCCAAGCACTGCTCCCCAGGTGTTGAATTAGCTGCCCACTGATATGTCACATATGGGTTAAATGCAAAGGACACATTTCATTGTTGTGCACTGTGTGCTTTGGTGTATCAACAATGACAATTAATCACTTTCACCTTTATTAGAGATGTGACAGTGTAATCTGTAGTGCAGTAGAAACTAAAAGATACATTTTAAATATTCCACAAACACATTTGCCTTACAGTTCTTTAATTCTGTACAACTCAATGTATATTTATTCTTTGTTTTATTGATAGCCACATACCCAGTATTGCAAATGTAAATTTACTTTACATTTTTACAATACCAATCAATCATCATGGCACTGTTACAGATACAAATAGGTGCTGAGATTATATTTACTTCAAAAGGAGGCAGCACATTAATCATCATTTTGATGTTACAAAAGGTGTTTAAAATAATATGGCTGTCAGACAGCACAACTCTTCCAGGACAATCATAGCCTTCTTTGGATCACATAAAATGTAGAATTTTTTTCAGTTGCTGTAAATGGGGTGTATTATTTGCATTCTGTATGAGAGGTGTATTGTGCAAATGTCTTACTATATATGGTTTGTTCATGTGGCTGTGAGAGAGTCGGTTAACCCTCGACTAAAAAGTGTTGTTTTATTTGTTACTATTTAATATAAAAATAATAAAACCTTTCACCTTAGCATGTGTAACTTGTAGTCTGTTGATACTTAAAAATGGAAAAAGAGTAGTGTTTTCGCGTTTTAAAACGCGTTGTTCGTATTTTGATATATGAATATTGGTCCTCGGGCCTTGCCGTACTTGGTTCCTAAATATGTTGCTACCTCGGGTAAGACGTATGGTCAGATATAAATTGCTAAATATTTCAATACAAAAGCAAGTAGCTCAGAAACGTATGGACGTAAAAATGTGTCCTAGACATATTTTTAGTCGGTGATAATATGAAGTATGCGGTGGCTGTTTTCGCATGTCTGTCGGCCGATTGTACTTAGGATAAAAATAATGAAGGTAACTCGTGTCTTGCTGTCGTATTGCCGTTAAATAGTAGCTTAACGGGCAGCGGACCTGCTAACTAGATAGTTGTTATTTTATTTATGGCGGCAGCTTTTATTCATTACAAGAACGTGGCAGTAAACCGAGCAAAATAATGTTAGAAACAGTGCCGGTGGAAGTCCACGTGGAGCCTTAAACGAGCTTTACTGGCTAGAGAAAGTGATCCGGACAGTGGTGTACCCCTTCAGCCGTGAGAAAGGAAGCTTACCTTTCTGACATTTAGATCGCTCGTCGGAGATGATAGCGTGTAACATTACCATTATGCCTTCATTTCCTTCTTTTTCTTAATTGTGTATTTTTCTTTCCGCTGTCCCTTTAAAATTTAGTTTTCAAAGTCAATACGACGATGTCTTGGACGAAGGTGGGACTTAGAAGAAATCTTCAGGAATATGCCCGACCCGATCGGTCGGAGAGGTGGCACAATCCTGTCTGGGTATTGCAGAGAAGGCCGTGGTGTAGTTGGATGCTTCTCCGCTAGCTGTTCGCTGAGCACCACGAGTCGGGGATCTAGTACAAAGAAAGAACTTTCAGAAAAGAAACTGGTGAGTGATGAAATTGTCCCTGGGGACTGCGTGGTGTGGTACGAGTGACTTGATGCCTCTAGGACTGGCGCTATGAGTCCTGCAGCTGGCTGCGTGTGTGAGTTATGCAGAATAACAGGACATGTACTTTCTCTCCCATTGTTACTCTAGACTCGCTACTTTGTTGATCACCGCAAAGTGAGGCTGGTGGCTGGCTCCGGTGGCAAAGGGGCCTGCTCCTTCCTCAGTGAACCCAGGAAAGAGTGGGGAGGCCCAGATGGCGGAAACGGAGGCGACGGGGCAAATGTTGTCATTAAAGGTATCGATGGACGTCTCTAGTTACTAACTCTGCATGTAGCGTTTTTTTCTGTTTGTATGGTTTTCCTTCTGCAGTTAAGTAAAAGGTAACTGTGAGTGTGTGTATTTTTGTGTCCTGTGATAGACTGGCATATAGTTCTGGGTGTTCCCCTGTCTTATTTGCCCTTTGCTGTCTGGGATAGGATCAAGCCCGTCCCTACGACCATATATTGCAGGGATAGGCAACCCTGATCTAGGAGTGACAGTGTTCAGCAGGTTTTCTGTCCTAACTGTTGAGTTACTATCTGTCTGATGCCAGATGTGTATCATCAGAGACCAGGTAGGATGGAAAAACTATTGGATACTGGCACTCCAGGATCAGGGCTGCCTGCCCCTAATCTATTGGATAAACAGTACTGGTGGATGGATGGTGTCACTTTAATAGGTTCCTGTATCCCAGTTCTGGAGGGCCAGAATTCAACACAGTTTGCACACAGTAGAAACCACTTGTAGTGATCACGTCTGTCCAGGTCGTCACTATAAACAGATGGTCACTATAACCGATTTTTTTATTATGTGTCAGGCAGATTACCATCTAATTGACATTTGTATATTTATTACATGAATATAAGGTAATAAAACTGACAGTGTTACTATTTACTGAACTTTATTGACTCTTTCAGTATAGTTGTTTCAAACACTTTTCAAATTACAGTACTGTACAAATTAAATTACTGAACTGTATATAATCCAAATATGCTATAATACAGTTCTGTACATAAAATATAGATTATCATAGTTTCGCTGCTGCATCTCTGTGGCTCATTTAGGGCAGTTTATCATAAGTGTTGAGTCCCGTCATCTTTTCTGTGCATGCAACATTAGCCTCATGTAGCAATCCAAAAGCAAACGGGATACCGCGAGGCAAAGTAGGCTTATCAAAATGAAAGTTTAAAAAAGTAAAGTATATATATATATTGTTTTTCCATGTGTTATGTATAAAAAGACCAAAAATGAACACTAAGTGGACTACTAAATTATTACTGTATAAGCAAATTATTTAAACAGTATTTGTACAGGAATGGTTCTGTTCCGAACATTTTGATCCATATAAGTGGTTGATCACCATAACCGTGATCACTATAAATGGTTTCCACTGTATTTCCATGCTCAGTCACCTTAGTCAGCTAATTTCCTGGTTTTGTAGGTCTGTTGATCAGGGAAATTTGCAAACTGTTGCAAAATTAGCAACCCCCCCCCCGGGCCAGAATTGGGGAACCCTGCACTATAGCTTTTGACTGATGTCACCTACCTCACTAAGACATGGTAGAGATGTGAAGAAAATAAGGATCGGATGAGTTAGAATTTTGTGATAGGTGATGGGTGGGCTTATTTCCTTGAGCCAGTGTCTTGCATTTAAAGGTAACCTGTCTTTCGCATGGTTAAGTTAATCAGCAGGTGAAGTCACTGTCAGCGATTGGCCCAGTTTACCGGGGGCATGATGGACAGCCAGGGGGAAACAAGAACTGCTTTGGCCGCAACGCGAGCACCACCTACATCCATGTGAGTGTCTGTACCCTATGTCACTGCCCAGCTGTGGACAGTGCTGATGACTGCTCCCCTGCCTTGTCTGTCTGTCATGTGGTGCAGGTGCCTGTCGGTACCATGGTAAAGGAGAATGGGAAAACTGTGGCAGACCTTTCCCGTGATGGCCAGGAATATGTAGCTGTGTATGGCGGAGCCGGGGGCAAGGGAAACCGCTTCTTCCTGTCGAACGACAACCGGGCGCCGGTTAACGCCACACCGGGAGAGAAGGGCCAGGAGCGGGTACTGCAGCTGGAGCTGCTCACCATGGCACACGCAGGACTGGTGAGGGCACAGCATGCTGGGAAGGGCCGTACAATGAGGTGCGCCCGTGTCTAACTGCACCGCTCTCCACCCAGGTTGGCTTCCCCAATGCTGGGAAATCATCCCTGCTGAGAGCCATCTCTAATGCCAGGCCGGCTGTGGCTGCCTACCCCTTCACCACACTCAAACCACACGTAGGCATCGTACAGTACCAGGACCATGAGCAGGTGGCAGGTGCGTACGTCTGAGTGCATACTTTCCTTAACTGTTATTTGGTTTGCTGCGAGGTCTGTTAACATAGCTATTCACGGTCACGGTCAGTGGCCGACATCCCAGGGATCATCCGGGGCGCTCACCTGAACCGTGGCCTGGGCGTGTCCTTCTTGCGGCACATAGAGCGATGCCGATTCCTGCTCTTTGTCCTGGACCTGTCTGCGGCTGATCCTGGGGCCCAGTTGCGAGACCTACGCTTCGAGCTGGACCAGTATGAGCCTGGGCTGTCCCAGCGACCTCAGGCCATCGTGGCCAATAAGATGGACCTTCATGAAGCCCAGGAAAACCTGGCTGAACTCAGGAGGCACGAGAAGCAGAGGGTCATCCCAGTCTCGGCACTTACGGGTGACAATGTGGAGGAGCTGATCCTTCACCTTCGGGAGTTGTATGACGGGTACCTGGAGACGGTGGAAAGCGTGGGAGCTAAGCCTTTGAGGTGGTAGCTTGAAGTTCCCCAGTGAGTCCGTAATGGACTCCCATCCTGAAGAGTCATTATACTGGTATTTTGAATCCTCTGTATATTTACATTATTCCATAAAGTGTTCTCTTCTACCCATGTTGATCTCCTTTTTTTTTACAATTTATATTTGACTGTGTAGTTGAAACACTCCCAAATAATGTCTGAGAATCTGATCGCGATTACAAGGCAGTAGGGGTGTGGAAAAGTTATAAAGGAACAGGGGGCGTGGCAATCGCCCTATTGGCTGGACCAGCTCGCCTCTGTGTTTTCTGTGGCTACCATTGTTACAATACCAAGAATGTCAGAGAGATTCAAGATAATGTTCAAGGTCCCTACACTCCACTAAAGTCACTACAGCCCCTGCATTTGTGACCATGCATTATTCGGTTTCTTGCCCAAGACTGTGTTGTGTAGTCTTCACAACAGGCATTTGCCCAAATCAAATTTGCGTAAAGTTACAAACAGGTAATACTAAATGGTAAACATCTCAGCCTCAACGTTGTCCCAGTTACACAGGTCACACTGAGCCATATTTCTTGAACTTATTTATTGTCATTTAAGACAGGTACAGAATAATATTTCAAAGTAAAAAACAAAAAACAATACAATTCCTGTTTATGAATGAGAGATAATACTGTATGATATTCCTGCACTTAAAGGGAGAAATGTGTTTCCACAGGAAACAGGATGAAGCAGGATGGTGTCCATGTGTTCAGTGCATTCTGAGATTGGTCATTTCGCAGCCTTTACTAAATATTGTTTTTGTACTCTTCATAGGTCATTCTTGACTTGCCAACTGTGAGGGTACATCAGGGTCTGTATTTGGACCACCTGTAAGACAGAAGTATAGATGTACCTGAAGTGACTAATCTACAGAATAGTGAGGACCTTAAAATTGAAAATTAAATAGATATTGTAAAGGCGTTTAATGTTTTGCACGGGTACTCACTGTAGAAAACATGGATAATTTAGCAACGATCATTCCTAATCCAGCTTTGTCTTTGAATGATATATGTATAACTGAACCTGAGGTGCTACAAAGCCTAGCCAAGCTTAAAATAAATAAAATCGCCAGGCCCTGATGGCATTTTACCTATAGTTTTAAAAGAGATGAGGGATATCATTTGTCGACCTCTAACTTTGCTTTTCCAGAAATCCTTATCAGCTGGCATGCCACATAACACCCATATTCAAAAAAGTGGGTAGAAGTAATCCATCCAGCTATAGGCCAATTAGTCTAACTTGCATAACTGGTAAAGTTATGGAAGCTATAATCAATCAAAGAGAAAATGGTAGATTACCTGGACTCAACATTTTGAGGGACAGCATGGATTTGGGAGAGGTAGATCCTGTTTAACAAATCTGCTGGAGTTTTTTGAGGAAGCTACTCAGGAAGTTGATAAGAAGGTCTATGATGTCATCTACTTAGATTTCCAAAAGGCTTTCGATGTTGTCCCCCACAAGAGGCTCCTACTTAAACTCAAAGCGACAGGGATTTTAGGAACTGTAGCAACCTGGATTGATAACTGGCTGGTCAACAGATAGGAAGCACTGAGCATAAAGTTTCCAGTTGAGCATAAAGAGTCACAGTCCTAGAGTGCTCAAATAGCTGGTTGAAACAAAATCCTGGTTTGGATTTTTACTTTCTGGACCTGAAATTGACACCTCTGATACAGACTTCCTTGGGGTGAGTCAAGAGTCTGGAGAAATTCAGAATTTAAACCATAGCACCAACCAAAGAGCGATACCAACCAAGACACTTCTCACAATCTCATGTTCCACTATGCTTACCTGTAAGTTCATCATCACTGTTGTATCTTAAGGCTCTTTGAAGTTGAACTGCTTGGAATGCAAAACTTTTTCCTTCACTGGCATCAGAGCTGGGTTCCTAAGCTCATTTTTGCTGTTCCCCACAAAATCGCTGGATACTGATTCGCATGGCTTTTTTGATACATGAAATAAACTGCTCTCCCAGGAGGAATACACTTTCTGCCTTGCTGTACTACGTTTTGCAAAGTAGCCTTCATCCGAAAGATTTCTCTTCTGGGAGTGCAATTTTAGAGTCATTTTTCTAGGAGGCTCAGTCACTGTGGTGCTTGGACAAGGCTTGTATTTTCTCCTTTGAGGAGAAGACCCATATAAAGCTAGCCTGGCTATGCTGCCTTCTGACACCACTGATATTATCTGAGACCTTTCACTTAACAGAGTGTTAGCTTTGCTTCCCCTCAGTTGCTGGTTTTTGCAGCATATGCTGAAAGGCAGTTTCAGGACATTCAGAGTGTCATCATTGTGTGTATTTGTGTCATTGAGTGTTTTTTGCCGATAGTCGTGACTACGGTCCACATTCTGTTTAATGGCAGAGCTAGGCGGGGAATAAGGTGACTCCTTTTCAACCGTCTTATCATTTGGAAGCAATCGTTTCTGAAATTGTAGTTTGGATTTGGATTTTTGGATTTTCTTCCTTCTCATCAGTTTTCGCTTCTTTCTGCTGTGAAAACTTTGCCGTAAAGAGCACGACACAGTCCCTCTCGGATTTTCCTGAAGGCCCGCCGACTGCATGGCCTTTACAGTACTTTCTGTAAGAGTAGTCTCTGCTTTCCCAAAAGCCGCATTGTCGGTATCAGTATTGCTACTGTCACTTCTACACAGCTCTTGTGCAGAAAGCGGTTTGCTCCACAGCTGCTCGGCAGCTACTATAAGAATTTCAAGATTGGAATACATATGTTCAATGTTTAAGTCATTGTCAGCAGTAGCGGACATCTTGGTTTGAAGTTCCAAGATGTTTTCTTCTACTCCATGCTTGGTTTGAGGATCCTCTACGGTGTCATTTTCACTTGGCTGGCTATCGAAAAGGTGGAATTTTCTTGCCTCAGTAGGGGTCAAAATCTTAATCTCTAACAAGGATAGGGGATCAGAAACATCAACCAAGGGTCCCAGCTTCTCAGTCTGGGGCTGTTTCTGCAGTAATTCAACTGAATCCACTGTGTCAGTGACAGGTTCTTCCACATTGCATTTCTCTGTCTCATCAGCCTTCATTTTCTGATTCTCCCTCTCGGTTATGTGTATTCCAAGTTCCAGTGAGTTTACATTGTGTTTGTCCATATTGTCACTCTGTTCACAGAGATCCAACAACAACGGCTGACATACTAGATCATTAGAAATGTAGTCATCTGGTCCCAGAATGAGACACTTTTCTGCTAATTTCACCTTGCATGGAGAATTAATTTCTGAGAATATGACTGGGTTTTCATCTTTGGTGCATGTCTTCCAAGTATCACAAATACTTTTCTCCATGTTTGAATTTAATGCGTCGTAGAGATTTTGCTCACAGTCACCCCAAAAAATTCTAACAACATGAGGTGTTGAGCTCTCCTCCACCTTGGGCTCAGGTGATGTTGAATCATTTTCCAGTGTAGCAATTAACTCCCTTAGTTTGTCAGCAGTCCAAACAATGACAGGTACTGTGGTTAAATCAAAGGCATCCTCCTTAGAAAGTAATTCCTGGTCTTTGTTGGCACTCGGCTGAGGCTGACTGCTCCCCACACTGACAGTAGGGGTTTCTGCTGACACAGCAGATTGTTGGATCGATGGCTCTGCTTCAACCACACCTACTGTTGTGGAGATTTCAGGTGTCATGTCACATAACGATGAGGAAATGGAGGGAGTGCTCTCTTCTACATTATGAGACAAACGGGAATTACTGGGTTCACTTTCGGGGTTCCCTTCAACACTTTTATCGGGAAAAGAATGTTGAATCTTGCTCTTTTTATCTTTATTTGTAATACCACTTGCTTGGCCAGTGCTTGACTGCTGTGCTATTGGAGGAACAACTGCAATTGCTCTCATCCCTCCTGATGCTGTAGACGTATTTTTGTGTTTCTGGGTGTTCTGAAGTTGCTGAACACAGGCTGGAGACGAAGTGTCAGTATCCAGGCATTTGGCTCCCTCCTCAGAATCATTCTGGTAATTACACCTTCCAGAAGGCTTACCAGAGTCAACTTCAGAAGTCTTGCCTTCAGGCATTTGATTTCGTTCCTTGGTCAAAATGTAGCTTGGAAATGGAATGTTTTTAGGATTTCTTTGTCTGACCTTCTCCACTGAGAGACAGTTCTCCTTCATATGTTGATTTGCTAGAGCATCAGCATTCATCCCACTTTGTTGCTGGCCACATGATTTCACTACATGGTTTGAAGGGCTACTGTAGCTGCATTTTAAAGTATGAGGATCAGCAGAAAACGTTGAGGAGGTATTTGTGGTGGTGCAAAAACTCTGAATGGGTTCCACACTTATTCCATGACTGGCTTGGCCACTGTCTTGGCCCAAAGCAGAGGACTCTGCAGCTCTGTTTTGGCATAGTCTCTGATGTGATGACTCCCGGCTCTGGTGAACATGAGGTAAGTTCTCACACAAAACTTCTGATCCTTGGGAATTATTGCTAATACTTTTCTGTTGTTGCGGTGCAAAAGGTGGGGGCAGGCATACAGCAGGATAAGAATTACTTTGTTGATGGACAAATGTGGAGCTGTGAGAAATTATGCCACCCTTAGAATTACTGGAGAGGTTCTGTTGAGGCTGCCTAGCATCATATGGGCCAGACGAAGGCTGCACATGGGGACTGCTAGAATAGCAGATAGTGTTTGAGTCTCTGTTGCCATTTGTAAAAGATGAGTTTCGAATCAAAGTCAAGGGAGGTAGGCGTGGGGTAGTATACATTGTCTGGTTGGTTTCTGTGCTCGATTTCCTACTCCATATTCCATCTTGCCAATGTATTTTTCTAAGTAAAGTGTCATCCCTACTTTGCAAAGCTGAGGCTAAGTCAGCAGCTTTTGTAGAACCGTTTGAGTGTGCTTCCTGCGCCTGCATTCTTGAAGTTACACAAAGGCCTTCAAGCCTGGAAGGGTGACTGTTTGCATTTTGCACCACTGATGAACCAACTGCAGATGTACCTTGTCCATGACCCCAGGTCCCTGCCCCATGAACTGGGCTTGCCTCCTGGGCACAATTTGGTAGTCGTTGAGCACTTATTACCTCTTGTGGCCCTTTCAACCTATTATTCATACCTGCTAGTGGGTAAATGAGATTAGTACTAGCTGTCATGGCAGACCCAACATTGGTGGAAATGGAGCCATTCATCTGCCCATTACTGACCTCCTTATTCCCACCATTTGCTGAATAGTGTGTCATGGAGGCTGTCCTTGTCGTGTAAGTGTTTCCCCCAGCTTGTTTCATAGGATACGGATAAACGGTGTTTCTGAGTTGATTCTGAGAATAATTCCAGTTTGATGATGGATTGTTTGACAGAATAGTCAAGAGACAACTTCTGTCGCTCATAAATTGATTGCATGCAGTCCCTCTAAAATTTGCTTGCGTGACTGTAGAAGGCGCTGTCGGCCCCTGAGACAATTGATGATTCCAATGAGTTCCTTTTTTGACATTTCCAATACACTGCGCTGCTGGTTGAGTGTGCAATCCTGACTGATGTTGACCAACCTGGGTGCAATGAATTCCACTACCCCCTCCATTAAAAGCATGCTGGTAAGTACTGGGTATCACATTTTGTCCTTGCGTAACGGGTGGATTATTCCATCCAATCGCAGTCCATGAAGAGGCTTGCAATGGGCTGCAATTTAGCTGTCCTAACTGCAATCCACATTTGCTTGTGTTGCGGGCAATATCTGCAGGACGAGAAGATACAAAAACAAATAAGACGAAAAAAAAGCTTCACAATGTCAGCAAGGTACTGCTCCTTTCAAGACCCTTAGATTCCTTTACAACTATTCAGTCACAGCATTGGACTTTTAGTACACATGCCATCCAAAATACAGTTTCAACAGAGAACCATAGCACTAGTTTTACAAGGTTGTTACTGCATTCCTGAATATTTCACTTCAATCGAACGATTCCTGTAAGGTGGAGGTGATTTGAAAGACTAGTGACAAATTCTACACACAGCAAAGTCAATGCACCAAGCATAAGGATATATGTAACTACGTACTGTGGTACATGACAAAGGGTTTGTCAAAGTAGTCCTGAGCCCATGTGGTGATATTGTGGAAGAGAAATTCGAGTAAGGCCGGGGAATGGGGCATAGTGGGATTGCTGTCAGTGCCTTAGGCAGAGAAGAATGTGTATGTTTATGTTATGTGCTGACCCTGAAACTGGAAGCTGAAACTGCCTATTTGCC
>JAODKL010000107.1:7537951-7549455 GCA_026780765.1 Petrocephalus schoutedeni
GAGCAGGCAGTGGTGCTGGTAGCACAGACCTGGCTGCTGTTACTGCTCCATGTCATCCCTGAGGCCTACGCCTACCTCCTTCGCTCCACATTTCGCACCTCACACATACACACACACACATACAGTTCACGTACCTTAAGCCCTACCAAGTGATAACCTTACCCATAAGTAACCAAACAGAATGCCAGACTTTTGGTATGTTTACGTTTTTGATTGCTTTCACTATTTTTTATAAACTTGAGGTTATCCTTGTGGGGATTGAAAGACTGGTCCCACCAGGTAAAAAAATTACAGATTTTTATCACATTGTGGGATAATCTGGTCCCCACCATGTAGTAATTACAAAAACGGAAACACACATGCACTAATACATTATCTAAAGGCTGAAACATTCATTTGAGATGGGATTGATATAAGACCATGGTCCAGGTCCAATACAAAATTTGCAATTGACTGTATCCAAAAACTGGAGCATTTCCTTTATGTTGGCCCACTAAGTCCTTTTCCATTTTCGCATTTAAATTCATATTCTTACTACTGAAATTGAATTCTTACTAATTAGAATGTTATTTTCACTAGTAAAAATCAAGATATGACAACTTCGCCTTATACTAAAAGTAGTATAACTTTATAACAACTTATACTAAAAGTAGGGGGCTAGCCATAGTCCCCCCCCCCCCCCCAAACTCAATCTGATGCCGTTGCTCTGGGATACCTTAGAATTCTAGCATCACTCATTACCCCCATCTCGTCTACCTCTGTCCGGTTTAGGGATGGTGCTTTACTCAAACTTGGCACTAGATGGACCTAGTGAGTCACAGTAAAGGCGAGAAGTGCGATGTGCGAGCAGCTTGTACAGGACGAATTCCAGCCCGGAGTCCCGGTTGTATTGGCTGCTGTGAGAAGCGCTGGGATCGGGTTACGCATCCTGCCAGCCAGCACCTCCGAGGCGGGGGGGTGCAGGCCGATTGACTCACACAGGGCGGGGGTGGAGATTCATCGGCAGTGTGTCGTTCACACGCTGCAAGGGGAAAACTAGCGCCGTAGTTTCACTCCGACCTTTCGATCGTACAATGTAAGGAAAATGGCTGAAATAAGGTAAGAGACGAATCCCGGAGCCGCGACGTGAACTTTCGCTCGGCGTGGTATGGGACGTTTTATTTCGGGTATGTGGGACCATGTTCACAAACGGGTCCTGCGGTGACCGTCCAACTTACCGCCGGGGGACTGATCTCGCTGTCCGTGCTCCTCTCCAATCCAACTTTTTTTGCCTTAAATGAGTTTTTGAAACTTGCGTTTCGCGATCGGGACGTAAAATACCAAAACACATACTGCCTTGCAAACACACCAGTGAATCTAACTTATTTCACTTGCCAATGGAGTCCTAAATGTTTATGTTTGCACGTTATGTTTATATATTTCTGTTATATATATATATATATATATATATATATGTGTGTGTGTGTGTGTGTATGTATATATATGTATTTGTGTGTGTGTGTTTAATATGTTTTACGGCGGCTTATTGAGACAATGTAACTTCTCAGTTGGAACAGTGGGCAGATCGTTACTTTATCGCACAAAAGCACGTATGCGGTCGTATCACCTCCACAGTATGGACGGTGCAGAGTTTGTATCCAATTTCCCCCTGTGTATATTTATAGACGGTATGGTTTTTCAGCCGCGATTGTCCCATAGGGAGAGCTTTTAATGTTAAGCGTTGCTGGTCTGAGATACGGGACGTTAGTTGGGACGTGTCTCGGCTTGACTTGTCTATGCGCCTGCGACAGAGAGCAGATGCTGGTCTCACAGAGCTGAACATCAATTTTACATAAATAATCAGCAGATTAAAAATCATTTCCATATATGGCTTGAAGTGAGTGTCATTTTTTTGTAGTTGTTTGTTTAAAACAACACGAGATGACTTACATGCATGAGATTTCGTTGAGGCTTGGAAAAGTAATTTGTTTCTCTTGACTGCGGTTGAACTTTAATTACTGGCTTTCTTTAGATTTTCCTAGATTATGCTTTGGCTGTGTTCAAACATAGATATAAAGTGAAATTCCAGCGTCTATGTCCTCGTAAAAATATTTTGTTAGGTTTTCTATTTTCATTTTTGTGGCGTATTCCTGTTTTGACTTTATATTGTATATATACAGACAGTATAAGTTGCAGACTCATCCTGCTGTCTCTCTCTAACTTGGTCATCCTGAAGAGCCAGGATTCTGCGTTTGTAGACTGTATACTCGATATAAACAGATGTAATTGTTATAGAATCTGTGAGACAGACTGTTTATATTTCTTGGTGTGGAAATTGTCGGGGAATATTGAAGCGCAGTTCAGCAAGGAGTGTAGCATGCCAGTGTACAGTGTAGTATAATTTTGTGCTGTCCTGTATTACCGTACGGCTCAAACAGATGCTGCACTGCAGCTGGGTCGGTGCTGCGGCTGGGTCAGTGCTGTAGTCGGGTCGGTGCTGCGGCTGGGTCAGTGCTCTGGTTGGGTTGGAGCTACGGTTGACTCGGTGCTCTGGTTGGGTTGGTCCTGTGGTTGTGTCAGTACTCTGGTTGGGTCAGTGCTGCAGTCGGGTCAGTGCTGTGACTGCCTCACTCGGCTGCTGTTGGGGACCATGCCCTTAATATCCACATGTAGCATGTACAGCTGTGCTCACATTAGGTTACAGGGGACCCAGAGGAAGCAGCAGTATTTGAGGGGGGACAGGTGTTCACCCTGCCCCCACATAATCCCATACACCACCACCCCGCCCCCCTCCGTGTTTGGCCACAGCATGCTGCAGTTTGGTGTCACACCTAGCTGTGTGAGTGTGAGACTGACCCATCTCTGCGATCTACACATATTCCTGCCCGGGCATCTTTTGCAATCTTTATGTTTCCCAGGTGTGAAGAGTGGATTAATTATGCCTGACTGCGCTCATGTGTGAAAGCACTCTTATCAAGACGGTGCCCCGCACCATGCCGTGTGACGCATCGTCTGCCATGACTCTGTGAGTCACGTGCTGTGATAGTCACGGTTGTGCCAGCTGGTCCCCCTCCCCCGATATTTTAGCAGTGTTTTCTGTGAGCGTGTGCGTGAGTGTGTGAGCTTTGCTGCAGGCAAAGCATTTGTCAATGTGCAACCTCTGGAAAGCTGATCGCAGGAACAGCCCCTCAAAGCAAGTTCCAGTTCACACCATGCTCTGCCCTTTCAAGAAACTAGACACATTCAGGCGTTTTGCACATCTGTATGAGCAACGTCCCACAGAGCCGATTACGGTGATTTACTGTCATTTATGCCAAGGGGAATTTCAATAAAAAATAAAATGCTAGGCCAGCTGTTCAGGGGGACAAACTGAAATTTCTTACCTGAACCCACCATGGTAGCTGACATGAGCTCGAGGACAAAAGAGTTTTTTGAGAGTCCATATGTCCAGTATTGCTTCTGTCGATGAATTTTGGTTGAGGTGGAATTGGGTATCATTTAAGGCGGTATGATGAGAGTGGATAGGAGGTGACAAGCATGAAATACCGGGCGTATCGATGCTTGCTGCTGCCATAGCGAAAAGAAACCATGACACGGCATTTTTCAGAAAGTTATTCGAAGGTCCCACTTGGGGAAGCCCTGAATGGGCCGGTAAATCAATGATTGTTGCTGGTAAAGGCAGCATTGGCTAATATGTGGAAGTGAAAGAGCCATTTAATCAGATCCGACCTGAATGTTGGATGCTATTCTGATAAAGGAGAAGCGTTGGTGACCTTTATACTTCATGCATGTCTCTCCTCTGAATATAAAATAAGGTGTAAATGTACCTTTGGTTTCTGGGAGGCCTTATCAGAAGGGCCACCCTTTTCCAAATCATCCTGACCAGCTGGATTTCCCAGGCGAGCCGCGGTCTGCCTGTATGTCTGCGCCGTCTTGGGGCTGGTGCCTGTAAAATCCTCGCCTGCTGCCTCCATACCCGCCCTCCCGGGACTATAATAGTCCCATTACCAGGCTGCTTGGACTTAAGCGGCACTCCAGAACGATGGTAAGCTCTGCTTAATAGGGAAAAAGTGACGCGGGCTTCACCTTATCCCGCTAAGTGCCGCGTGCTTAGAGCGCCCCGCCGTTCTCCGGCTGAGAATCCCCTGGCAAGTAGCTGTCCGCACTCGTCCGGTGGTGACGTCCTGTGCGTGAGCTGATGCCGCTACCAGGTAAATATTCCTTCGGGTGCGTTAAACCCAATTCGCCTCGTGCATTAAGGCACTCTTGGGGGGGAGCCGTCTGCAGTGCCTGTGAGGTCACTGAGGGCCCCTGAGCGGCACGTGGTGTCTGTAAAATGATCTATGCGACAACCTTCCCTTAGGCCCTCCATTGCTTTGTGCATCTCTCCCCAGTGTTAAGGGGGGGAATCTGCCAGTGGTTAGAGCCATAAGTGCCCCCGGGGTAGCAGGGAATGGTATAGCCCCATAAAGCCAGCATCTGCCCTGGTGCCAACCCCCTTCCTGCCTCTGATCTTCTTCAGCCCCTCCCCTTCCCCACGCTGTTAGCTCTTTTAAGTCCCCTCTAATTAAAAACCCCTGCTAATGAATGGCACTTGGGCTCCAATGAAAGTTATCAGTGTGTTCCCTGGTGCCCCTCCCCCCCGAGCCTGTATGGCCTTTCAGGGTCAGTAAATGTTTAAGCTGTTAGGAGCTGGGCCCTCCACAGCTTGTCAAAGCACCCTTTGGGAGGTGGGGGGGAGTCATTTATATGTCCATGCTTTTTTTCTGTTTTTCCCTAATTACTTTGGGGTTGGAGGGGAGGGGGTGTGAATCTTTTTGGGATGGTACAGGGAGAGCTTCTTTGGGGTAATCTCTTACCCTGCCGGACTCTATATTAAACATGGCGGGGGGTCACTGGGAATGGAAAGCCTTCTCTGTCTGAGAGCTGCCATGTGTCGGGGGATGTTTTCCGAATATAGCACAGAATCTGAGGAATGGTTCCCGCGTGGAATGATCGCTCACCTGAGGCATAGGGCCCCCAGCCAGGCTTGGAGCGCCTGAGGTCTCCGCGGAAACCAACAACAGGCCCTTGACGGATCAGAGGCGGGGCCCCGGCCTGTGGATTGTGATGCGTCGCTTCCTGCTGTTTGCAGCGTCAATGCGGCCTATTGTCTTGCAAACAGTGGTCCTTTATTGTGGCGCTGGAGCAGAGGCCTCAGCCACCCACGCTGTCGCTGCAGCGCGTCAGGCCGCAGCGCGTCAGGCCGCTGTGCGTCCCGCTTCCGCGCGCCTGTGCTCCCGCTGGTTGTTAGCGCGTGTTCTCTCCCGTTCTCCTGTAATACCGCGGCGGCCGCCTCGCTGATTCAGCGGATTACTGGTTTCTTTCACTTGTGACTGTCACAGCCCCCACAGAAGCAGCACCCGAGGGATCTCATTCTCTTGGGGGTATTTTACATTTTACAAAGAGGGACAGTGCCGCTGGCATCTTGTGTTTCATGAATATTTAATTGATTTGAAGTCATTGAATTAGATCTAGATGGATGGGCACCCGCTCGTTAACACAAGTGGCTGCAACTAAAAATATAAAGCAGGCGATCGGGGCCAAGAGGGTTACTTCCTGTTCGGCTAATCGTTCCTGTTTGGCTCTGACTCACTATCCCAGTTATTCTGAATGCGGAGTGAGTGTCGCTGCCAGACGAGCTGGTTCCAGTGTCTCCGGAACAGCTGCCCTCCTGCGATGTTTTTACACTAGAATTTACAGACAGAGGTGTGTTGAATATCCAGTATAATGGTAGTTCTGAAAGTAAAGGCCTGCTTTTAGTGTGAAAGGTCAAAGAGAGCGACTAACAGCTCCGTGATATGCATCTCTGGACACACATTTGGTTGAACCTGATATTTACGTTTCTTTGTTTAACTTTTGTACAGAGCGCTGTGAGGCAGGACGTTACAGTATGATACAAGCATACAGCTGTCGAGTAGCCAACTAGGCGTAAGGGTAACTAGACTGATATCAGGTGTGAGTTAGCCACAGGGCTAGGGCTATATGACACATATAGACGTAGCAGGATCCTCGCGAGAGCTATTCGGATCGAAGCATCCAGGGTATGCAAGACCAGCCAAGGGAAAGCAGATGAGGATGAAGTAGGTCAGTGGTTAAGGGGACAGTCGAGGTTTGACCTGTTAGTAGCTGGTTTGACCTGTTAGTAGCTGTGTGTGGGTCTAATAACTTACCCCACAAATCACTACACTTATCCAGGGTTATCTTGCCCTGTGCCGCGGGCAGCCCTCTGCCTGAAAGCGGCGTCATGGGCAGTTCTCCCAATTATGCGAGAGCGCTCGGGGCTGCGCTGGGATTGGCTGAGAGCTGATGTTTCTCACTTGGTGGCGGGTGGGTGGACTGCTGCCGGCTGCGGCCCGCCCCACCCCACACACTCCCGCCTCTCGTAAAGACCTTCCTGTGTGGTCCCATTACAGTGGCACCCGCGGGCGCTTAGTCACGGCGGGCCGACGGGCCCTGACTGTCGTGCAGACAGTAAGGGGAGGAGGAGGAGTTTCACAGAGTGTGTGGCCCATGGCACGCACACGTGAACGCTGGCATACGGGGACACGCACACGGGCACATGGGAACACGCACACGGGAGCATGGGCACAGGGGAGCATGCACAGGGGAACACGGGTGCACAGGAACACGCTGAAAGGCGCTGAGACTCGGATTCTCGCAAACCCGCGCTGTACTATCCCCCTCCAGGAGACTCGGTGCTGGGGGGAGTTTCCTTGTGCAGCAATAAGCTGGAATAAGCCATGAGCTCAGCGTTCAGATACGGAAAATGATTCAGGCCCATCACAGCAGCCCAGCTATCCTTTTCCTTCCTGTGCCCCCCCCCCACTTCGGCCGGACACCTGGTGGAGGGGGGGGTGCGTGTACCAGACTGGACAGATGGGGGCTCCCCGTCTCTGCTTCCTTATGAGCAGAGAGGGAGGACCTGCCGCCGTGACTGTGCTCCCGCCCCCCCCCCCGCGTTCCTGATGCCAGCATCCCGCGCCCCCCCCATGCCAGCATTACAGCTGCATAAAAAATGCAGGTTTGCTCACATGAGATCTGTTCTGTTATTATGCGGGGAGGGGGGCCCAGGAGCAGAGAGGGTGCCTCAGGAGGCGGCTCTGGGCCCCCTGGGTGTGGCTGTGGGGGCGTGGCCTCTCTGGCCAAGGGGGTGTGGCCTCTCTGGCTGTGGGAGCCTGAGCTGGCCACAGCGGTAACCATAGCTGAGAGGGACAGGCAGGGCCCCACCCAGTGGCATCTCCTTTTGCAGTATGAGCCCCAGCATTTGTTCCTTTTAATTTACGCCCCCCCCCCCCCCCCATCCATAGAAATGGACAAGGACAGCTGCTTGCCCCCCTCCCCCAGCCAGACAACCTGTACAAACACAAACACTGGAGGCTTTCAGGGGAGGGTGGAGAGAGAGAGAGATCAGAGTGGATTTGGTTGGCCTCTGAAAAGCGACCCTTTTTGTCACCATGCAGCCCCTGCAGGGGGTGGGATCGGCCAGGGGCAGGGTTACTGGAGAGGCAGGGGGTGGAGTCTAACCTGGTACGGAAGTGCAATGAATACAGAAGCAAAGTATCGGGGGGCGCGGGGCGGGGCTCTGGTTACATCCCAGGAAGGAGCCGCGCGTTTGCAAAGCACGTTTCCCGCGTCCCGCTCCTGACTGTATCGCCTGCCACACCCTGGACACTTTATCCCCACTGCCCCGGAGCGTCCGGAAAAACCTGAAACTCCCGCAGATGTGTGGCTCATGGTTCGAGCCGCCTTTCCTTCCTGGGTCTGTTCCCGAGGGCCCCGGATCGGGGGCGTGGGGTTCCTTTGCTGCTGGGTGGCTGGGCCTCTGCGCATTTCTGTCCGGAGCCTGGCTGTCTAGTCACTCGGGGAGCGCGATTCCCAGCCTCAGGATCAGATAAGGGTCTTTACCAGTGGCAGGGGCCTCAGGGGCCCCAGCATTCTGCAGAGGGAAGGATGGGCCCTTTTCTTTGGGATTTCCCCTTTTTCAGAATCACAGCAGCACCAGCACACAGAATGTGCATCTGCTGCTCGATCAGGAGGAAGTCTAGAAAAGCAGGATTGTAAGGGACGCGGGGCCCTGGCCCCGGAAGCAGTCTGGCCCCGCTGACCGCTCGGTTGTGCTAGCAGCCTTAGCAGTCAGACTCTCCACAGCTCCTGTGGCACATCTGTGAGACAAAGCTGTCGTGGAGTCAGTAATCCCGGGTTTAAGGTGTGCTTTAAACCAAGCAGACATGCTGTACTTTCTGAGATGAGCATGACTCGAGTTTGGCGGGGGGGGGGGGGGGGGGGGGGGCGGCATAATGCAGATTTTAAGACATAAACAGCGCTGGGAACGTGACCCCCCCCCCCCCAACAAAGCCTCATTGTCAGAGTAACCTGAGAGATGTGCTGAGTTATGTCTCCTATGTCTTGCCGCAGGTGCTATGTACAGGAATCTGTTTTGCCTCTTACACGCGTCCCGCATGTGGGGGGGGGGACACCGGACCAGGAATCCCCCAAACACACAGGACAGCTCATCTCTGCCCCCCGTGAACCCAACCCGCCAGGGTTAATGCGCTCACTATGTGTTCCACCGAAGCAATTCGCAACAGATGCGTGCCGGCTAACCTCGAATGCGAGGTGGAACAGGAGCCGTCTCTTGCCGACCCGGCCGTGTGCAGCCGATTCCCCCGTGACGGGCGCGGCGCGGGGGCCGGCACCTGTGGGTCGGCCGCATTTAAAAATGGCCAGATGTGGGAGGGTTCTGCTTTTTATAGATGTTGGGGGCCAGGTGGTCGTCTGTAAGGCCGCAGATGGTGCGTTCTCCTCCTGATGTAGTCTAGTGGTCCAGAAAGGGAAGATGCCACTGCAGCCCAGAATGGACTTCATGTCTTCAGGCAGGAAGCACACGGAACCTGAGCCCCCGTCTGCCCCCCCCCACGCTTGTGGCCCTGCCTGGAGATGGCATCTTGACTGCCGCAGCGAGTGTTTTTTTTTTTTGGCACCGATATAGTGGTTTGTTTCCAGAACAGGGGCGGCATTGTGTGGCTGGCCCCGCAGATACCAGCGGGCCGCCAGTTCTGCTGATCTCCAAAGTGCAGCACTTACAGCAGCAAAGGGCCGGCCGATAGGGGCCGGGGGGGGGGCTGCCCCCGACAGCGTGTCTTCTGAGCCGGATGCACTGCGAATTTTCCGGAATGTGCTGGTGTGTGCCACATCGGGGCTCTGTATCGCGTGTCGGGAGCAGGGAATGTAAGAGTGGGACGGCGTGTGTGCGGGGGGGGGGGGGGTACATTTCTGCTGAAACGATCATTTCAATCACTGCACAAGTCATTCAGCAGATGCTCAGGAATAGGAACCCCCCCTGCCAAAGAGATTAAAGATTGTTCATAATCCACTTACGCTCCCGAACAGGGAAAGCGGCTGTTCCATGACTCACCCCCCCTCCCCCACACACCTCCCCCAAGTGTCTTGGGCCTTTTCTCTCTGCGATCTGGGGTGATGCGTGACTAAGCCTTGCTGTGTTTTATTCCCTCACCTGCAGCTTGTCGTGTTTCTGAAGCTGCTTCTGCCCGTCCCTCTTCCCCTTTAAGGTCTGAAGCTGCTTCTGCCCGTCCCTCTTCCCCTTTAAGGTCTGAAGCTGCTTCTGCCCATCCCTCCTCCCCTTTAAGGTCTGAAGCTGCTTCTGCCTGTCCCTCCTCCCCTTTAAGGTCTGAAGCTGCTTCTGCCTGTCCCTCCTCCCTTTCAAGGTCTGAAGCTGCTTCTGTTTGTCCCTCCTCCCATTTTAGGTCTGCAGCGTGAGCTTCAGCTTTTTATCTATAATGTTTTCGGGTG
This sequence comes from Petrocephalus schoutedeni, assembly GCA_026780765.1. Lineage (NCBI taxonomy): Eukaryota > Metazoa > Chordata > Actinopteri > Osteoglossiformes > Mormyridae > Petrocephalus > Petrocephalus schoutedeni. The sequence goes on from JAODKL010000107.1 coordinate 7,547,783, forward strand.
TGTATACGTGGGCCCCCCACATGGTGCCCCCTCCCCCCCACCACTGTTTTTAGTCTCTGGGAGGCTCCTGCTATTCCCGGCGCGTCGCGGCTGTTTTTAGCCAAAGGTGTGATTTCCCAGAGAGAGTGGGCCGTATTCAGCCAGGCCCTCAAAGACGCCGGGGGGGTGGGTCATCTGAGGCGGAGGGCTGCCTTCCTGGTGAGTTAGCTGCGTGTCGCTCGGCCCAAGCTTGACGACTTGGGGTTGGGGGGGGGGGGTGCTTGTATTTTTCCTTCTATTCTCCTGCGTTATATGTGTCCTCTGGTATTCTGCTGTGAACACCAAAGGGGCCGGGGGCCGGTAGGCAACCCATTTCCCCCAGTACCACAGAGTGGGGTCATGCCCCTTTGATTCTCAATCCGTGTTGTTTTTAAATTCGGGGGGGGGACTATAACCCCACCCCAACACTTCATTCTACTCCGTGATGTAGCCTGAATTCTTGCCTTTTGAAGGTGTGCCCAGGGCTGGGTGTCCCATTACAGCAGAGATTAGGTTATTAATAGGACGACAGGAGGAATGCTGGGTCAGGGGCGCCCCCTGTGGGGAGGTGCCGTCTAAGCCTTTAGCCCCCTTCTCCTGCAGGGGGATTCCCAGCTCTCTGTTTTGAGTTATATCCCCCACGATTGGTTGTAGTCATAGGGTCTGTAGATCACCAGACGTGAGTCTCAGGCAGATGAATGGTATGTGTGACCCAGGATACATAGGCAGGCCTCCCTGTCCCGGCCGAGACCGCCCTCATTCCCAAACAGCATCTCCCAGTGCCCTCCAGCATCTCCCGGTGCCCTCCAGCATCTCCCGGTGCCCTCCAGCATCTCCCGGTGCCCTCCAGCATCTCCCGGTGCCCTCCAGCATTTCCCGGTGCCCTCCAGCATCTCCCGGTGCCCTCCAGCATCTCCCAGTGCCCTCCAGCATTTCCCGGTGCCCTCCAGCATCTCCCAGTGCCCTCCAGCCACTTCATGCTCCCTCCCGCTAATCTGAGTCTGCCATTAAACCTCAAGGCAACTTTTTCCCTTCCCCATCTACCTGCTGGGAGCCTCGCCTGTGGGACGGAGCACGGTGCACAGGCACTTGCTCAGACGCCCGTCTGCTAGGACCCCTGCTTGTGACGGAGCTCGGTGCACAGGCACTCGCTCAGACGCCTGTCTGCTAGGACCCCTGTTTGTGACGGAGCTCAGTGCACAGGAACTCGCTCAGACACCTCTCTGCTAGGACCCCTGTTTGTGACGGAGCTCGGTGCACAGGCACTCGCTCAGACGCCCGTCTGCTAGGACCCCTGTTTGTGATGAAGCTCGGTGCACAGGCACTCGCTCAGACTCCTGTCTGCTAGGACCCCTGTTTGTGACGGAGCTCGGTGCACAGGCACTCGCTCAGATGCCTGTCTGCTCGGACCCCTGTTTGTGTCCTCCTTTGGCGCTTTTCCACTGCATAGTACGGCATGGCACGGTTCAGTACAGCTCACCGTGGTTTGGCTCAGTTCGGCTCGGTTTGCGTTTCGACTGCAGTTTAGTGCCACTTTAGAGTGGGCGGGATTATTCACGTGTCGTTATAGTTGCGCCACCTCTACTGCCGTGACATCATCGTAAACGCGCCACAAACAAACACACAACATTTTTTTTAACTTGTCCCTACACTGT
>JAODKL010000107.1:7549555-7571278 GCA_026780765.1 Petrocephalus schoutedeni
AGATTCCATCTCCTGACAAATGAAGTTTGATGTTTCGTTTTCGCCTGGGTCAGGTGTGAGCCTTGAGGGCCTGGCAGGAAGTTCCCGACTCCTCCACGCATGCAGGCCTTGCTGCTCCTCCGCGACGCGCGTGGCTCCTGTCGCTCGCCCTTGTTCTGCGCGGACAGTGCTGTCGGAGTAAGAGGAGACGCGAGCGGATCAGGTGGCGCACGTGCAGCGCATCCGGCCCTCTGTACGGAAAGCTGTCTGTGCCATTAGACATGACGTCATTCCCGGGAAGCGACTATTCCTGCGGTCCCTGCTGCTGTCTCCCTGCCTCTTGTGTTCTGCGAAGGAGCACGCATGCACCGTAGCCCATAAACGTCTGACGTCGGCTGACTACCGGCTGTCAGCGTTGGAGTATGGCCTTCTGCAGAGTGGCAGCCTTTGCGGGCGGCTGTGCGAGTCTGCACGTTTTATTTATATGTGTATTGTGGAAAGGCAGGCTAAGACTTCCAGGTTTAACAGCTTATGTCTGTGGCAGAGAAAGGGGAGGCTTTCCTGTTTACTTTGCCTCAGATGGAAGTCGGGATAAAGTAGTGGCTCAGGGCGTGGCCTCCAAGGTGAGATCGCTCATCTGAAAGCATGTTGATGTCTGTAACAACAAAGCGTGAGGTTGATTACAAGCCCAGCACACACAAGGCCTCTTTCCAGAGCGCGATGGCCAAGCTGCTACTGCTGCTGCTTCCCCTCCTCACAGCCTGCGCTCCGTCGGGCTCGACTCTGACCCTCTTCCTGTCCTCCCGGGACATCTGCGCTTTCCCGGCCGTACCTACCCCCTCCTGGTGAGCGATGCACAGCTGAGATCCCTGCAGGCTTCAGGCACGAACGTGGAGAAGAAGCCGAAACCGGGCTAAAGCCGCCTTGTCTCCGGTTGATGCTTGATTCCCTACTGCTGTCAGCCAGGTAACGCTTAGGAGCTTCAGTGGCATTCAGGAGGAAAGGCTCCTGTCTGACCCTCTGGACGGAAAGTGGCAGCTGCTTGCAGACTGGGTACAAATATGTCCCCTTGCCTAAATGCCATGTGCGAGAGGGGCTGCCTCTTTCTGCAAGGCTAACTGTGAAAACTCTAAGGAGGCGAAACATGTCATTTTAAGGAGCAGCCCACCAGTAGCCAGGCTGGCTCAGAGCGTGGCTGCCGATAGGCTGCCTTCTCCATGATCAGGCCGTCTATGTTCATGCACCGAGTTTCCCTTTTAGGGGGGCACAGTTGTGGTTATGGGGTCTGAAATGATGGGGGGGGGTGCATTTTCAGCATCTGCATGAATCCCCAAGTGTGCCGCCGGTTTTGGGTGCCCGCACATTGGAGGCACGTTGGCTCTGAGGCCGATTAGTTTTCTTTGCACCCCCGCCACACCCGAACCTCGGCGGGCGTGAGATCGGCAGACGTCCTCGTAAAAACAAGTCTGTTTGCTTTATATGTGTGTTTATTGGATTGGTTACACTTCCAAAGCTCCTGGCGAAGTCGGATGCACTGCGAGCAAAACGCACCACCCCCTTGAGCCCAGTGTCGTCTAGCTCCGTGTTTGAGGAGAACCACGTCCGAACATGCCTCTTTTGCCCCTGGCTGTCCTAAAGGGGTGGAGCGCGGGGTGTTGAAATTGTTTTAAGAAGTCCCTTTCCTGGCTGCCCTCCCCCCTCGCAGGGCCCTCGCCCTCCCTGTCAGTATGAGTGCTGTGTTTGTGTGTGTGGTGGGGGCTCTCGCCCTCCCTGTCAGTATGAGCACTGTGTTTGTGTGTGTGGTGGGGGCTCTCGCCCTCCCTGTCAGTATGAGCGCTGTGTTTGTGTGTGTGGTGGGGGCTCTCGCCCGGTGAAGGCAGGGAGGCTGGGACGTAAGAGGCGTGCCACACGTTACTCCCTAAACCTGCCTCCAAGTCCTGCTCCCAGATGAAAAGCTCTGTTTTTACCTGTATGTTGGGATAGAGATTGGGCTGCTTATCCTGTACATCTTTGCTCTCATGTTTTCAACTTGTGCCGGATGCTTACACACTTTCATCTGCGTAGTGCGCCCCACCTGCCATGGTGTGTCCATACGTGTGTGTGTGTGTGTGTGTGTGCGCGTGTGTGTGCGCATGCGAGATACCAGCTGTGTCGTTATGGCATCTCTCCCCACAGCTTTGTCCGCCATGATTCAGAGATGGCCTGTGGTGGTGAGGCCCTCTCTCTATGACGACCCGTGGTGACGAAGCCTTCTGTCACAGACGGCCTCTCTCACAGAAAGTCTGCAGTCGAGAGACCCTCTTTCACAGATGGCCCATGATAGCAAGGCCTCCTCTCACGGACGGCCTTCAGTGACAAAGCCTACTCTCACAGACAGGAGACACTCTTATTGATGCCCCAAGGTCACAGATGAGGCCCTCTCTCACAGACGGTACACGGTGACAAGGCCCTCTCTCACAGATGGCCTGCAGTGACAAAGCCTACTCTCACAGACAGGAGCCACTCTTATTGACACCCCATGGTGACAAGGTCCTCTCACGGATGGCCCAAAGTGGTGAGACGGCCTGTGGCAGCGAGGCCCTTTCTCACAGACGGCCTGTGACAGCGAGGCCCTCTCTCACAGACAGGTGCCTTTCTCACAGACAGGGGCCTCTCTCACGGATGGCCCACAGTGATGAGACCCTCTCTCACAGACGGCCTGTCATAGCGAGGCCCTCTCTCACAGACGGCCTGGAGAGTGGGGCATGGAACGAGCCCCTAGACTCTCTGTGACTGAGACCAACCTGGTGTTGCACCATCTGGTTGCCACAGCTGCAGGGCCACTTGAATTTAACTGCTGGAAAGTCACCAGGTCCTGTGAGTCACCCCCATGCCCCGTCCCCTGTATTTTGTGGGACCTGCTTGCAGGTGTGCGAGGGAACGTCAATAGCAGAGAGTCTGTGATCCACGGTGGTATCGGTGACACATCGCCCCCTTAAAGCAGTGACCTGGCCAGGCGGCTCGCTAAACCACCATCCACGATATTTTTCATATTCCTCTTTCCCCTCCAGGCCTGCAAGCTAAAATGAAGCCTGTAATTAGATGAATACTCTTCCTGATCTCATCTAGTTCAGTCGCTTCTTGGGGCTCCATTTGTCACCTGCAGGAGAGCTGGGCTGCATTGAGTGTTTTGATATGCACGCACTACCTGAGCCCCCAGCAGGTCTGAGCCTATCCCCCCTCATGGTGGGGGCATTCCCCAGCTGGTCCTGCCGCTCTGCTCAGACCCCCAATTGGGGGCTGAACCGAGGTCGGGCCGCTGCCAGCCAGGGGTTAATTTTTGCGGATCTGTTCATGTTTTCAGAGCAGATCTTCCTGCTGCCTGGGGCCAGTTCGCCCTGTGTGTCTCACTCGCTCGCCCGCCCGGCCCTGCGTGTCTCACTCGCTCGCTCGCCCGCCCGGCCCTGTGTGTCTCGCTCGCTCGCGTGCTCGCTCGAACCCCCGGCCCTGTGTGTCTCGCTCGCTCGCCCGGCCCTGTGTGTCTCACTCGCTCGCTTGCTCGCTCGCCCGCCTGCCCGGCCCTGAGTGTCTCGCTCGCTCGCTTGCTCGCTCGAACCCCCGGTCCTGTGTCTCGCTCGCCTGCCCGGCCCTGTGTGTCTCGCTCGCCCGCCCGCCCGGCCCTGCGTGTCTCGCTCGCTCGCTCGCCCGCCCGGCCCTGCATGTCTTCTGGCATGTCCTGACACGTTCTGCATCTCTTTCTTTTCTGCTGTGTGCTGCCGTTTGGGGCAGGGACGGGGCAGGGCTGGAGGGGGAGGGGGTACACTGACTTTAGCTATAGCTGCCCCTGCGTACCTGAGCTGCATGTCATACTCGAGGGTAACTCCCAGCCAGGAGGTCAGGCATGGTCGGCTCAGTCTCCGTGGGGACAGGTCAGGCTTTACCCTGACGTGGCCTTGCTGTTATCCCCGTGTGAACATCCCTGAGGAATGTGCGCACGTGTGTGTGACTTTCCGCAGTCCGGGGCCCAGATGCTGCGTGCGAACCTTTGCTCACCCCAGCACATGTGTGCGTCTCTGCTACACGGTCACCCTCACTGCCAGACAAATGCCCATTGCCACACGCTTCTGTTTCTCTGTGTTCGGCTCGTAACGTCCTCCCTGGTACTCCGCTCCTCTCACGACAGAGAGGAGTGCCCTTGACCCCTGTTGTATATTCTTTGTCGTGTCTCCTCAAGGAGCGATTAGCCCACAAACATCCCCCCCCAACAAGCTGGCATGCTGCTGCCAATCAGCCCTATGACGAGGTGCCCCCCCCCATGCCCTGTCACTCTCACAGAGGGTAATAAGTGAATGCTGTGTCTGTATCTATTCTCTCTTTCCTGCCCTTTCCCGTAATCTGCATAGCAATCCCGCCTGCTCTGCCCCCCTCCGCTTCCTAGAACCGCGCCGCTTTATTGAATGGTCATGACTGTGTGCTCCTGCCTTTTTATTGGAAATGATCTCTGACTCTCTGACTGACTATGAAAGCCGTGGCAAGACTTTCCACTCCGCCGGTGCACATGGCCGGGCCATTTGCCCAATCACACTATTCGATTTTCCATCTATATATATATATATATATATAGTCAATACATTTAAAAAAATGTATTGATGTCGCAGCTCTGACCAGGGTCAACAGCTGGATGAGGGATGGGTTTGCAGGAAGGGGTGCAGGGAGTGAGAAATCCGGAGGGAAGTCTTGAGTTTGAGTATCTATGACTGACAGTGTCCCCCGTGTCCCCGCAGCTCTGACTGGGTGGAGATCCTCGAACCAAGGTCGCGCGAGCGCATGTACGTGAACCTGGTGACGGGGGAGTGTGGCTGGGAGCCCCCGCCCGACGTGTCCGTGCGCCAGTCCGACGGCACCCAGTGGTGGGAGCTCTTCGACAGCAACAGCAGCCGCTTCTACTACTACAACTCGGTCAGCCGGCGGACGGTGTGGCACCGGCCTCACGACTGCGACATCGTTCCCCTGGCACAGCTGCAGGCCGTCAAGCGCAGCTCCGAGTCCGAGCCGAGGGGTCACCGTGGCTGCCACACCCCCCTGCCCGGGGCCGGCCCCGCGAGCCCGCCGCGGGACCCAGACGGCAGCAGGAAGGAGGCTGGGGGCACGAACCGCACTGACAGCCTGGACAGCAGGAAGGAGGCCTGCAGGTGAGCCAGCCCCCCTAGCTGACACTGTGTGACCCCTCCCCAAGCCCCCCGCCAGCTGTCTTTTTCCCAGTCCTGCTGACATCCTGCTGCGGCCTGCTCATATTGCGCCCCGTTCGGATATTTCGCCCGGCGACTAAGCTGCTGTGGCAGCAACATGGCTCGTTTCAAAGCGGGCCGTGTTACCTGGCAGTCCTCAAAAAGTGCTTCGTAGGTCACCCCGGGTGTGAAGGAGAAGGTCTGTCCCATCAGGGGTATCCGGCCGCTACGGGACGGCTAGGTCACGGAGAAGGGCTTTCTGATCGATGCGATCCGGAACTTTCCCTTGGGGCCTGCCCCCAGGCAGCACGTCAGTCCAGTTAAACCAGGCTGGTGGCTGGATGGGTGAGTTTAGTCACTACCAGACTGAGAACATGTTCGGTCCTTTGTGTGGCTTAACCAGTTTTTCTCAGATCCTGCAGTGCTTTTGGCACCGAAAAGCGTTTTTTCTTGGAAAAAAAATATTTGACAGTTAAAGTCATCTTACTGCCCCATTTTGTCTGGATGCTCTTAGGAGGCGGGATTCTGGGAAATTTCAGGCAGTAGTTTCTAGTTTCCTTCACTGCCGAGCATGCTGAGGCCCGCCCCCCCCCCCCCCCAACCCCGAGGAGCATGTGGGGGTTGGGCTGCTCACCGTGTGCTGCAGGGACGGCCTTGAATGCCGCACGGCATGGGGGTGGGTGCTCAGTCTGCTGACCCACACGCTGCTCAGAGGAGTCCCCTTCTGCTCTGTGATGCGGAGGTTTCGGGGCACGCTAAATGAGAGCAGACGTGGCCGGGCCTTCTCCTCCTCCTCCTCTCTCTGTTTGCTCAGATCGATCTACGTCTGGTGCTGCTCTTCCCTTAAATGGCCAGCAGCTGAGGCTGGGCCCCAGTCCTCCACACCGCACCTTGCTGAAGGACGCAACGGAAGCACGGAGCCTTTCGTCAGCCTCTAAAATAAACCTTTAGCTGGAAACGTTTAAACTGGGTTCTCCGTATCCCCCCCCTCAAGCGGGGCCATGGTGGAAATACCTAGAGAGCCTTCACTAACTTTGAAGGCCCTGCAAGAACTCCCCCAGTTTTCAGTATGCATTCAGTACCGCATTCAGTACTCATTTAGTACCTGGTACTCACTCAGTACTCATTCATAGAGATTACACTGAGGAGCTCTGTGCTGGGCCTGACAGCTTAAGCAGCCTTTATAATAATGAGTGAACATGCATGAGTGTGTGTGTGTGCATGTTCGCATGCAAAGCACCTGGACTAAACTGGCAGATCACCGATCCTGCCACAAAATCACCAATCCAACCCCCCTCTGGCCCTGCCCCCACCCAGCCCCTGGACAGGTCCACTAGGCAGAAAGCAGGCCTGCACTGACTGTGCTGCCCACACCTTTTTCCTAAGGTAGATACAGTCTCCTCCTGTTGACCGCAGCAACACCAATGAAGGCTGTTTCCCGTTAGGCCCTGCCTTGAATCTGGCAGCTAATTGGCTGAGCAGTGGCTTTAAGAGGAAAAGACGCCCAGTGTTTTAACAGCCTCCCAAAGCAGCCATTAGTAATAATTATTAATATTCAAATCATGTGAAGACTAGTCATGGCTGGCTTCCAGCACGCTCCCTTTTATTCTGGGTTCCTCGCTGATACATTTATTACGTGTTGGCGCACTGCTGTCGTGTCGGCAGGAAGTTTGTCCTTTTTTGAGTCATAAAGCTGAGAGCTCCTTTGGTAAATACACTTCTGTTTGCTCACCTAATCGTCCCGCTGCTCCATGACATCTGATCCGGGCCCAAATGGAAGGTCACGATGCAGCTGGAAATTCACTGAGGCTTGTTTTGCACACAGGAGCTTCTTCAGAGGAGAGATTTTTTCCGGCTCAGTGAGTGCAGTTAAATATAATGACACGCAGTGATTTTTGTAGCCCTTTTGATGTTGTTTTTATTTGTTTTTTTATATGTTTTTTTTTTTTTGTTGATGCCATTATCCATTCAGACAGCATAAGGACGCGATCAGTTACCCGCTTTTTCTCTTAAACACATTAGGGCTGGCCAGCATTTTGACTGTTCACAGTATTTCGATATATATTTTCAAAACAAGCTACAGGATAACACAATACTGTTTGTCAGTATACTTTTAATGTGTGTTAAAATTGGGGCTTTGTTAAAGATTTTGAATACCAGTAGTAGACCAGTAGTATTAATCTTGGTTGTAAACGGCGCAAAAGCTTTGGTCGTGATGTGGCACGCAATCCCAGAATTCACAGCTAAAATCAAACCGTTCAGTCAGCATTTCACAGGGAAATCGATGGAGGCAAAAGCAGAGGAATCATTGTCTTGGTAAGATGGACCAGAGGTGGTTCACCTCTCTAGACCTGATGAAACACTCAAATGCCCAGGATGGGGTCAGTGCATTGAATTTGGGGGGGTCTGTTTTTGAGCATGCCTGTTAGTTTGTGTTTTGGGATATGCTGGTGTAGAACCTGAAAGCTGCCCCCTTCTAAGGTGAGTTAGTGGCCCACCTAGTGAACAGCAGTCCCACAAATCTGTGCCTGCCATCCTTATTGAGATCCTTATGAGGAGTAATCTGACCTTGGCGGGGGGGGGCAGGGGGGTAGGGTATGTAGGCAGAAGGTGCCAGAGTTCAACTACTCCGAGACCAGGCCCATACCGTGTGTGTTTTGGGGGTGGGGGGTTCTGGCCTGCACCCTTGTGGATGTGCCCCTTCCTCTCCCTTGTCCTTCAAACCCCTCTTTGCCATGGGCAGTACACCAGAGATGTGTAGCCCGGGGGGGGGGGGTCCTTCATACACCCCCTTTGTGACGGTGGCTTCAGCACAGCCTGCCCCCCCCTCGCTGAGGGTGGGGGTGGGGAGGGGTCGCCTGGGCGGGTCTTGACATTTGTTAAGATTGGTTTTCATCCTCCGTGTGGCTCTGCATGTGAGAGAGTGACATATGGGTCACCAGGCCGCTTGCCTGTCCCAAATGCTGTGCCTTTTGTTATTTTGCTGGCTTCTCTGCGTGGGACTTGTTCAGCACCTGTGCACTCATTTGTGCCCGTAGCCCAGTGGCACCATGGCAGGTCAATGGAGATTAGTCCAGAGTGGTAGGAAGTTCATGAGAAATGGGTCTGGGCTTCGGGGGGTGGGAGCGAGCATGTCTTTCTCAGGCTTTACGACACTCAGCTGATGCTTCCCCAGCACTGTCGAGAGAACGTGAAGAGAGCCCACCGAGAAGTGCATTCAGGAAAAATGCGATTCTGCATCGCGCCTCCCATCGCGAGCGTTTCGTGCCGCAGCAGGAATTGGCATGAAGTTTTTGCAGTTGCACTCTTTAGGCGACTGCCTGTCTGGGGCACCTTAATCTGAAGTGAGACTCTGTGGCTCCCTCACGCTCGGACGGGACCAGTGCAGCTGCAGCACATTGCAGTTAGAGTTATGCTGCTTTCCAGAGGGCTCATTTCCAGGAGTCAGCGAGAGGAGGGTTTTGCTTCATGAGCGGCAGACAGTGGGAGGAGGGCTCTGCCGCAGGGAGGCTGGTGTCCCGAGGGGCGTGGAGTAGCAGGTTGCCCACCTTGTCGTTTCTGTGACCCGCCCGCCGGGCCCTGCTGGCACGCATATGGCTGGGGGGATCAGGGAGGAGGGCTGGGATGGGCTGGATAGAGGGGGCATGGATGCTGCTGCCAGGAGCTGGAGGCACCAGGGCACAGCCGGAGCACTGTTTGCCAGTGGGAGGGATGGCTTCCTCTTTCAACGATGTCATGCCCATCGCGGCCCCGCTCACCTCTGTCCCAGCATCCTTTGCAGCTTGGCAAATGCCGTCAACCCGTGTACAACACTGGTGTCAAAACCATGAAAGGGCGCCTAGAGGCCTCTGCTGCAGGGTTTCCGATGGCACAGCCGAGCTGCCCAAAGCTCCCACTCACCCCACTGCGCTCCAGCCGCACTGGCTGGGTTTGTGTTGCTATAGTGCCACTGGCCGCCTCAGCTTTTGGGTGTCTTTCAGCAGACTGTCCATAAAGACGCGTTTGGACATCCCTGATGTCCAGTGGGGTACATCTTTACTGACAGGCCCTAGTGCTTCAACGATGTGGAAATTTGGCTGACGCAAGATGCATTTTCCTGTGACGTTACTCTTTACCAATCAACCTCGGAACTCCACAGATCTAGCGAAACTGCGGCCCGTTTTTTCTTAAGGTCCCCTGAATGTGTATAGGGGCCACATCATGTGGCGCTGGCAGGGGGGCATCAGTGAAGCCGCACCGACTCGGGAGACTGTAGCCAGCAGCCGAAATCCCTCCTCCTTCCCAATAGGAAAAGGCTGATCGTCCAGCGCAGTCTTATCCATCATTTTCATCCTTAGCTCTTTCGAAATAGTCTTTAACTTCTGACCTTGACTAGATAGTCTGCATCAGCCAACAATAATGGCCAAGATTAACACATCAGACTGATGCTGATGTCTTGATTTTTAAGGACTGTCGGCCAATAAATAATGCGTCTCTAAGAGGCTCCCGTGGTCTTGCAGGCACGTCTGGCAGCGTACGCCCTTTCAGTAGGATGCAGCTGTATAACAGCTCTGATGTGTTCTGCAGCCCCGCAGTCAGTCTCCCTGAGGTGCCGGGCAGACGCGGGGAAGCCCGTGGAAGCCTGGGGAAGCGCCGTGCTCTCTGACTTCATGCCGGCTCTGCCTGGAACAAATCGAAACTCCCTGACTGCTAACTTAATTTGTCCTTTCCATGTCTAAATTGAATTCCCGAGGTTTCTGAAGATCATAACTTAATTATCCTCGTCCCATCAGCACGCTTTGCTTCTCTGTTAATGGTACTCAGGCCAGCTCGTGGCAGTCTGCACCAGACCTACCAGCTTTGGAGTGCAGTAAGTGAGGTCAGGGGCTCTTCTTGTGTCTGTGTGTTGCTGTGTGTGTGTGTAAGAGCCTTAGACTACATCCACACTGCTATGTTTTCATTTTAAAACAGAGTTGTCATGATGCCCTCATAGTAGTATACTTCTGAAAATCGAAATGTATCTGAGAGAAAACACAGACTCTAAAAGCTTCCTAACGGCTTCCTCCTTAGCACGTGGCCCGTCCCCGGTTTGATCCCGCTAATTACAACCTCGCATTGTCTGACTGGTCACCCTACATGAAGGTAAACAGTAGTCCAACATGGACAGATGTGGTGGAGCTGCTTTCCGTGTTGCTGATATGTATGCAGCTAAATGGCATGATACCCAGTGTACTACTGTATAGGTCACATGATACACAGTGTACCGCTGCATAGGTCACATGATACACAGTGTACTACTGTATAAGTCACATGATACTCAGTGTACTACTGTATAAGTCACATGATACACAGTGTACCGCAGCATAGGTCACATGATACCCAGTGTACTACTGTATAGGTCACATGATGCACAGTGTACTACTGTATAGGTCACATGATGCACAGTGTACCTCTGAATTGGTCAGTTACAGCCACTGTATACTGCTGCATAGGTTGCATTAGCTGGCCTGTTTTCAGATGCTGAATTTATTGCAGTCTGCTAAGTTGTGACCTCAATATACGAGACTCTTTGAAGTTACACCAGCTCATGTAGGCCCTCTTGTATTTGGGTACCTATGTCATTCCAGCCTGCCAAGGTGTAATGTTGTTCCCTGGGATCTGTCACAATTCATGGAGACTAGCTGTATTCATTACTGTAATGTGTGTGTGCCTTTCCACTTCTAACAGCCTATCCCTGGGGCCTACAAAAAAATAAAAACATCATTCCAGAGTCTCTGAATTCCGAGCTTAGCTTTCCCATGACAGATCCCTTTATCTGCCCTCTCTCTCTCTATAGATCTGCTTCTCTCGCACACCCTTACTGGGATGAGGCTCAGAGCATAGTTCCAGACACCTGTTTCCCCTGCATTCCATCGACCTGTGGCATTCGGCCCTGCTCAGTAACAGAATGGCCAGCAGCCAGGGTGCGGGTGCCACTGTGCTGGGTGCGGTTGTGCCTCCTTGCCTCACTTGGAAGAGGTTCACTTGTCAGGCTCCTGCGTGCAGAGCAGTTTGCGTTACAGATGTATGCTCCTGGTGGCGTGGTAGTGGAGGAGGCCGGCGGAGAAATGCCGGTGTGGAAGCGTGAAATAAAATGGGTGGTTTAGGAGCGCGGCCTTGTGGATTTTCCCAGCGACGGACTTGGTCACGGTGCAGTGGCGTCACATGGTGGGGGGGGGGGGGGGGGGGGGGGGGGGGGGGGGGGGGGGGGGGGGGGGGTCGTCCTATGCTTCATCCAGCCAAATAGGATTAAGTCCAAGGAAAAGGAGCTTCCAGCCTGGGGACAAAGCAGCCGCTGAGCATGTGACCTGGGCCTGGCCTCCCCCCACCCTCCCGCCGGTTTTTTCCACGTCCCTCTAAGAGAGCCACAAATGAGCAGGGCTGCATATCACAGTGGCGGCCGCACCGTCTGCACTATATATAGACAGCAGAGAGCCGGCCTGGAGTGGGCTTGGGGTTCACTGCTGCACTGGGGGTGGAGCTCCCTCCCATGTGGGGGGCGGGGGGGGTGGGTTTCCCTGCTGGGACGCCACGTGGTCACCCTGGGGTGAGCGGGGGTGGGGTGGGGGGGGGGGGTCTATACTGACTCCTTGTATAAAATCAGACCTCCGTTAAAACAGCACCCAGCAAAAATATGTGTAGTTATAAATGTAAATGTTTTGCAAACTCGTTTTCTTTTTCTTTATGGTTTTGCATTTTCCCCTTCACATTTCCATAAATGATTTACCAGTGGGTTAGTTCCCAGTGGAATGAACACACCGATACAAAGAGCCAGAAGAATGCAATAGGGTGCCTGTATGATTGTGTCTGCATCTCTCTCTCTCTGGCCGCCGGGTCCTCAGTGGCTCCTGGACGACTGCTACTCGATCTGACTATAGTGGGAGAATCTGCTCTGAGCCTGAGCTTGTGGGACGAGTTGAATGAGGCGGAACGCTGAGGGCTTTGGGGCCCTGGGGCTTCCCACCTGTTAGCCCGCCAGTGTGAGTGTCATTAAATATGTTTTTAAAAATAAAAAGGGAAGAGAAAAGCCAGCATTTGCTGCTCCTCCTGGCAGTGCTCGTAGGTCTTCCTGGAACACAACACCGTAGCCAATCTGCTCTCAGCTGTCTCTGACCAGCAAGCCTGAGTTTAGCATTCTGCAGGTGCGGCCTGTAGCGCCCCCTGCAGACAGGGTACTTTTTTACGGGCCAGGAACGGGCCTGTAAGATCGAGTTGGGTTTATTTCGCCTTTAACGTGGAGGGGTTGCCAACTGTGAAAAGAAGGGTTCCTGCCCACCCGATCACGGATGGTCCAGTCGCCCGGCTGGGTGGCGTTACTCCTCAGCCAGGAAGGGTGGTGCCCCTCAGCTGTGGTCTAAAAACAAATTACCTGGCAGACGTCCCGCCTGCACTGATTACAGACGCACCCCCATGCAGCATTTAGTGCCGCCCCGTCACGGCGAGTCCCATGTGGAAATGCAGCTGGCTGGCCCTTGCCTGTGCCATTTCAGTCCAATCACATTCATGACCATCATATCAAAGCCAACCGCTTTCTTAGTTCGGTTTTCTGTCAGAACTGTCAAAACATTCATCGTTTCTAGTGCCCTGTTATTCCTAGAAAATGAGATCCATATATAGGCATTAGCAAGTGTGCCGTTCGCGTGCTGTTTAATTCTCGGAAGTTTACTCTGGTGGAAATATTTTGTTGTTTCTTTTTGAATGTTGAGGACAGACCATGCAGCTCGGACAGGGTGTTTATTGGAGGGTTGTAATATAAATGCACCAATGGCCAGCTGGTATCGTCTCATGTGACCATGCCGCAGTACTGCAGCCAATCAGAAAGCTTCTCGGTGGCCTCTTAATTGCGTGACACCTGCCATAGTGGAAGTCGTTGTACACAAAGGTTGGCATGAACAGAACGGGCTTAGAAAACAGGTCACGGATCTGTCTCTGTCCTCCTGTTTTCACCGGGGTGACTTGAGGCTTCCACTTTTAGTAGAGATTCTCCCCCATCCCACCACCAGGGACATGAAGCGTCTTCCACCAAAAGCTCCCACTGCAGAAATAACCCTGTGTCCACTGCAGCACCTTCGTTTCTGGGCCATGAACCCATGGCAAACCGGTGCCCTCCCCAGCAGAGGTGGTCGTGTCATGGAGCTCTTCCCTGAGCAGAAGATGCTTGTATTGCAGCTGAAGGTGCTCCCTGAGGATGCTGTAGTCAGTAAGCTTTACTTTGCGAAGCGCTGACAGGGCTTAAGTAAGCAAAGCCCTCTGAGGTGTGTGTCTGTGTGTCCTGCTGGTTATGGGGCATGGAAAGTGAGTCATGCATCCGGGGGGAACGTTCTGTGAATATCTGGCAGTCCTGCGTGTGAGATATAGAGCGGTAGTCACACTCTCAGCTGTATGCACCCAGTGTCTGAGCGGAGAAGCAGCTGTGTCCTGGGAGGGATGACTTCAGGCGTTGAGTCCCCTACAGGAATGCTGCTGATGGCGGGGGGCAGCGATACCAAAGCTGCGGGACGCTCCCCCCCCGCAGCGCCGGCCTGTCCTCTCGGGATCAAAGGCAGCTCCTTTAAATACAGAGGTTGGGGCTCTCGTGTTGTGGGGCTCTGCTGAGGCCTGTACACATCGCCTCCCGGCGTGAGAGTTTGTGTGTGTGTGTGGGTTTGCATAGATCACATATGGGGAAAGTTCCTTACTTTTGGGGACATTTTTTCAGGTCCTCATTAAGAAACCTTAGTTTTATAAAACTTTTTGTCTGCAATAAAAAAACAAAAAAAGCCAAACGTCTCATATTTTGTTTGGTTACTTATGGTTAAGGTCAGGGCTGGGTAGGGGTTAAGGGTGTCATAGTTGGGATCAGGGTTATGCCCATTGGAATGAATGGAGTATCCCCATAATGATAGCAATACATGGACTGTGTGTGTGTGTGTGTGTGTGTGTGTGTGCTTGCATTCTTCTGGGTGCAGTTTACTGTTACCCTCAACACTAACATGACAGAATGCTCTTTCTGGTGAGCTGTGTTCTTTGCTATGACGTGAGAGCCAGAGAGAGATCCCGTGCTCAGCCCGGCTTCTGCCTTCTGCCTGCCGCTCCTGTGTTGTGTGTTTGCTTGCGTTTCCCCGGCGTAAAGCCCTCCGCAGTCAGGACCTCCCCTACCACACTGTGATGTGAACACACTGTTGGTATTTCCTGTTTGTGCTGCTGAGAAATGGCCTTTTAACTCTCTGTAAGACCCTCCCTCTGGGGGCTGCTGGAGCTCTTTGATTGGCCTCTAACCCCCCCCCCCCCCCCCATTACCCCTTACGCTTAACTTGTTTGTTTTTTGCGTATTAGTGTTTCTATCTATATGCATTAAAAAACCAACAGGACTACAGTGCAAACCACAGGTACTTTGTCCATTAGTTACCGACTACAGTCTGGGGTGATTTAAAGGAGTACCAGCCTCCAATGTGTCTAATTTATTTCTTTCCTGTAGCTTTTGGTGAGTGACAAGTCCATTGGCCGTTAGGTCAAATTGGCGTGACTTAAGTGGTCCTTTTTGTTTCAGCAGACCGTGTCGAAGTTCAGCCATTGGTAGCATTTTCCTGATTAAATGCAGGAACGAGCATCTTGGATCACTGCACGGCAGGGTTACGGATGCAAGGAGCTGCAGCCTCGAGTGTCCAGCGAGTCTGGAGTCATGCCACGGGTGTGTGGGATGCTGTGAGGCAGGCAGACCCTGCGCTGTAGGACAGTACATCAGACCCATCAGCATGTGAGTGACAGAGACGCCCATCTGCCCTTCAGTCTCAGAAGCCTGGTCACGGGGATTGTCCCGCCGGGTGAGACGGTCATAAAGGTCACGTGTCCGTGTGAGAGTCGGCGTGGCTACCAGCCAGGTGTCAGCTTGTGCTGCAGATGGGTTGGAGCTGGGTGACCACTCCGGGCCGCCCAACCGCAGTGCATTCTGGGAGACGGGGGAGGGGGTCTGTTTGCGTAGCGATCCAGGATGGTTTGTTGACATTTTGGACAGGGTGATAGGAGTGGAGGACGCTAGGTTGAGCTACAGTGGGGAAACAGATGGATAGTGAGAAGGGGGTGTGGGGGCAGGAAGCTCTCTGGGCCGGCATGGAGCGTGGGCCCCAGGGGCATTGTGCATGTATTGTTTTGCGCGCTGAAAGTGCATTTGAAGGGGTGGGGCCTGAAAGGGGCGGGGAGGAGGGCTTGCATTCCTGCTACTGTAACCAAGAAAGTGGAGGAGTGGCTACACTCCCCCCCCCACACACACACACACATTCAAACGTCGGCACTGCCGACGCTCACGGCTCCAGCCTGCTGCCTGCTGCCCCAGTGCACGGCAGAGGTACAGCGCAGTCAGGCTGCATTCGGGGCATCTGCCAAAAATACTCAGCTAAGGAAACACACCCCCCACCCCAGTGGGACCGCGAGCGACTCCTCTCACTGTCACAGCGGGACGCTCCCCGGTCCGCTCAGAAGCGGGGGTCGGGGGGTAAGCGTCTGCTCGGGTCTTTCGCCGATCTCGGGACGATCCCCCACCCTGAGCGGAAAGTGAGTCAGCTCGAGCGGAGGACGGGAAGGGTGCCTTAAAGAGGCCGGCGAAGTGGGACACAGTCGCTGTCACTCATTAGACTGGCGCGGACCCTCTAGGTACACGCTGGCATTTCTGGTACGTCGGCATGTTAATTTTTTCCGGCTTCGAAGTGTTTATTTTCTGCTGTACAGAGTGCGGCACGGAGAATCGCGCGTTAGCGCCAGCAGGCAGTGGGAGCCGCCTGGGCATTTTTAAGTGGGAGATTGCGTCTCGGGTTCGGGAATTAGCCGCTCGGCAGTTTGAGCCAGGCTTTCTGTAGTTTTCTGTTGTTTTTTTTCCCCCTGTATAAATCAGTTTGGGGACCTCTGGAGTTTGTCTGACTTTCGATGGGATGTCCTGGCAGCAGAGCCGGCCACGTATCTGTGAGCCCAAGAGACGCTTCAGCGTGACCCCGTGTGAATTCCTGTTTTCGCGGCCCCGAGTTCTGACCTTCTGCGGAGCGAGCCACTCCGCGTTTCCTGTTGTGTTGCTGTGAGAAGTGCGCTCCGGGACTCCGGGAGAGCGCGCTTGCACGAGTGCGGGACGTTGGTGTGCACGGGGGGAGGGCATGGCTAGTGCTGAGGAACTGTGTCCTCCCACCCCCGAGTTCCACATCCCGCTTTGGTGAACATGCAGTGACCTTGTTTTCGGTTTGTAACCAGGGCACCTCCTGACCCCCACTCAAAAGGGAGGGGGAACTGCCTCCGATTGCCGCAATGCGGAGCTCAAACCTTTAGGTTCCCTTGGCGGGGTAGCAGGGGGGCAGCCGAAAGGGGGACTTAGACGGTTTATTTTTTATTTTTTTATTTTTTTATTCATCCTGCCAGAGGCTGCTGCTTGACTCTCAGCAAACTGCATCCTGTGTCTGATTTTGTTACAGGGACTCTGGCCAAAGATGGCATCCAGCTCCTGGCTCCAAGGCGGCCCTGTTGGTGAAGGTGAACAGCATCGGCAGGAACCAGGCGGCCGGTCAAACTAGTGCCCTGCAGCAGCAGAGCGGGGGCACAGTGAGCCCGGCTGCAGGGGGCAGGCCGGTAGGGGGTCAAGCGCTCCGGGTCCAGGCCGGCTCTTCCGGCAGGATGGCGGAGCCCAGGCAGGGGGTCAACCTAAGGAAGGGGGACAGCGGGAGCTTCTGCTCTACCTCGTCCTCTTCCTCCACATACCAGACCCCGCAGCGGTCGCAGGCGGGGACCCCGCGGCCGGTGTCGCCCAAATACGGGGCCACCCCGCCCATCTACGACGAGCCACCCCGGGAGTCGCCTATTTATGACGAGCCTCCGGTGGAGATGGAGGTGGAGGGCGCACACTTGCTGACCCGCTCCCTGCCAACGCACTACACCCCCTCACAGAGCCTCCAGAAGCCCCGCCTTCTGCCGCACCCCGCCTCCCACGTGGGTCCCAAGCATAAGAGGAGCCCCTCAGCCACCGAGTACAGTGCTGCCGGCCGGGAGTGCATCAAACACATGGTGAACGTGGAGCCCGGGGCCGCCCGGCAGGCCACTCCGCAAGCCGCCCCACCCGAGCTCCCCGCGCCCAAGAAGGAGGCCGACAAGAAGCACTCATGGCGCCTCCTGGAAGCAGGCGTGCTGAAGAGCATGGAGACACGGCACAGCCGGCAGAACAGCGCCGCCTCGCAGGAGTACGGCAGCCCCGGCGGGGCCAGCCACCAGGACTCTGGCTACTCTACCGGGCCCTCGCCCAGCCTGCGGCGCAAGACCTGGCAGCGGCAGCTTGCGGCCCAGGGCCGGCCCGGCTCGGCTGGCAGCGGCGGTGAACTGGGCGTGCTCAGCGAGAAGCTCATGGCCGAGGTGAAGGCGGCAGTGAGCCGCTCCAGCACCCTGCGAGGCAGCAAGGGCAGCCTGGACACGGAGATGTCGGAGAGCTCCGCCCCCCGTGGCGGCGGCCTCAGGAAGCCCGCCGGCCGTGAGGACGTGGGCTCCAGCACCTGCTCTCTGTACCGCTCCGGCACCCATGGCGACCCCACCGTCTCCCCGCTGGCCTCAGAGGGCACCGGCAGGCAGAAGCGTACCTATGAGAAGGTGGACTCCATGGAGAAGAGTGTAACAAGCCAGATGAGCCTGGCCCATCAGGATGGGCCCAGGTCCCCCTCCCAGGTAAACCCTGTGTATGTGTGTGTCTGCGTGTGTGTGTGTGTGTGTGTGTGTGTGTGTGCCGTGGGCTTCTTCTGCAAATATTGGAATCGTGTTTGATTTTGGGAATTTTCGTATGCACCCCCTATGCCCCCCGGGACAGCAATTTCGAAAGTGTATCGATCCCCGGGGCACCCGAGGCGGCCTCCCCACCTTTGTCCCCGCCCCCGCCAGGCGTCCGTCTCCATCCTGTCGCTGCAGAAACAATGCGAGAGAGGGTTTCCTGTTTCCAAAGCCGGAACATTCCATTCCAGGGAAAGCCTTTCACTGCCTGCGGCCCCCTCCTGCCCTGTGGATGGGAGTGCCGTCTCTGCACCGGCCCGGCCTATGCAGTTAATGCACCCCCGCACCCCTTATCAGCATAGTCAGCATATTTCTATTTGCTGGGTTTCTGTTAGTCACCAAGCCCCCCCCCCATAACCACAAGGC
Source organism: Petrocephalus schoutedeni (assembly GCA_026780765.1). Taxonomy (NCBI): domain Eukaryota; kingdom Metazoa; phylum Chordata; class Actinopteri; order Osteoglossiformes; family Mormyridae; genus Petrocephalus; species Petrocephalus schoutedeni. The sequence goes on from JAODKL010000107.1 coordinate 7,567,891, forward strand.
TGCCTCTTGCAGGAGGACTGAGGCACTGCAGATGGCCGTAGACGGCTGTAGACGGGCCGAGTGCCTTGAGTGCGGGGGCTGAGCGAGGCCCCAGCCGGGCCAAGGTGTTAGGCTGGCACCTTGGACCTCCTCTAGCTCTCTTTTCTCACTGGAACATCATTCCGTCCTCCCCTGATAAATTGAGGATCCTGAAGCTGCATGTTGGAGGAGCTGAAGCCAATGGTGGGGTGGGGGAGTATTGAGCATGATCACAGCCGCGGTCAGGAGAACACGTTTGGTTTGGCTACGCAGCATCTCAGAATGAATCGGGCCAATGGCAGATAAGGAGCACTCACCATGTGCTGCCTGCTTCTGCACGACAGAAATTCTCCATGTCAGTTAAAGCGAGGCCATTAATGAACCTGCACTGGGGATTTACACTGGCTTTTTTCCACGGCATCTGGGCGTGCTCGGTACTCTTAATCGACAGCCGCTTTTTTTTTTTTTTTTCTCCCAAAAACTTTTTAAAAAGCACAGACGCTTTTCGACGGCTCAGCAGTAGCTGCATAGAGTTGGAACCACTCTACATTTCTCGAGTGCCAGGTGCAGGCAGAGCCCTGGTCTTGGCCAAGCGGCTGTGCTGACAGACCCCTGACTGGATGTAAGGCAGAGGCAGACACTTCTTAGAGATCACAGGAACAGAAACACAAATGCAGTGAGTGACACCGCGCTGATTCATCGCCGAAGGAAGAGGTGCACATGTACCCAGGAAATCGCAGATTCTGAGCCCTCAAATGAGACTCCGGTCTTCAGTGAATCAGCCGGAAATACTGAGTGGGTTAGCGCTCTGCGCAAACCAAACAAGCCATTCCCTTTGGCAGCATCGTGGAGAGACATGCTGAGAAACATAACAGACATCAAGTCCCTCTTTTGATTCGTATCCAGTCTTGGGTCACAGTGACCTTGGAGCCTCTTCCAGAAAGCGCGGGGGAGGAGGCAGGTGACATACAGGACAGGATTCCAGCTGCGACTAAGATATTACAAAGTAACAGTTTTAGTGAGTGTGGTGTGGGTACCAGAGGGCAGCATTCTGGAGGAGTTCTTGAATGTCGCCCCCCATCTCTTCAAGAGTAGTTGGGGCTAGGGGCTGGGAGTCTGTGGCCCCAGTAATTCTTGGGTTTTCTTTTTTGGGTGCTTTATGCCCGAGGGGTGGGCTTGAGTGTGCTTCAGTAAAGGTGTCCAGCCTGCAGCAGAGACGGCAGATCAGGAAGGGAGACCCAGGCAGTCTTTCACTTATGCCTCGTGATGTTTCTGGAGCTCGCGATAGCCACATTTTGCCCTTGGCATTTGTGCAGGTTGTGGTTGCTCAAGATCACATCTTCCCATTGAGGAAGTTGGCTGCCTTGCGTGCTGTCAGTGTCCCGTGTATGAAACGTCAGTGAGCGTGATCTGTCAGTGGATAAGCGATTTGCGGTGTTAGTCCTAGGTGTTCTTCTGCACCACCTTTGCATGACACACCAAATTGTTACTTCAAAAGGAAGTACAGGTTTCCCTGCCCATTCCCCTGATTGAGTCATCATTGTGGTTATTGGCAGCTCTGTGGCCTTGTATTGTTCTTCATATGCAGTGGCTCAGCTTATCATTGTTTCAAGGGAGGGGCAGCTGGCGTGGAGACAGTCGAAACCAAACATATTAAGTTCAGAGCTGGATCTGTGCCGGTACCTTTCTGTCCTCTGTGCACCATCTACATTTATAAGTCATTTAGAGGGATGCTCAGGTGCACTGAGAAGTTTCCATTTTTAGTGGTTTGTTTGGGGACTGAAAGTCTAATATTTCTGTGCCCTGAGCTGTGGTGAAGCTTAAGACAGATGAATGATGCGATGAAGGATGCTGTGATACTGCCTGTTCTGCCTCTCCTGCCTCGACCCCACCCTCCTGTTTTGCCTCTCCTGCCTCGACCCCACCCTCCTGTTCTGCCTCTCCGGCCTCGAACCCACCCTTCTGGTCTGACACCAGCTTTGGAATTGCCCTCTGTTCTCCCTCTCCAGCCTTGGCTCCGCCCCCTCTTCTTAGTTTTTTTAGCCTTGGCCCTGTCCCCTGTTCTTACTCCCTAGCCTATGGCCTGCCCCCAGTTCAGACTCTCCTGCATCAGCCACACCCCCTTTTCTGACTCGCCTGCCTTGGCTCTGCCCCCTATTCTGATGGTCCAACCTTGGCTCCACCCCCCTCTTCTGACTCCAGACTCAGCCCCACCCCTTGTTCCGCCTCTCCAGGCTTGCCCATGCCCCTGTAACAGCCTTTTCCTCCCCCTCTGTCTGTCTGTCTTCAGGCTGGAACACTGGAATCCAAGGGCCAGGTGGAGAGCCGATCACAAGGGCATGACAGTGATTGCAGCGGCACCCTGAGTTCCCAGCATAGGGGCCCGGGGCCAGCGGGGGCGGGAGAGAGCGGGCCCGGATACCACTTCCCGTACAGCAGCCTGTGCAAGGCGCCGCCCGATGCCAACATGGTGGACTGGGCCAGCAAGAACCTGAACCTGCACACGCAGGGGCTCTTCAGACGGCGCGTCTCCATCGCCAACATGCTCTCTTGGAACCGCGGCTCCATCAAGAAGCCCATGCTGATCACCAGCGACCGCGCCGTCAAGAAGGAGGCCTGCGACATGTTCAAGCTGGTGCAGGCTTACATGGGCGACCGGCCGAGCCGCTTGGGCCGGCGCCATGTGGCGCTGCTCATCGTCACCAAGTGCTGGGGTATGCAGGGCCTGCGGGACGAGCTCTACGTGCAGCTGGTGCGCCAGACCACCGACAACCTCTGTCTGCACAGCCTGGCCGCCGGCTGGGAGCTCATGGCCGTCAGCCTGGCCTTCTTCTCGCCTTCGCCCAAATTCCGGCGCTACCTGGAGGGATACATCCAGAGGCACCTGGAGCCGCGCTCTGACGACATGAGTGAGTGTGCCGGGACACACGGGTTTATGGGGTCACCGCAGTATAAACCTCAACTGCAGGGAAATCTGTGTATGTGCCAAAGTCTTCTGATTTGTTTGGTTAGCCGTGGTTAAGGTTAGGGATGGGTAGGGGTTAAGGTTGTCATTGTTGAGATTAAGGTTTTATCCTTAGAAATGAATGGAGAGTTCCCACAATAATAGGTATGTGGTCTGTCTGTACGTGTGTGTCTATGGGTCTGTCTGTGTGTGCATGCATGTGTCTGTCTGTCTGTGCGTGTGTGTCTATGGGTCTGTCTGTGTGTGCTTGAGTGTGTGTCTGTCTGGCTGTGCGTGTGTGTCTATGGGTCTGTCTGTGTGTGCATGCATGTCTGTCTGTCTGTCTGTGCGTGTGTGTCTATGGGTCTGTCTGTGTGTGCATGCATGTGTCTGTCTGTCTGTGCGTGTGTGTCTATGGGTCTGTCT
>JAODKL010000107.1:7588407-7599491 GCA_026780765.1 Petrocephalus schoutedeni
CTGCTCTGAAGTGTCACAGAACACATGGATGTCTCTCATACTGCTGGGGTTGTCCATTTCTGGGCTGGAGTAACACTCCCAGGAGCACCCTTTTCTTGTCCTACAAATACTGCACGAGTACCTTTGCTCAGGTTGTATATGGTACTATGTAGCCGAGAGGGTCATATTGGCTAGCAAGAGTGTTTTATATGTTCCCCATAGTGGCTACAGAATACTCAACCTGTCTCTGCTTGTACGTGAGAATGTCGCACTTACAGTTCCACTGCAGGCCGAAAGCAGACTTCTGAGCATCTGGCCAACTGTGACTGTGCCAAAACTCACAGCTGGTTGATTTGGCTTCAGCTAGGAGGTGGTCAATGGCAGACGGGTCATTACTTGACCACTGTCTTAACTCGAAACCTCCCTCAGCTAGAAGGTGGCGCAGCTTGTCTATTAGAATTTTGGTCATTTCCTTTGACGCACTGTAGACAGTTGTCCACGTAGAATGACCTATGTATGGCAACCTATGCATCCTCATCTGGCCAGCTATGATCAGCCACATGCACAACATTACACAACAGGCGCTGCAGGCTGTACCAAAGGGAAGTACTTGCTAGTCATATATGTTTAGTGGGCAGTCTCACTTCATGTCTCTCCACAGGAACTGCAGCACCGGTCTGTCTGTGGGTAGCAGACAGGAATATGGAGAAAGTTGTGGGACTCCTGTCTCTGGTACCCAGCTCTGCACCTGCTGCTGGAGTTCAGTGTTCTGCGGCTTCATCTACTTTAACGTGGCTAGAAGTTCGGGAGCACGCTGGGTATTCAAATCACTGTGGAAAGTCCGTTTAAAAGTGCAAACTGAGGTAATTAAACTGTTAAGTGTCACTCTGGCTGAACTAAAGCAGTCTAACTGTGACTACAGCTGAACTAGTTATCTCCCGTGCTGTTCGCGAACTCCCCTCTTCTTTGCGTGAGATGGGAAGCATGAGCTTTGCTGACCAGTGATTGGCCTCTCCATTCTCACAGACTTAAAGGAACAGACGATCTTTTTAACAATTATGCTAACTAATTATGGCTGTGAGTTGGTTACAGTCAGTCATAAATCAGTGGTTTGGGAACGTTTTGCTTTCCCAATAAACTACACCATTATTGGACAGACAGTAGCTGATAAGATCAGGACTGTTATACCAAACTCAGATATGTTACTGGAAACACATCCAGTATACAAGTGTATTTCTTAAACCAAATAGCCTTGTCAAATCTGGCCTTCTAATCAACCCCTATATATAATTGGCGAATTCTCTCCTGCCCCTCCACCACCTTAGCTACTGTGTGGTGAGCGCACTGGTGCAGAGTGGCTGCCGTCTGATGATCCAGGAAGGTTTTACACAGTGGTGGTGGCTAAAGTGGCTTGGCATTAGTTCTGTAAAGCGCTTTGGGTGTCTCGTAAAGTGCAATATAAACGCAGCTTTCATTCAGTCATTCAGCCCTCAACATGACTAATGTTGCTGAGGGTTGTACTAATTAGTTGGCCTGCTAGTCAGGAAGATAATTCTTATTTTATTAGTAGGCAGTTGGTTTTTAATCATTTTGCTGTTTGTCATTTTAATCTGGGACAGATAAACACTTTTTCATTCATTACGTTTCATTGCATCCTTTTTATGCGGTTGAAAAGTTCTGTTTAACACAACAGTAAACTGTTTTTTTCTGCTGTACATAACATTGCGACAGGTGGTTTCTGTTCTCTGCCCTCAACAGAAATACTAATTTTCACCAGAAGGGGGAGACACAAGCTAATTTAAATTGAAAATTGTAGTTGCCACTAGAATCTATTACACCGGTACCTGATAAATATGTAGGTGGAAAATCATAGTTCACAAACTTTACTAATCTTGCTGTGCAGTCACTCATTGGGTGTATTAGTCACTGCTCAGTTAAAATAACTAAATAATCATGTTTCATTTATTTCATCCATCTAGGTACAATCCTTTCATACAATAACGGCCAATCAGCATTAACTTTGGTATTTCCACAGAATTCCGTTTCTTTATTATGGATAAGGGTCTCCTAGCTCTAATAGGCATTAAAACAGTGGCTATGAGACAGTGGGGGGATCCAGCACCATTGTGTTCTTAATTGCCATAATCAATCCACTGATGTCTCCAGATTTGTGAGTGCAGGAACATCAGCAGGGTGACTTACGGTGGCGGGGCCAGGCTGGGGTGCTGGTCTGGCCCTCACAGCTCCCCGCTCCTACAGAAGATTGATGAATTGACTGGGGCACTGCTGCCGGTGTGTCTGCGTCCACGCCGAGGGAGCCCCGGTTACGGCAGGGAATCCCAGCTATGGCACCCATAGTGGCTCCGCTATTGTGGCTGACCAGCAGGGGGCCTCGGGGGCTGGCGGCTCTGGGAGCAGCCCTGACCCACATACTGCTGTCAGGCCCATGGAGACACATTGTGGCGGGGGGTGGGGGTTGGGGGGGGTTGTTAGAGAGTTTAGTAAATTACCCCCTTAACTGAAATGACTCTGGCTCTACCCACACACCATGCTCCACCTTCCCAACACTCCTGACATGAGTCCATTTATTTCAGCGTTTTTTCACACTTAAAAAGCCAGGCCTGCTCTGGCTGGTTCCCAGTGTCTGGGAGTGGAGGCCTTTTGACCTCGGTCCCGACCCATTCCAGCTGTAATCAAACGGACCTCAAGAGGTGGTCCCCGGCTGAGCAGAGCGGTCCCTGTGTGACGTGAAGCACCACAACCCCCCCTCCCAATCATGACACGAGAAGAACACAGAGCACCGGGACACTAGGAAGGCCTTGACATTTATGTTTGCAGGGGACGTAAAAAAATTAGCCTTTCACCCCCTAAAAACACATAAATCCATAAATGAGGCAAAGACTTTGGAGTACCATTGTCAGGAAAGTCAGTATTTTGTGAAATAATACAAGCTTTATTTAATGAAGGCAGACAGGCAATTAAAAAAAGAACGTATCTCTAAGTGTTTAAAAAGCCACATAAGAACGCAATGAGGAAATTATGTCAGCTCGTATGTAAGACATGATGATGGCATGTTGAGGACTGCATGCTTCACGAAACAGCAAGTCTGAGCTCACAGAGACATTTTTGTTTATGAATAATAAAAGTATTCTGCCCCCTCCTGACATTTTTTAGGCCCAATGACTTCTTTGGCTCAGTACCTGCATTTTCATAAATACAATTAACTGGAGAAACCATTTAGAGAAGTAGTGGAGCATTTACTAACATGTGTGCCTGGCACTGGGGATGGGGATGGACAGACGGACAGATGGAGGGATGGATACTGGCACATTTTTAAATATAAATGCTGCATTCTAGTGATTTATCTGTAACATATAAAACAGTTTGACTCTTCTGACCCTATACAGCTGGACAGGTAGATAAATAGAGACAAAGCTGCAAGAGGGCCATTCAAACTGAAGAAAGATGCATGTATTCTCCTTATGAAGCAGTACAGAGTGAAATAACTGCAAAATATAACCACATGGTGACTTGATAAACTTTTCATTGCTAAAAAAAATCATTTTCAGTTAGTATAGCTATTAAAATTGAACAGTAAACTTACACTAAAAAGTCGACGTTTTAAGAGGAGCCGGTGGATTGAACGACAGAAGCTTTCCAAAACTAAAATCAAAACACATTTTTATATTAAGTAGCAATATTTTAGCCAATAAATACACAGGCGATAATTAAGAGCGAAATAATACATTATACAAGAATGTAGAATTTTACAGCATTGAAGTTTCAGACCAATTTGAATAAAATATACATAATTCCTCTTAGTGTTTAAAAGGGTGACTTACGCAGGATGCTTTATTGTGGATTATGTCTGCGAGTGTCTGCAGGCGCAGTCGGAAGGTGGCTCACATAATGGAGAACTGCAGGCGCAGGACTCCCACGCATGGTGCTGAGCACGATCATTAAAATGCAGTGTGCGGGGGACTGTTATACAGACCAAACAAACAGCAGTAACCTAGAACCCGGTTACCAATAACAGAAAACTCTACTCACACTTCCATCACAATCAGATCGGAGAATGAACATTATCCGAGTCAATCCGGCTTAATGTCCACTAAATATCAGGAGAGTTAAATTATTTTACAGCAGATTACTACATTTTCGACCTGGGAATGAGACTATTTTGTTTCTGGCCTGTCACTCACAATGCATGAATCACTAGGACGAAATAGGAGAAATATCTATGGAATTAATGGAAATGGATATAGAGAGTAAATCACATTAATGCTGCTCGGTCCCCCCCCCCCCCCTTCATGCATGCTTGCAGCACGTGTGGAGATGCGGGCGGACAGCAGCCTGCACGCGGCGCATGTCTCCAGCACGAAGCAGATGAATCGACCCTGTGAGCCCCCACTATTACTCATTCCCGGAGTCTTTTGGCCATGCTAAGCCTGGCAACGCCGTGTTTCACACGCAGCAGAGGGTGTCGCCGCCGGCGTGGATGGATGCACAGCCTCTGAGCTGAGGACTTTCTGGGGGGCTCCATTCCGGAACTTAGCCAACCTCAAAACACGAGGTGAGCACAGCTCAAGCAAAACGACGACAGCGAGACTCCGCATCTTCCACCCAAGTGTCCGCAGGAAGCTGAGGTTCCTGACAGCCAGAGAGAACGGCTTAGAGGGGAACAGAAAATGGAGTGGAGGAGAAAATATGCAGCTTGTAATTCCAGCGCGCCTGCTGTTATGCGTGTATAGCTATGTCTCTGTGACTGTCATTGCCTCCCTTCACCAGCAGCTCGTTTTAAATATAGTAGTGTTAATTTAAAAAAAAAAAAAAAAAAAAAAGAGCAAAACCAAATAAATGCACCCTGACAGTCACAGCTTGTAATAAACCATACTGGAAAAAAACAGCTTCTGCTGTATCCGTGGCTATTACATAAAAAACATGCTGAATGAAACAACAACTGAATTGACTTAAGATTTTTAAATCTAATTAGACAGATTAGTTACACGCCAGCATTTAAGAAAACCAAACCCAGAAAACAGATGGAACTAAGTTACACCATATTCTCAGCCACTGCCCATGGCTGAGAAGTAGGGCCATTTGTCAAATCAATGCAGAAACTTATTCACAGTCTATGGGGCCACACAAAGGCTTGAACGTGAAAGCATTATCTCATCACACTCAAAAGTCACAAATGCACAAAACGCAGCTACAACCTCCCATTCCAGGAAAGGGACCTCGAGATGCCTCATAGCATCACACAGCCTCCGCCCCGAGAAGTGATCTTAGCAGGACAATACAGTTATGGTCATATACAGGGGCACTGTAAGCATGTGACAGGGGTGGGGGGGCACAATTCCATGGGTCCATGAGAGATAGGGGCCTTAAAAAAATTGGAACAAAACTGGACAGGCCTGGGTTGGAGGCCCAGTATGACATGCGTTCATGGGGCCCGAAATCTGTAGCGGCACCCCTACTCCCATATGACCTCGACCTCACATTCTGGAGAAAAACAAATAAAGGCAAATAAACAAGTGTAAGGTACCCGACTCCCAGCGTGTCCTTCAGCCGAATTGGCGCACAGCGGCCGACTGCCTGACCTGCGTGTGTGCAGGCATGCAGAAGAACCCAACACACACTCACCCACCCAACAACAGAACATCAGCAGTAACAACAAGAGGAACAGAAAGGCTCTCAGGCACACCCCCCGTGTGCCGGGTCCATCTCATTTGTTCTTGAGCTGGTTGGCCAGCCAGTCCAGGCCCTCATACAGGCCGTCCCCGCCGGTGGTGCAGGTGACCTGGATGTACCAGTTGCGGTGCCGCAGCGAGTGCAGGCCCAGCTTGTCTGTGATCTCAGCCGCGTTCATGGCGCTGGGAAGGTCCTGCGGGGAACCGTCAGAGGCCGAGGATAACGGGCTAGAATGCGTATTATCTGCACATTTAACCCACATACTGCTTAGGATTTCCCGGTCTGCTTAAAACGGGGAAGAAGGGGCAAGAAGAAAACTTAAATGCAAATCTGAGAAAAGAGCAGTAATCAACAGAAGGAGAGAGAGAGAGAATACAAAACAATAAATAAGCCCCCTGCCTGACATGGGTGCATGACTCCAGTGCACCTCAAAATAATGTACAAAGGCACCCAGAATCATCCAGAGGTAGGGGATACATAAATATATTCAAATAACTGCAACTCTAGCATATTTGGAGTATCTAAACTTAATTTTAACTAATGCTGTTGTACCAATTACTTAAATAATGCAACAACTGGACCTCCACATTTGAACCCTGGCACTGGGATTTTAAAAGACACGTTTCCAGTATCTGATCTGGTTAACTGCCAGATCCAGACGATTTGGCAGACAGATCTGGCAGTTCATTGAAAATTATGTGTTTCAGCAAACAAAAAAAAAAAAATTCTGCAATGAAGAAGCTGGAGGCAACATGATTTGTTAAAACAACTGTCGGAAATGGGATTCCAAAACTCAAAATGCATTACAGGCATAATCGTAAAAAAAGGAAAAATCTGAACAAAGGGCCAAACTCCCATTAGCTTTGGGCGCCACTCTGACCCCTGGCTGGCTGCTGGTGTCCTGCTCCCTACCACAGCACACTGCATGTTCTTCACTCCTTGCCCGAGGCATAAAGGGACAAAGCCACTCGGTGTTTATGTGGCTCGGGACCCCGAGGGCGTACACCCATGGCAAGGCCCTGCTTTCCAGGGCTGGACGCCCCCCAGAGTGACCTTGGCTGTTCTGGAAGTAGTGTCTCCAGAGAGGCCGGATTTTGTCCAGGCCGCCCACGTCCCACACCGTGAAGCTGATGTTCTTGTACTCCACCGTTTCTACATTGAAACCTGAGTGTGTGGGGTGGGGGGTGGAGGGGGGAGGGTGACATATTTGTTGGTTGGAGCCACAGATCGCAGCGATAAGCAGAGAGAAAACAATAGTACTCAAGCTGGAGAGAGCAGATGGAGTACTGCCAGAGTGCAGCTCGTAGACATACTCCATCTTCACACTCCCAGCAGTGACACACATCTCCGAAGTACTGCCTAGACAGACTCTGCAGACATGCACGTTTGAGCACAAGCCCCCTACCTACAGTGGGTATGGTGGTGACAATCTCTCCCAGCTAGAGTTAGTACAGGATGGTGGTTTTCCCTGCTGCGTCCAGCCCCACCATCGGAATACACATCTTCTTCTTCCCAATCAGGCTTTTCAGCAGGTTCCCGAAAATGTTCCCCATTGTGGCCAATGTGCCTTCTGGCTAGAGCGTCCTCCCGTCCCAGGCTCCGGTTCTGGGACGGCTTCGAGGCTCCGTTGGCTCGCAGCTGCGTTTTGCTCGTCCTGGGAGCCTGCGGTCTGGAAGTCGGATGGGGATTCGATCAGATGCACGAGCAGAACAGGTACAGAGAAGAAAACGGAGACATCCCTAAGTGAGCTGTGCTTCTTTAATGTGTCAGGTAACTCCGGCATGACTTCTGTATGACTTCTTGGTTAGACTGCTCTGTAAGGTACGCCACCATTACCAGCATGCAGCCAGCTGACCTTGGAACACCATTGATTTTTTTTCCTCCTATATTAAATTATGGATTTTTGTTTCCTCTGTCGTCTTTGGGCCTTTAGTCACTCTTCATTTTTACTATTGTTACCCTACATTGTTGTTTGTCAGTCAGTGACACTGTGTGATTCTTTGTTAACCACTTTGGGGCAACTATGCTGGGAAGGGCACTATATGAAACTGAATGAAATTAAATTGAACTGAGCTGGCCCTGTCTTCTCTGATCAGGATCAGCGGTATTCTGCACTGAGTCGAGGTAACTCTTCGTGTGCGACTTGGCCTGGAAAAATGGCTGGAAGATGGGGGGATGAATGGAACTGAGCTGAGTATTGCTGGTGTGGTTTACCCCTCTTCACGTGTTGCAGGAATGATAAGTATGACAAACTTTACATCAACTTGTAGCTCTTCTTATTTTACATCTGTAAAGCTAGACCATAACAGACAGATTGATGGTGTAAACCTGATTTTACAGGTACCAAAGCAGGACATAACTAATCTGCATTATTACCTTGAGGCATTTTGGCAAAACTGAATCGACTGTGTATCAGTATATCTGCCGAAGGAGAAAGTGTTAATGTGCATCCCAGTAATGACCATACACAAACAAACACACACACACAAACACACACACAGTCTCACTTCTATGGGCATAAATATAATCCTAGTTGTGACAACCTTAAGCCCTACCCAGCCATAACTTTAAACATAAGTAACCAAACAAAATACAAGCTTTTTGACACTTTTAGTTTTTTGACTGCAGTCACAGATTTTTATAACCTTGATTTTTTTCCTTTGTGGCTGAATAAATGGTCCCTACAACGTCAAAATAATATAAAAATAGGTTTTTATCACAGTGTGGGAATATATGAGGCCATTTGGTCCCTCCAATCGAATATATACATGACCCCGTATATACTTGACCCACACAATAATGCTACTAATACTGTTGAGCTGATTCCCCTAACACTAACTATAAAAAAACAAGCTTCAGTTATAATTTTCAGATTTCATAGAACAATTAATTCATCCGAACTTTTTCTTTTATCTGTGCATTAGTTTTACAATTTAAAAACAAAAATTAAGCATTATTACGTAATTGCGTTGCTATAGACCACTCTAAAATGTATGTATTATACTACGCTACAATTAGAAGTTGTTTTTAATAAGAAGAACTTTTTAACATTAATAACAGAATTGCCTACGCACAGACGATTCAGCAAAAGATCCGTGTTTTTATTATAATATAATGAAGACAGAATATAAACATAATACTTTCACACTATGCGAGACACAAATTGTGTTCATAAACGTTTATCTTCCGGGTATTAAATCAATGGCGGCACTCATTCAATGCAAATAGTTATTTAGAGTTACACGCGCCCAGGTAAATTGCCATCATTTAAGATAACAATGTTGCATTTCACCAGCGATTGACATCTTTATAATTCGCCTTCCTCCTGCAGTCACGACACAGACTGCTGGCAATGCAGCTACGAGAGTCACTCCCAATCCCAAATCCTACCGTGACAGAGTAGCAGTAAATCATTATATCAAGAATTTGTCTCTGCTCTAGACGATTATCCGACGTTTTGCTCTTTAAATGTTATTGGTATTTAACCATTCATCACTTACCTCTAATGGTAACAGCAGCTGAATTTGAGCGAGCGACAGCTAGAAAGCATCGCGATATTTCGGGTTAAAGGTCCAAAAGCGTGAATCGTCCTCGCCAGTTGTCACCATCACCGCCGCTCTCCATCTGCGCTATTTTCTTAACATCCTCTTATTGTGGACGGCTGTGGATGGGGAGTGCGTACGCTTACTGGTATTAGTGTCTGCAGAAGTTGTTAATCCGTGCAAAACGTGCATTTTTAACAGTATTTCCTTATAGGCCTCTACCCGCAAGAATCGTGCAATAATGTAAGGTATACTGTAACTTAGTTTGTAATTAGACAAAATGCAGGCAGCGGCAACATGTAGTGGTGGAAAACGTAATGTAATGAAAAAGTAATGAAATTAATGAATCAGCTAATAAATGAATCATGTGCCATCGCCTGCAAATGAGCGCGTTTGGCAGAACTCGACATGGAAACCAAGTCTTAAAAGGGACACAAACGTTCTTGCGCGGTGTGGTCCCACAAGAAGCATAGTATTTGGCCTGTATAAAATAAGGAATAAATAATTAAAGGTTACGAGGGTGTCAAAGGAGTTACATAACTCATTCTTAATTGGTGGTTTAAAAATCGCCCAGCATTTGTCAGTGTTATATCTAACAGTAACAGTCTTTATCATCCAGTACTGGAACGCTACCAAATATGGCAGCAGCGGTATTATGCCCAGTTTCTGTTAATGTGTGTCATTAGTAAACGTACCTATCAAACAATGATATGGTTTTGAAACACCGTCATTTTAATACAAATAATGTACGTTAGCTTGAGATGTAATCAAATTAATTACGGCTAAACACGAGAGGTAGGCTACCTGAAAAAGACCGCTTAAGACGCATAATCTTGTACTTAAATGTAAGCAAAGCGTTGCTAGAAACAGGGGTAAGCGAAATGTTAATTTAGTTCCATATTTTATTTTGATCTAAAATATGTAACCTTTTGAGGCACGAACAAAGGCTACACAAAGTGCAAATAATTTACAGTTCAAGACTTTAATAGATTATTGTAATTTCCTTTTGAAACTCCGTCGGGTTGTCTCTTTAGTAATGTTTATGTCCAGTATTTCTCGCTAAAGTCTTTGCGAAACACCGCGTATTTTTTCGCTCCAGTTCTTCAGCAGTCTTGATAGAGGTGTTTATCCCGTGAAAACTCAACCGAAAACTCGCGTCGAACTCCGTTTAATTGGTTTAAGATGATATTAATATAGCTGTAAAATTGTAACAAAAATCGAAATATTAGAAAACTTATAAATATTTTGACTTTGCTCCTAAATTAAATAAAGCGGTGTTAATTATTAAATCCGCAGTTCCTTGGTCATAATCATTGACTGTGAAGTTCTGCCTCACAAATGATAATCGGGACATCAGTGAAATTATTTTGTAAAATGACTTCTTTTGTGCAATAAATCACGCGGAGTTAATGAAAGACTAAGCAGGACCCAAATCCAGCCTTCACCTTCAACCTAGAAACCTGTATAGATTTTCTGCCGATAAATCTGTGTTAACACAGGTCAGCATCAGAGCCTGGTTAGTTCATATCTGTAAAAACCGTAAGCATTTAAACAGCAAGTTAACAGACATAATGAAATATTGAGACTCCTGTGTCCTTCACTGGCAACACACAGGCATTGCTGTTCACCACTGGCTCGGTAATTGATGCCCCCTTTGGCCAGCGGCTGAAGAAGGTGGAAGAAATAGCCTACATGTGTGCAGCTGCAGACCAGATTATGGGGTGGAGTGGCGAGTAGAGGGCTGTGCAGCGCGTGTGTGTTGGTAGTTAGTGGGGGTTATGGGGGGGTTACAGTGAGTTGGAGTGGTAGTAGACACATTCAGGGGGGGGGGGGGGCAAAAATTGAAAGAAACCCTTCCTGTGGAGTGTTTGC
>JAODKL010000107.1:7600568-7617855 GCA_026780765.1 Petrocephalus schoutedeni
TTTTTTCGCCCCCCCCCCCCCCCCCCCCGCCCAATTGTGCAAGTGCTTCGGGCCAGGCTTGCTTTGGAAAAGAAGCAACATTTACCCAAAAACGGGAGTCAACCACTGTCACAAGGTGTAATCCCTGGGGCCGCGGGTCTGGCGACACAGCGCCGTCCAGCAGCTCCTGCTTAAGGAGGCATGTAAATCAGGCAGCGGTCAAGTCTGTCTCCATGGCAGCTGAACAAGCAGAGATGGGGAGGGTTTGGCAGCGTGCGGTGAACGGTTCCCCGTGGCTGAGAACGACGCATGTTCAAACACAAAGATGTCGGATCTCGTTGTCAACAGCTCACGGTCTGAAAACGGACTTGTGGAAATGTCGAGCACTTTTGAATTTGTTATTTCGGGTTATGGGTCAGTAGTAGGTGCTGCGCTACAAATCTCCCAGTTTCGATTTAAGCAACCTTTCAGCTGTCATGGCTGCGGACAGTTGACACACTGTTGCCCCCAGTTGCCTTGGTTTGGCGTGAGGACAGAGTGCTGTCCTGTGTCTACAGCAGTGAGTGGGTCTCTCTCCTTCCATTTCGGCTCTAAATGAATCCACGGCAAGCTGAAGCCCATGACCAGAAAACCCAGAAGAGGCTCAGAAATGACTCACTCTTACTGTCCACCGTTGACCTCAACACTCTACTGTCTCACTCTGCCTCTCCTCAAAGTTCCAAAGCAAAAGCTCTGTATAACCTTAACTAGCTACATCATCTCATGCAGCACCAGAGTCTGAAAGGAGGGATCCCCCTTGTTAAATACAATCGCAATGTCCAAATGGAAATAAAAACAACAAGGCAGAACAAAAGCGCCTATTAAAAAATACATTTGAAAATGTACAAGACGTCTGAGTGGCTATTTCTTTTACTTTTTCATCCAGTTTCTCTTTTGCTCTCTCTGTTTTCATTTTTCAGAAGAAAGGATGTTCAAACCGGGGCATGTTCAACTGGCGAGAGGAAGATCCAAATGGGGAGCAAAGATAAATGACTCAAGTCACCTCATTCTCAGTCTCAGACTTGGAATTCTGTGAGTAACAACAGCAACAAAAATAAAATGGATCCCAGATGACAGGATAAAGCCAGAGGAAAATGGATTAGCAGATAATGTAAGGAGGAGAGGCTCAGTGTGTGCTGGGGGGGTCTTTCTCTGGCGGCTCATTTGCACACGTTGACCCACTCGGTTACGCGGCACTCCTCGCACAGCACGTAGCAGCACCAGTGGAAGCGGCAGTGACAGCGCTCGCTGCGCGATTGCCGCAGGATGTTGTGCCCCCGCCCGCAGCACAGCGAGCTGCAGCTGTCCATTCCCGGGCTGCTCTTATTGCAGATGCGGCCTTGAGTGCCCAGAGAGTCCAGGGCAGGTTCTCGCTCACAGAAGTCGGGCGACTTCTCGAAGTAGACCAGCTCCCGGGAGACTGGCCGCCGGCGCCCCCTGTCCATCCCAGCTCCCGCCCCCCCCCAGGAGCGGGGGTTGAACACACCGTTATTCTTGTTCTGGGAGTTTATGAAGATGGCCGAGAGAAACTTCTCGCGGAGCAGCGCCCCCACCAGGCGGAATTCTGGAGACACGTACCAGCAGGTCTTGAACTGGCAGCTGCCTGATGTCCCGTGGCACTTGCACTTCCTCTTCATGTTGTCCGTTACTACCTGTCCAGGGGAATGCAAGCTCCTGATTGGGCGAAACACTGAACACAAGCAGATACCAAGCTAATTACGAGTTACGAGCTGGCCACAGTCACATTTTGCAGAAGTCGGGCAAACTCTTTAAGGTCTGCGCCTATTTTTTTTCCATTTCTGCATTGTTCAGAGTCACATCTGGAGACCACTCTTGTTTCAACCTGATCCATAGTTGTTCTTAGCTTGACAGCTTATTGGTTAATTTGCCTGCCCATAAATACTGAGAATAAGACCTTAGCACATGGAGTGCTGCCTCTCACCTGTCGACCCACCCGGTTATTGTGCACCCGCATGCGGGCGTGAATGTCTCGCGGGGATTCCCGCGAATCCAACCAATCGCGGGAGAAGCGCTCGCCGAATCGGACGTCGTGGCTGCAGCCTCCCCACTCCCAGGTGTCTTGCACGGGGGAGACGTCATCTGGGAGGGGCTCGAGAAGGGCTATAGGGTGCGCGGGATTGGGCAAGAGCTCCGAGCGCTGGGATCCCAGCTGGAGCGGCGAGGAGGGCGGTCCGTACGCCCCTCGCAGTGTCTGCAGCTGCAGCTGCGTCAGCTTCAGCCGTATCTTGTCATCGTCTAGGCGGCGCTTCGCCTCACAGCCGCATCCACGCAGCTTCCCCAAGCTGCAGGCTGAAGCCACTGAATGGGCCACGCCTGCCGCCAGCAGGGACAGTGTGAAGGCCGTCTCCCGGAAGCCTGCGGGAGGCGACAGCACCTTGGATGGAGTCTAGAGAGACAGACATCTGTGCTCTTCGACACCTGCATTTTTCACTCAGTTCCTGTCGTTTCAGGACCCACAATTCGGTTTTTGAAGATTCATTATTCCACCGTTACTCCAAACCAAACTAAAATATCTTGTAAGGTCGTTTTCTCTATATGTACCCTCATCTGTCTCCCATTACTCCTCCTACACACCAGCTCCCCGTTCCCGTCCCTTCCTAGCTAATTACGCCCTCCTTCACTGGCTGCCCCCAGACCACGTATCCCCAGGGGCCCTGTGACACTCACCCCTGGTGAGGATGGCGCTCTGATGGGGCAGCTTTCCGTGACTCTCTAGGGAGGAGCAGTTCCACCGCTGGTCGCGGAGCTGATGCTGGCACTCATGGAGTGCGACCTGGATGCCCTGGAGGGCCGAGGCCGTCACGTCCGGGCTGCGCACGCACAGCCGCGTCTGCCGCTTGCTCAGGCAGGCCAGGCGCAGACACACGGTGTTAGGCGTCAGCACTGGGTCTCCTGCCACCTTCAGGCCAAGGATGTCATTACACAGCACCCTGCGCAAATGACCAAAGCTTCAGAATCAAAGAACTTTCGTCTCACCATATAATAATATACAGAGAGACAAAATAGCAAAGCTCAGGGTCAACACCGTAAACAAAGAGCAAAGAAGACAAGTCATTGTGTGCAGACAGTAAGAACAGTGCCATATACAGGTAGTAGGCAATATGCCAGTACAGTTAGCTACCATGAAATACACAGACACACATTGCAGGCAGTTTAACTTTCTAACGCTCAGTTTAAACATCAGCTTAAGAAGCAGTCCATGCAGTGGACTGTAAATAGTAATCCTACCGGGGTCAAATTCAAACGTAATTATACAGCTACAAAGGTGACTTTTACAGGACATAGCTTTTAAATGAAGTATTTACTCTCCCAAAGCACTGGACACTGTCATCATTTTCATGAGTGAAAACCTTAATAGCTTTAAAACACCTTCACTTATACCACACGCTCAAATATGTAAGTACTATTAAAAATATTACATAATAATAAATAAGGGAACGTGAATTCTCAAATACAAACTGTTGAACACCCGCGTCAAACGCATGCATCGCCTGACCAAGTAGAGCAAACGGCCTGTTGTTCCTACAATGTGCACAGGGCTGGCCTGTGACTGCTGGAATTATGACCCGCGCTGTTGCCCTTACTGTGCTGTGCTATATTACACTAAAATTATTACCAGCACCCCGTACTGCTGTCTTAGAGAGAGAGAGTGTGCTGAAAGCCGAGGCTCGCACTTAATCAGTAGCATCGTACCGTGATTTAATATACACTACGCATCAATGTAGCTTTTCAGAACGCTGGAGCGACGGAAGGCACCGCAGTTTAATGCCTGTTTCCATTGTATATGGGGAGGATATTGGTTGGATCGGGTAGTTAAAACAAGTATTTTCGGAGATTTCTTCTGGAGGCATGTCTTTCCCGTTACATGGACATCGCGCCCAAGACAACTGCCTGCTACCGAAGTATAGAAATCCTTCTTTCTAGAGAAGTTTAGTCTGGAGAAGTTTTCCCCCACCGAAGAAGGTTTCGATAATTGCATTATTATTTTTATTATTATTTTGCTGTGGAAATATTCGATGTGTGTATACAAACACAGACACACATTTGGTGTGTTTTTTCCTAGTGTTTTTGTAAGATGGCCGTTTTTATTTAAAGCATTTAATAAAAATATTTATTATTGCAATAATATTTAATTGTCAGCCGCTGAATGGACTCCTTAAAATGCACTCTGCTCATCTGTACGAACATTAACAGTTTTATTCGATTTATTCCAAAAAAGGACCCAAACAACATGACAGTAGCGCTTAAGATGCCCAGACGTTTTGCTCCTAAATTTAAATGGCATTCACATACAGCTCCTGTGAATTGCGTGAAATCTTATGTATTTAATTATTGTCCATATACATCCAGCATATATGGTTTTAATTAGCGTGTGCGCGTGCTTTTTAGTCTGGGCGCGTGCGTGTAATTATTGCCATTATTTAATAAGAATAAAATATGCCATAAGTTGACCACAGCAATGATAATCATTTTAATTATACCGTGATTGTTGTGTTATAATTAGAAACAACACTGTAATTAAGTATTTAATTATGTTTGGATTAATCTGTGAATGTTACTAGACAGATTCATTTATTATGCGAATAATGACGAACTAATTAATTACCATAATTATTTTTACCCGAACCACAAGCCACTTATAGACCACACACACCCTTTCTTGACCGTTGCCTCGGTCTCGCTGTGTCTCAGCTGCGCGCAACCTCCTGAAACTCCTTCCATTTCTCCACTCTTTCTCTTTACTTACATGAACGCAGGTGACATGAACGCATTGGCCAAAATCAGGAAGTATTCCCACCGGCACTTAAGTAGTATTTCCATTTCAGTAAGCGTCTGTCTCGCCGTGACATGAAAAACAGCGTTAGTGGGTAATATTCCCTCTGACTATGAATTAGCAAGACGATGAATCTATCGCTGTAGCGAAAATTTAGGTCGTTGTTCCCGAGAAGAAGTAGAGAAGGGAAATAAGAGAAAACTGCGTAGGATGGGGCGAATACATGACACTGTAGGGGAGGGGGAGAAAATAAGGGAGGGGATACACCACCGACGGCTGTTCTTAGAGTAGCAAAAGCGTCAGGTAATAGATTTCATTAGGTGAACAAAACATAGGAACAAAAACAAAAACTACGAAGTTCCAAGTGGAACTGATTAACGTATGACGCGAACAGTTTGAGCAATTACCGATAATTTATTATGTATTGAAATATAACAATTTTGTTTGGTGAGTGTTAACAGGACTTCAAATTTATTAAACTCTGAAATTAAAAAGATGCATATATATGTACGGTCCTTCATCTTTCAGTAATCGCTGTGCGGCGTGCATGTATTGCCAGAAAGCGATGGTGGAAAAGTAAAATAATAAGGAAGCATAAAAGGCCAATAGTGGCATGTGGTGTAGGCGAAAAGATGGGCATTTGAATAAAAGGATAAGAGCAGGACAGCTCCGAAGTCTGAGTCCACGACAGGGAGGCAGCAGCAGGCAAGCGCGCGGTTATCCTCGAGGCGCTGGAACAATACCCAGTCTGGGCGCGTGGTCATCTGTTACCCCCAGTGCTGCCGCCTCCTTCTCACCCAGCCTATTTTTTTATTATGTATTATTTTCTTGACATACTTTTGAATGTGTCTAATCATCGAAACGGATGAGAACTTTTAAAACAACGTTTAAATAGCATTTTTCAAAAATAAAACAGCTACGCCCTTTCGACCAGTCGTTCGGCGTTTCCAGCATATTACAACAGCTGCATGCTTATTCGTTTTGTAAAATACATGATGTGGCCGTTGCCATTCTATTTTTGTCCAAACAGTATAGGCTTATAAAGGAACGGGGGCCAGTGCAAGTTTCCATACGCTGTGATTGAGATTGATGCCCGATGGAACACCGTTTAATGGGTCGGCGGTAAATATTAACAGTTGTGACCTATCTGGGGTATTCTGCGGTATCGTACCTATCATTTCATTACAACACTTTCCACTAGTTAATCTGGCAAAAGAGTAATAAAGATTACTAAATAGACCTCGGCATAAAAAGAAGCTGGCAAACTACGCTGAATCAAAGCTGAAGACAGTGACATCACCTTCAACAACATTTAACATGCAAGAATGCTAATATCTGTATAATATTAGAGACATCGGTAAGCTACTACATTTGAACATAGTTGAAATTACGTCAGCGATTTCTCTGTCTTCCTTGTCTGAAACTGCGCGTCGTTAACTCTGCGGATTTGCCCCGTTTATCCAGACTTCCAAAACATTCTTGTCCGTGTGAAAATGCAGATGATAGCCTTCGGCTTGAATTCCCCCCTTTCTGTCCTCACTTTCATACAAAGCTGACACGATTCTGAATGATTAGCGTACTGATTCTGTCATCTGTCAACTCATCAGAATTTCATAAAGTTGAGGGGGTGTGGCTCTAGGCTTCACTTTCTCTTTAACGGGGGGGGGGTGGGGGGATCGACATACCCTGCAGCGATATAGAATTACAGAAACTCCAAGGAAAACCTTTGAGATCTCTTTCTGGACCCCTGTTTCAGTTTCCATGTATTATAGCACTTCCAGAAATATGTTTTACCGCCCTCGAGGAAACTTTTACACATTCCCAGTGCTATTTAAGTCCCCGGAGGCGGTTGAGTCCCCGAGTGGAATGATGGCCTTATGTTTGTGTCTCATCCAAGGAACTCCTGCAGCTCTAAAATAGCATTCTTCTCAGGCTGGTAATGCGTGACAGGGTAGGGAACGAAGTCGCTTTTTTGTTGGATACTTCGATGCTTTTGTACGGGGATAAAACCCATGAAGAAGACTATTCAAAGTCGATGTGCTTTACAGTGGGTGCAACACCCCAGGCCAGTGAAGAATTTGCCTGTGACACACATTAATCATCCTTGTATTTGTTCGCGGCACAGGTGAGTGGCTTTCCGCGTTTTCACTAGCTGTGGAACACGTCCACTTCCACAGAAATGCACGCGGATGGCCGTGTCACTTCCAAAAAACGATGTGTTCTAAAACCAATGAGTAATATCTGATATGTCAACTTATCAAAGTGCCCACCAGCTCACACACTACACTGTACATGTTTTCGTTTCTGTTCCCCCAGCAGGGGGAGCGCTACAGATAGCTGCTCTTTGCCACCGAACATTACTGTTGTAAGCAGAACATCACAGTGAATATTAAAGTAATTTCTGCTCCTAAAAATGCTATTTTACTGCCCCATGTGTCCATATTTATATCACATAGCCTACCTCTCCATTTGTTCGTTCGCCATCTTTCAGTGACCCTCTACTGACTACTGTCCTATGAAATTAAAAAATCGTTATGACGGCCTTTCCGCTCTTTTTACCTCCCCCTCCAGTTATCGCTAAAAAGAAGGAGTCTGAGGAATGGACTCTAAACACTGGCAACGAAGTTTAATAAAATTAAGTTAAAAACACCCCCATAACCACCGCTTACATTCGGACAAGCAGTTCTTCTCTAATCTCCACCCCATTCTTTGAGACCTTTGGCAATGAAAAGTGCATTAGCATTCTGCCTTGGCGTGTATATCTAAGTGGCTTAAAAGTGATTTGAAGTTGATTTGTGTTTAAAAGGCGGCCCTTTAACCGGATTGCCATTCTAATCTGCTTCGTGCTGCATGACTTCTCCAGGAAACCCGTTCGCGTACTTTCAAGTGCTAGCGAGTAAGCGGAGGACAGCACTCATTAAATAGCACGGACAAAAGCGCACTTCCTACGTTTAACCGTGTGCCTAAGCTTCATGAGAACTACACCATTTGCGCGTGCGTGTATGTGTATTTGCGTGACACGGAGTGACAGTATAGCAATCTGATTTTTTCACCAGTCGGGCTCCAAAAAAAAAGCGTTATTTCTTCAATCTCCGTGAAACATTCATGAATGGCACGCTATTCAAATTTTATTCAGACTAAAATAATTCCTTTACGAATTTGTATTGCGCTCATATGAATGAATTAAGCAATATATTTTTTCACGAGGAAGATAATATTTCTCTTGAAGAAGATATATTGGGCGGTTTGGTTTATACTGGGGAATCACTGTCCAGATGCGCCGAGGGAGGTCTGCGAGCCAGATGTGGCTCTCCCCCTCCGAGTTCCTCTTTATCTTTTCCTAGGTGTCACATCTCAGCATAGGAATAGTGGACAGTTATGGTCAAAGTTTTAAATCCACATACATGTCAGATAACAGTATATATACGTTTAATTTTGAACACTGCTTGCTGTTTAGAAACTAATAACATTCTGCATCATTAGTTTGTATGGCAATATCTGCGGTACAATGTACTTAACTGATGTGCTCAACTATGGGAAAGCACGATATAATAACATCGCGTGATAGGCTTATAAAGCAAGTTTGCCCCCAACATAACTGGATATTATAATTCACGATTTTAAAAAAAGTCTGGGATATGAATGTGCATTTTCGATGTTCATGCGTGAGCGCAAGGGGAAGAATTAAGGAAGGCTGCAAATCAATATGTTATCGAATAATAAAAGACTGGGTTATGGAATAATAATGGAAATTTAAAAGGGAACACATGGATGTTTCAGCTGTTTCTGCACTGTTACAATACGCTCCGTGTCTTGGAATTAGTCTGATCGTATACACCCACTGCTATCTAACTTATATTCTTAGTTTCCTGAAAGACCAAATTCAGGATGATCTATGCAGGAGAGATGAACAGAGGCAAGGATGTTTTTTGTGTTTACCGGACATATTTATCGAGGACAAAAAGGAATTCAGTCATTGCAACATGTTCCCATTTAAATATTATCCATGATACGCACAATGTATTTAGAAGATTCCTTAGGTTTCATTTGTTTTCTGATGCGCCTTGTCCAGATTTGCTTTCTTTATTCGATGCGCTCTATGAAGGGAATTAACCTATCCCTTCTACAATCCCATTCAAAAGGAGTAGGAAAAAACAGGGAGATGAGAGCAGCAAATCCCTTTTTTATTCCCCTTGTTGCGCTCAATAAGTGAAGAATGTGTCGCCTATCAGTCATCCAGGGGATCAAGTCTGCTGGACTGTCCCACGCGCTCAATGCGCTCTGCAGAGCATCACTGAGACAGAGGGCGTGAAGAAGACAGCAGCGGCAGCATCCACAACGGAACAGCGCCGCAGCCAGCGCCACACTGATGGTCCTGTTAAAGGGCAATTATACACAAATAGGAGCGGGCTTCTCATTCGAGTTTTCGTCTCGTTTTATTTAGTTTTTGCGCATTTTTACCAAGAGCCGACTAGTGAGCTGACGAGTACCTGCTATGACGGGTGCAGCGTAATAGCGCGAACCACGGAAAGTATATAGTTTCGCGGATATGGGTTTGTGATTTATGGATATGCATTTACGATTTCCAGGTACCTGCCAAGCGTCAACTGCAGATTTTAAACGCTCTGAGACGGATAAGAAACGAAAAAGAAAAGGCATCATTCGAGTTTGAAAAGGAACTCTTTAAGCTTATTTTTTTGCTGCTGTGGCATCAAATTCTCACCTCTCAATGAATGGTGAAATATTGGATAAATTAAACAGGTGATTATAGTTTATTTAATAATGAGTGTTTTCTTTCACAGAAGACAGACATCAGTCATGAAGACATAAATTACACTTAAATATTTTTTCCAATTTATGTTAATTATTTTTTGTAGGAGGCGCTGATATTGTTCTTTCTTACGTCAAATATAAATTTCTATTTAAAACTTAAACTTATCTGGTATACATAAGGCTTGATTTTATAAAAGCTTTTCGGAGACACAATGCGGATCCTCGCTTTGATTTTGGGCGTGAAAGCAGCATCCATCCTGCTGGTGTCCTCGCTCCCTGGCACAGGGGCGGTCAACAATAGCGGCCGATGGTGGTGAGTTCAGTTAATAAGTCAAGTGATAATTCCTAACCAAACCATTCATGTTTTCTAAGTACAGTGCACTTTTTGCTCACGTGGATATTGTCCAGTCAGAAAATGGTAAGACTTACTCAAAACGGTAGGTAAACACCTTGCTTTTGCTTGGCATTGATAAATGCTGTCCAAATTGCCATTTTGTTTGTTTTCTATTGATCCTTTATTTTTTGCCTGAAAAATGCTAATTAACTATTTTAGATAAGCTATAGGATACTTCTATTCTATCATGATTTACAAACGGTATATATAGCCTAAATACAAATAATGCAAAAATAAAACTGTACACTAGTGTATCTCGTGTAGCTAATTGAAACTTTACACGTAATTATCATGTTTGGTTTAGTCTAGCCAAGTGTACACAAGTGGTAACAACACTGAGCGATTACAAACAAACACCTGGAAGTACATGCACGTGCCAGTACCTAAAACAGTGCGGTGAGCTGATTATGTAGCAGCTTTATAAGATAACTGAGGACGACCATGGGATCACGAGGGGTGTCAGTCTAGCGAATGAGAAACCTTGTGATCGCTGGCCTATGCTAAGATGCTCAATAAATTACACGGACAGTCAACTGATGCCAACTTTTGTCACTTAACTTTTTTTTTCGAGTTGCCGCCAGCTTATATCAATGATTTTTTAGATATAAATTAGCCATTTATCAAAATCAGGTGTACCTCAGGAATAATAGCAGTGGAAATGACAGGAAATTCTGCAAAATGCTGTATACTGTAAGGCAAGAATATACTGTTGCATTTTTTCAAAGCCTCTTTATTTAACCCCCATGTGTTTATTTATTTATAACAGCTGTGCAATTCCTTTGTGAATTAATTCTCTCTCCTTCTCGCCCTCTGTCTTTCTCTCCTCTTCCCTCCCCTGTCATTTTGACAGTGTGGCTTGAACACGGGACAGATTTTTTTTCAGTCCAATGTGGGATAAATTAAATGTGGATTTATTTTATAGCTGCGAGCAATTCCATTCTAGGTCGCCTTCAGGGTTACCCACGTAATACGCAGAACATTTTCAACAGAAGTTGCACTGCATACATATAAACTGTTTTTTCTGACAATGTCTTGTTAATACTTTACAAATTGCGCTGAAAGTGGTGACGAACTTAAAATTGCGATTTACTGAAATAAACCCGCGCATTCATTCAACGAACAAATATACATACTTAGAAAAATCTGCATTAAAAAACAGTTTGGCTGTATCGTATTGTAAATGTTATGTCTTGGCCTTAAAGAACTCGTTAGGGACAGAGGTCAATTTTGCTCTAATTTTTTTTTATCCGTGCTAAACATCACACTTGTTGAGTTTCTCACCTTGAGTATCAGAGGCGGCGTGTAAACACGAGGAACATCGGCGAACATGCAACTAGTAGGCTTCTATTAATTTTAAGTAGACAGAAGTACGACGGCATATCAAAATATACAAATATAGCATCATGTACAATTTCATTTTGTGTGTGATTTTTATTGTTTGGCACTGACAGAGTTGTATGCTACGAGATTATCAGATATCATACTGGCGGCCCGAAAGCGCAGCGTACTTAACATGCGTCTATAGCTACTGATTTAGAACACTTACACATGGCCACAAATAACGGGAAACACGCACAAAAAAAACTATCGGGAGACATCAACGTTCCCGTTTGTTGTCACGGCCACTAGATGACCCGTAAGTAGACGTGTTTTTTCACCGGCACATTTGCCCACAGTGGCCACTGGCGACGTAACGTGACGTGTAGCGAGACACTTTACCTTAATTGCTTCACGATATATTCAGCCGTATAAATTGTTTAAGTGATATAATTCGATATGGGTAAAGGCACCTGCTAGTCAACGCCGAATTAATGAAAGGTCGGCTTCCGAAATACATTATATCTTTCAGTAGAGGCGGAAGACAAACATTATTAAAAAAATAATGTAACTTATTTTCTTTTGTCAAAACCTGTAAAGATGTATTACAGTATGTGTATATATTTTTTTAATTATATGACGTTAGCCTATTTTAAAAATGTGTCACTAGAGGCAATTTTTTTCTGCCAGTGAAACGTCTAGTTATTTACCCTAAGGCCCTAAAGTGAAACCCATCATTTACCACTTACCAATTATTTTATCTTACGTGCGCAACTTGTTTTAAAATCACGCAGCTGTAGCTCTTGACAGACTATAAAAAGAAGCATTTTGATTATTATTTGAACAAAATATTTTCCCCGAATCATCCTCATCCACACCGACCCATCCCTTGTTTTCCCGTCTGCTTCAGGGGAATCGTCAATGTGGCTTCCACCGCCAATCTCCTTACCAATTCAAAGAGCGTGCAGCTGGTCTTGGACCCGAGCCTGGCGCTGTTGAGCCGCCGTCAGCGGCGCCTCATTCGGCAGAACCCCGGCATTCTGCATGCCATCGCGGCCGGCTTGCATTCGGCCATAAAAGAGTGCAAGTGGCAGTTCCGCAACCGCCGCTGGAACTGCCCGACCACCCACAGTCCCACAATCTTCGGCAAAATTGTCAACCGCGGTTAGTCTCACTCGCCCCTCGCGGAGCAGAGATAATCATAATGTCCTTTAAAGGGCAAGTTGTTCTCGTTTACAGAATGGAGAAGTCTTTATGTGCCCTCCTCTGTTTTGTTTTAAATATTGCCTTAATTTTTGCTGGTTGCCATGGCATTATCTATTCGTTAACAGTTAGGTAAAGCCTGTCCCATCTGAGGTGCTTAACTTAATCTGTGCTTCTGTGACAGGTTGCAGGGAAACTGCATTTGTCTTTGCCATTACGAGTGCAGGGGTCACTCACGCGGTAGCCCGGTCCTGCTCGGAGGGGGCTATTGAGTCCTGCACCTGTGATTATCGGCGCCGAGGCCCTGGTGGGCCAGACTGGCACTGGGGTGGCTGTAGCGACAATGTGGACTTTGGCAGGCTGTTCAGCCGGGAGTTCGTGGACTCCAGTGAGAGGGGTAGAGACCTTCGCTACCTCACAAATCTGCACAACAATGAAGCCGGGAGAATGGTGAGAGAGCCACAGACTGAGTCATTAAATGCTCATTTTCTGTGGCAGCTATTCCAGCACACACCCTCTTTTATAACAGAAACTGCCTTGTTTTCTTGCTGTCATTCATGCTCTCTGCCTCTCCGACCTCGTCCTGAGCACAGAGCCAAGGCAGAACGTGTCCTGTCAATCATCTAGTCAAAGCTGATAAGCACTGTTGTGATTGGGCGGAGTTGGAGAAGCTGTATCCCACCCAGTCAATTTGTACTTGTTGTGTACAGACTTGATGCTGGATGACTGAAGCCTGTCCCCCTGTACACTCTACCCCCCCCCCCCCCCCAGACCGTGTCCTCAGAGATGCAGCAGGAGTGTAAATGTCATGGAATGTCGGGGTCCTGCACTGTGAGGACCTGCTGGATGAGGCTGCCCAGCTTCCGGGCGGTGGGGGACTTCCTGAAGGACCGCTTCGATGGAGCCTCACGGGTGGTCTATGCCAATAAGGGCAGCAACCGGGCGTCACACCGGGCCAACCCACTCCACCTGCAGCCCGAGAACCCGGCCCACAAACAGCCCTCCGTTCGGGATCTGGTGTACTTCGAGAAGTCCCCCAACTTCTGCTCATACAACGGAAAGACAGGCACCCAGGGGACGTCTGGGCGTAGCTGCAACAGCTCGTCGCCCGCCCTGGACGGGTGCGAGCTGCTCTGCTGTGGGCGGGGCTACAGGACACGGACCGAGAGGGTGACCGAGAGGTGCCACTGCACCTTTCACTGGTGCTGCCATGTCAGCTGCCTGAACTGCACCAGTACGCGCACACTGCACCAGTGTCTCTGAGCGGGGCCGGGAGATGAGGGAGCAGAGGGTGCAGTAGAGGGAGGGCAGATCCAGGCCAGAGTGGTCAGGGCGGGTGGGATAGTTTGGTGTGGAGAAGGACAGAAGGCTTGAGGTGAGGATAGATGGAACAAGGAGGGTATCAGGGGAGGAGGTAGGGTGACAGAGGAGGAGAACAGGAAAGCAGGTGTGTAGGAGTAGGAGGGTGATATGGAAAGTGTGATTGGGGTGAATGAGGCAGCACTCTGAGGGCTGGCTCTCATATCAGGCGTGGGGGGGGTCACATGTCACAGAGCACTCACCGGGAGAGAAGGGTATAAATGACAAAACTTCTGATAGTGGAAGGGGCAGCGATATGCCCCTCGGCTGATTTTTAATCCGTGGTGTAAGTAAGTACTTGTATTGTTCTTTTTTTGTACAAAACAGAGGTACCACTTCAGTATGAGCTGCAAGAGCGATAGTGTTCGAGGCATTATGAAAAAGAGCAAGGTTTATTGGGAGGGCATCAATTCAGAGGGCAGAAAGGAACTCAAGGGCTTAGAAGTGCTATCACAATCAGAGAAAACCACCGGCATGTCAAATAATCAGAAAGAGAAGAAGTCTGCAAGACGTAGCTCTTAGATTCTTTATTTTCTCTTTCTTAGACAGCACCGGATTCTAAAGGTCCTTCCATCCTTCCCATGGACACATTGTCTGACATGTTTTCATGGCCATAGAACGGGAAGCTCTTTACGCACAGTGGTTATTCGCCTGTGTCTCTGCATGTTGTTTTTCCCTTTGCTGCAGATAGACGTCTCGCATGAAAAAAAAAAACGTGCGAGAGAAAAAAATCACCCGTGGGAGGGCAGGGGGAGGCGGACAGGCTGACGCATTTCAGTTGTCGCCTTAAGCTGTGGTCCAGACCAACCACTCATGATTTTAATTCAGTGGTAATCTTGTTTGCCTCATCCGTGATTTTCATGCAGTATGATGCAGATTGGTGATGGCTTTCCCCTCCCAACAACTTCTAGGTAATCTTAGTCTGAGAAGATAAAGTAGTGCAAATATAGCAATTAATGATTTTATTAAAAATCATGTCTAAGTAACCTAATCCATGTATGTATGCAGGGACTATGACGTGACCATATTTGTAATATAGTGTTGACAGTTTTTGACAAAGCAGGCAAATCAGACATTCTTCAGAAGGTCTCCCTTGCCGATTGCCTCCATAATGGTGCAATAGGTAACATTCTATGCTAAATGTCTCAGGCCATCCCAGGACTCCTGTGGGCTGATGGGTCAGTTGTCAGCTAGGCTGGTGTGGAGCACTCAGCACTTCATCTTCCGTGGCCTGACATCTGCCGTGAATGCTTTGCCATTAGAAAAGGACACCATACTACCAATCAGATGTTGTAAATACATATTTATGCTGCAGTTATGTTCAATAAAGGCAGTAATTTACCAACAAAACATCCTCAACGGGATTCATAAAGAGAAAGCTAAAATCCGTGTTACTGATGGGGCAGTTTGTCTATTGCATTATGCTGATTAGATGTTTCGGGATCTGTCTGCATTTCTTGAAACATTGTTTTGGGTGGGGTGGGGCAGGCGGGGGGGTGCTTCATTGTTCTTCACTGAACTGGAAATGGCGACTGAGGAACATTTCAGGTACCTTCAGATAATGTTCACATCACTACTTCCAAGTTCATCTGTCACTCTGGATGTTATCACCATTACTGTACATAAAATATTTATTATGAATGTTTATATAGCTATAGTTCAGAGCAGTGAAAAAAATATTTTAGTCATTTGTTCAAAAGAAATTTTCTTTTTAATAGATTTAGTTTAAAAGGTTGTATTTCTTATAGTATCATAGATCAATAAAGGTTATATTTTCAATTAAGCTGTTGTCTTTAAAGTTATTTAATCACAGCGTTTCATTATAGGCCACTCTGTGGTGTTTCATTTGCTTTTAGACTATTTTCACTTCCTTTTATTCATTTTTATTTGTCATCTGCTTGTGTCCTCATTATTTCTGATGCCACAACGTCTCTCCTGAACATGCCACCAGCCAGCATCATTGTCCTCATCATTGTCCGCTACACAGCCACATTCCTACCCATATCCCCACTGTCCCGCGTCTGAGTCTGAGGAGCAATCCTGGATGCCGACACACATTTAAGTCCCGCTGTGCGGATTTTACGCCGCTAAGTGTTTCACTTCATTTGCTTAATGCCGGAAAGAAAAAATAAAAAGAGGAATAAATAAAGTAATGAATGCAGGCAGTCTCCCAGCACCTTGGCAGGCGGCTCAGACCACGGCCGTCTGGAGGCACACAGCCCTGGTCCCCATGGCCCTGGTCCCCACGGCCGGTCGCAGGGGGTCAATCAGCCACACCACCACACGGACCGGGGAGAGTTAGTATGAGAGAGAAGCCAGCCCCACCAGGGTGAGGGGAGAATGGGAAACTGGCCTAGAGAAGAAGAAAAGATTATGGAGAGGTTCGAGAAGAGGGTCACAGAGAAAGAAGAGACGGAAGGGGGGCAACAGAGGAAATGAAGAAGGAGGGAGAAAAACAGATCGGCACAGGGGATGAGGATGAGAAGAGAGCAGGATGAGAAGGAGAGATATACGATTTGAAATGCATGGACAGGGAGAGAGTGGTGACAACATGCGAAGAATGAGAGCAAGGCAAGGTGCTGCAAATACAGGCAGGGCAACAGCAGGCAGCAGCAGAAACAGGAAGTGATTGTGGTGAAGCAGAAGCCGAAAGAGATAAAAAGCATGTAAGATGTAAGGCAAATACCATACTCTCCGCAGTTAGGTTCCAGGGCCAAAGGCACATTGCATTTGATATTTGGTGAAGATATGTTATTATGCATGTAATTGCTCAGTGCTGAAGCAGAGAGCGAAAATGGGAAAGTGGGCTGGCCAGAACCATAGAGAAGCACGAGGGACTGTGGAGACGAGTCCAAGATAATGGATAGATATGAGAGGAATATGGAGAGAAGAATAATACGGAGGGGAAAAATAGGATGAGCCCCAAAAAAGGCAAAAGTGGAGAGCTGGAATGCCAAAAAAGGGAGCCTGAGATAGAGAGAGAGAGAGAGAGAGAGAGACAAGGTTCAATTCTCAGGAGTGAGAGGCGGGACAGAGAGGCGGGACAGAGAGGCGGGGGATCCATCCTTGTGGGAGTGCCAAGGAGTCAGTGATAATTAGCTCAATTAGTGACAAAGGCAGTGTAATAAATACTGACTTAGTGTCTGGGCCCCTGCTGGGCCATCCCCGCACAGCCTGCTATGCAGCCCAGGCCTGACGGACAATTCATTAAACCGACAAAATACCCCACCGTCCAGGCGTGACGCTGCGAGTTAGCCCCCCACCGGCCTGCACCATTGTTCTAATTGTCTGGGTTGGAGTCACTTTCTGCCACCCCCTCTCTTATACCCCCCCATACCCGCAGAGTTAATGCTCCTTCCTAACTCTGGTAGGTGATCGGCAGGTTGAAAAAATGCTGAGGGATTTTTTTTGTGGGGGGGGGGGGGGGG
>JAODKL010000107.1:7626778-7652700 GCA_026780765.1 Petrocephalus schoutedeni
AGTTCATATTCGCTCATAAGTCGTTTGTATTCCCTGTATTTCCTGGAGGCGTCCATCTTTTTACGACTTACGACTTGAAACTGGAACGCCGTGAACTCGTGTGTGACGTCATTCCCAGTTACGAGTTACGACTTACGAGGTAAAAGGAACGCACCATTAGGAGAGCTCCGACCCACTCGTTATTTTCCAAGTAGTTTGTTGTTTAAACTGTTTAGGGCCACACTTCTTGTTCCTGATTGGACCGTACTCATGTCAATCCAAGGGTACTGTCCAATTATGAACAAGAAGTGTGGTCCTACCCTTTCCGTTTTCTGAAATGTCGTTGTGTTTTCTGTATTGTTGTTGTGTTTCTTGAAATGTCGTTGTGTTTTTTGAAATGTTAGTGTGTTTTTGACATGTTGTTGTGTTTTTTAAATGTCGTTATGTTTTTTTAAATGTGGGTGTATTTTGACCTTCAGGGCCACCATACCCTCCCCATCCACTACACTACACCAATGATTCCCCTTCCCCCTCACTGGCCCAGTTTTCCAGTCTTACAGCAGATGAGGTAATGCAAGTTATCTCATCTTCCAATCTTACCACCTCCCAATGGATCCAATCCCTTCCTCAATGCCCCAGACAATCTCACATGACCTCCTCCCCTTCATCACCACAGCATTAAAAAAAACCATGATCATTCCCATCCTGAAGAAACCCACTCTAAACCCATTGGATATCTGTCCTCATCCTTCTTGACCTTTCAGCAGCATTTGACATGGTCAACCACAAGACTCTCCTGTCCATCCTTAGGAGTTTTGGTGTTGGTGGCTTAGCATGGCTATGGCTTGCATCCTACATAGAAGGCCAATCATGCCAAGTGACGTGGAAGGAATCCACATCTACCCCATGTAGTCTCTTCACCGGTGTCCCTCAGGACTCAGTTCTTGGCCCTCTCTTGTTCTCCCTCTATACTAAATCTCTTGGTGAGGTCCTATCCTCTCATAGCTTGTCCTACCACTGCTATGCGGATGACACTCAACTCATCTTCTCCTTCCATCCCTCAGACACTCAAGTCTCCACTAAGACCTCTGCATGTCTGGCAGACATCTCATCTTGGATGACCACTCATCAACTGAAACTCAACCCTAGTAAAACGGAACTGCTTTTCATCCCCACAGACTCATCTCCCCACCAGGACCTTGCAATCTCTCTTGACAACTCACTGATCTGTCCTTCGGTCACTGCTCGCAACCTCTGTGTTACCATAGACAACCACCTGTCCTGTTGCTCACATATTGCTAACCTTTCTCGCTCTTGTCGGTTTCTCCTGTTCAGTATCAGAAGGATATGTCAATTTCTTTCATATGTCCTGTGGTTTTCACAGTCACTGAAACTGAACTGTCACAACCCAATCAGCAAAGCGGGAGGCCAGGCAGCATTAGTTCAGCACAGATTTCCATCGCTGCAAAAGTACTGCACACTAAATCTTATAATTTGCTTTGGCATTGGTCACGTCCCAGCAAACATGGGACAGCAATGTCCTAAAGATGAAAATAAAGAAATCCTTCAAAAGCAAGTTGTTACGACAGCTTCCAGGAATATAATTTCAAATATATAATTTTATCTCAAGTACTTGTTTTAATTATTTTTCCATCACGATGTCCAGAACTTGTCCAGAACTTGAGGCCCTGATCCAAATTGTATCCGATCATGAAAAAAACAAGGAAATTGCATTAAAATCTTTTTTATTTAAGCAATAGAACTTGCAACAAAACAATCAAACTCAGATCACAAAAATAATGACACGGGTCCAACACTGTCAGGGATGCTCCCATGCCTCCTGGCGCTCTCCCTATCAGCAGCAAGGTTGAACCATCCAATGGTATGCTTTGAAATCTCCTCATCTGTTGCCGCTTGGGTTTTTCGCACAGCATCTGTAATTACACAAGAAGATTTCCATACAACAATTAATGAACCCCAACTGCAACAACCTAAGATCCATTCCAGAAAGCCAGTTTAACAAACTCAAGTTTGAGGGTAATGAAAAAAAAACATAATTAATGGAGCTCTAATACTCTGATTCACCATGACAACGTGATCATTGCGACATGGAATAATCATTAATACTGCAAAACTTGCTAAGATTTTTTCCTGTCACTGAGTAAAGATGCGCTGTTATGTCATTCAGTGCTGGTATCGGTTTTTACACCAGTGGAAAACCAACACCTTGAAGTACTGTAATTTTGGTACTTTCTTGAAGTACAGAAAGTATGGTACCTGGTGCGGTGGAAAAGCGCCTTTAACTTTGTTATGGAAAATATCAGATAAAACGAACATCTTACCACAATGTTCAATGTAAAACTTCTGGATTTTTTAAGTGATGCCATCTGTGGCCGCCCAAAGTTTATCATGAGAGGTCTGGCAAAGACCCAGCGACATAACTGCCCGTTTACCCATTATAGATTTAAATATAGCAAATAAAGCGATTAATTAACAAATAATTAACTAACTTAATTAATAAAGCATATTTAACAGCATTTATTTACTGGATTTGTGTCTGCAGACGACTGTCCGGGACCATTACACCTGTTTAAAGGGAACATTGCGTTCATTCCCAGTAACATGTGAAATGGCGCCTCTAGAGTAATACATTATGACAGTTAACACTTGGTCCCTGGTTCTGCGAACTCCTGGCCAATTTTATGTCGTCTTTTGTGTGGAAATTCAGGCAAAAAAATATTTGTATTTGAGGTCCACCTGCTCAATTTTCCCCGCATAAAGTTCCACGTAACTTACAAGTTTTAGAGATGGTGGTCAGTGTGGTCAGCCAATCAGCAAGCTATGGGTTTAAGCGCCCCCAGAGTAGTCCGTGTTCCAGCGAAAAGTACCTAGTCTGGAGTAGGCTCTAAAAAATGGGTTCTGGAACATCCAATGATCTACAATCGGACCAAGTTCCTGCGATGTGAACACGACAAACGGTTCTGGTTCCTGAAATAAGTTTCTGTGGTGTGAAAGCGCCTATTGACATGACCATAAGAAGCAGTACGTATTGTCAAAGCACACATGTGGAACAAAACACGCAGACCTCCATATATGCTATATAGGGACAAGACAAAAATGTTTTCTCTTTTACCATGGCTGAAATCTTAATATCTAAATAATTTGCGTTATCCAGAGACCAAAAATAATACAGTCAATGATGGTTATGATGAGCTGCTGCAGTCAGCGGTCATAAAGGTGAGACGTAAGAAATTATTTATTATGATTAAATGTTAATGATAAATTATACTACTGGTATTTCATAGTCAATGGCTAAATGCCTGTTTCCTTGAATATTATAAGCGTGTTGATAACTTTTGTTTCTCAAAAAATACTTTCAATAGCTAGAAACGACTTAAAATTTCCAGTAAAACAAGAGTAGCAACAAATATGTAGCCAACTTCTGCAGTTCATTCATTCGTTCGTTACTTCGTCCATTCATTCTCTATTTCCCTGTACTACATTGTATAGCTTCCCGCTGCATTGTGGGACATTTGGATCCTCCAAAAGCATTTACTGTAATAAAATAGTTCCCACTTAAGAACGTGCATAATCAAATCAGATACGACTTAATCGTACTATTTATTATACCCGATTAACTTTTACATAAGTAACTGCATTAAACCTAATATAGAAATAACGTGTTTTCATTCCCTTTCATATAATAAAAATTCTTCGGCGCGGAGGCATACTATAAACTCCAGGGTGCTGCGGCCCCCGGTCCTCTTTCCAGCTTCTCGTGCGAAAATGGTGAGTGTGGATTGGACATGTGCATGGGCCGAACGTTTAGGTTTTGACTCGTTTGTAGCAAAATTAAAATATAAAAGTGCTCCGTAACTCATAGTTGTGGATCAAATATTTATTCTGCGTGATATGAAGGTCTCAGACTGTTGAGTGATGTATGAACAGTGTGAAGTGGGTTGGAAGGGAAGCGGCCTGTGCCGCAGTCCACGCGCCGAAAGCCTCATTATTAGTTTGGTCGTTTTTATTTAGTAATACAACCAAAATTCCGGGTGTAGTTACAAAGATTTGACCATCATCCGAAAGCTAAAGTCGGTAACTTAACACAAAGCGGTTTGCATAGTTACTTTGGTCACCTGGCTGGCGTGAGATTTTCAATTCGAGACGCGTGCACACTCATTTACGTGTATTTAAGAGTTTTATTACCTTGTAAATAGTCTGTAGGGTTTTCAAACTGTCCCAACTCCTTTGATGTAGCTAATTTTAGGTTTATTGTGGAATAATAGATTTGCCGGCAGATTTTTTGAGTGAGAGTCTGAAAGTGTGAGTGTCACGCCAGGTGCGTAAGAGCTGGCAACCCTGTTGCATGTCATGTTATGAAGAAGGGACCATACTGATATTGTGACATGGTCCTCGTTTGACCATTTTGCTGGGTCTTCCACACGCCAGTCCGTTTTGACCCTTTAACCAGGTATCTAGATACAAACGCAATTCCACTTAATATAAATGCGCTGAGTAAATAAATGCAGCGTGGTCTTTAGTGCAACTTACATGAGCTGTCATTTTGCAGAGGTAGCATTGACGGCTAAAGACCTTGTGCTTAGATTATGCTCTTGCAGTATTAGTTGTGCTGATGTGCACTGAAGTGTTAAGCAGCAGTGTCCTCTAAGAGAGTGTCCTCTTTCACAGACAAAGAAGAGGAGAAACAACGGCCGTGCCAAGAAGGGACGTGGTCACGTCCAGCCCATCAGATGCACCAACTGTGCCCGCTGTGTGCCCAAGGACAAGGCCATCAAAAAGTTTGTCATCCGGAACATAGTCGAGGCGGCTGCCGTGAGGGACATCTCAGAAGCCAGTGTCTTTGACTGTGAGTATCTGAGCTAGGGACTGTGAAATGCCAAATTCGGTTGTACATGTTTAACTTTTGATCTAGTGGGTAATTGTAGTCAGATTTCAAATGCGTAAGATTTCAGGGACATACTCTTTCAGGCAACATGGTTATTGTCGTTTTGTCCTGGATCAGACAATGGGCTTTTGTTTCTTGTCATGTTTTGTGCTTTTTATCCATGTTGGTAAGTGACGCCGTTCTTTGATTATTTTTTTTTTACACACTAACTGCCGTGTTTCTCATCAGACTGGGGCTTTTGCAGGGCACAGTGGGTATAAATTAATCTTTTGTGGTCAGTTAAATTTGGTTTAGTCTTGGTTCTTTGCTTCCTCAGACTATGCTTTCAGAACCTGGGTGGAAAGATGGAAAAATTTGAATGGCAGCAGGTTTTTAAAGTGATGGCTGCTGGTGCCTGTATACTGTGCAGTTTTAGTCACTGGTTAATGTCTGCCATGTTGCCGTCCTCCTGTGGACACGCGGGTCATATTAGCATGTTTTTTTCCTCTCTGGGACTCTATCTGAAACTACGTATTGCTGCAGTTGGGCAGCCATAGATGGATGTCATATAAATGCAAGATACACTCTGAAGTCTAGCCTACTTCACTTTTCTCTATGCGATTGTGCATGTGTGGGGCAGCTTGTGTTTATACTAAATTTGGCTGCGGGTGGTCGTGTTTGGTGCATGCATACAGCAGTGATATTCTACCAGGCCAGGAGGGGGGAGATGTATTGCAACAAGCACAAGTAGTGTAGTGAAACCAGTAAACTGTTTTTATGAACAGTTTTAGTCTTTAATCAAGGCTTTGATGGTATTATAGGGCCCTATGAAATCCGTTTTATTTTTTTTCTTGGGATCCGTTTGGTCCTTTTTAATTTTATCTCTTTTGCATTTAAAGGTTTTTATAAGCTGCTGATAAGATCCTAGTATTGCGATGATAGGGGTATTTTGAAGTCCTTACGGAAAAAATTAGCAGGGACCCCACTCGACGACTTTTACCACCAATATTTCAACTTGCCAGAATTGTCGCTTTTTAAAATGCGTAGACCTAGGTATAGATAATATGAAAAATTTATACATGGTGACGCTCTGCTCACCATGGCTAAAATAACAGCAGCAGTTGACTGCTGAACTGTATAAGTCAATGCTACCACCTACTGTAACGATCTAATCAATTATCTTGCACATGCATGGTCAAGGCAAAAGGACTCTCATGGTTTCCACAAGGCATAAAAATCCTGGCTACGTGTGCATGGATCACAGTTGTTCGCAACCAACTGCTGATTACATTTGTTACTTACTCTTGTTTGCAACCAAAAGTGCACGTAGAAAAGGTTAGTATAAATTTGGCCTAAAGTCATTAAGCTTGACAGCCTTTCCTCAGGATTTTGGTTATGTGAGTGTTCCATATGTCATTCACCTTTTGTTTCATCCTTGCAACGTACAACCCTGTTTCCAAAAATCTTGGGACACTGTGTAAAATGTAAATAAAAACAGAATGCAATGATTTGCAAATCATATAAACCCATATTTGATTAAAATGGCACAAAGGCATATCAAATGTTCAAACTGAGAGTTTATTCTATGACACATGCTCAATTTGAATTTGATGGCAGCAATACATTTAAAAAAAGTTGGGGTAGGGGCACGTTTACCACTGTGTTGCATCACCTCTTCTTTTAAGAGCATTTAGGAACCCGAGGAGGCCAGTTGCTGGAGTTTGGAAAGTGAAATGTCCCATTTTTGTCTGAGAGGATTTCAACTGCTCAACAGTTTGTATTTTTCGTATGTCGTGTTTTTTATTTCATGATGCGCCAAATGGTTTCAATGGGTCGCAGGTCTGGACTGCAAACAGGCCAGTCCTGTATATTTCGTTCAGCATTAATGGTGCCTTCCCAGATGTGCAAACTACCCCAGCTATGCACACTAATGCACCCCCATACCATCCCGGCTTTCAAACTCTCTGCTGATATCAAGCTGGATGGTCCCTCTCCTCTTTAGCCTGGAGAACAGTGTCCATGATTTACAAAAAGAGTTTTAAATTTGGATTCATCATACTACAGGACAATTTTCCATTTAGCCTGGAGAAATCATCTTACTGACCTGTTGCCAATTAAACTAATTAGGTGAAAGGTTGAACCAGGTGTTTGTTTTAGCATCACACCAGCACCAGTCTAGCACCAGTCTTTTTTTTGGCCCAGTCTTTTTTTGTGGCATCACATTCAAATTGAGCATATAATACAATTTGTTTCAAAATTTGATGTTGTCTTTGTTCTATTTTCAATTAAATACAGGTTTATGTGATTTGCAAATCATTGCATTCTGTTTTTTATTTACATTTTACACGGCATCCCAACATTTTTAGGAAACGGGGTTGTAGAACATGAAATTTCTACAAATCTCCACACCTTTTTTCTACCGTGTAACTGTATTCTTTCACAATGAATTACTGTTAAACAACTTGGAGATATAGGAATGTATCTGCATTTATTGAAGGGGACTTCTCCAAAATTTCATCCCATCAATTCCCTGAACACTAAAATGACTTTGTTGATCATTTGTTGCACAGCGTATGTTCTGCCTAAACTCTACGTGAAGCTGCATTATTGTGTGAGCTGCGCCATCCACAGCAAGGTGGTGAGGAACCGCTCTCGGGAGGCCAGGAAGGACCGGACCCCTCCTCCACGCTTCAGGCCCAGTGTGAGTTTTTGTTACCTTTATATGCACAGAAAATCTCCACTGTGGGTGATCTGCTTGCATAGCATAGAAGTTGGGGCAGAAAATGTTAGTTGTGCAAATAGGACATGCCCTGTGTGGTCAGGAAAATGGCCTTCGGTCTAGCCTTTCATTCCATCTTAACTCTAGCAAGAAGAATTAACATGTTGCTCTTTCTTTATACAGGGTGGTGCCCCTCGCCCTCCCCCAAAACCTATGTAATCCTGGATGGCTTCGAAGATTGTGTAAATAATGATTACACAACATTAAACAACATGATTAGAGACACTTTTTCCTGTTTTTCTTTGGGGGATGCCCTGAGATATTTATGCCTGACTTAACACATGGCACAACTGCCTAGCATATTTTTATCCACATCCTCTGCATGCCATTCAATAGCATCACATCTTCACAGTATGCTAATATAGATGTTTTGCAAGTATTGAACAAGACCATTTTCCCTCAACTGACTTTCAGGGTTTATGGGTCAACCTTGATGGTAACCAGTTCAAGAAAATGGTCAGTTACTCCAGGTAAGTATATGAAAGATGATTGTGTGAGGGTGTACATGGCCTGCAACGGGCTGGCATCTCATGCAAGGTGTATACCCTCTTTCTGCCCTATGCTGCCTGGGAGAGGCTACAGACCCCGCCACAACCCTGACTTGTGTAAGTAGTGTTTCTGCTGGTGACATTTCTCCATGGTGGCTTACCATGGAGGGAAAAAAACGTATACAACCAATCAATCATCTAATCCAATGCCAGATTCCAACCCCCATGCACGAGTTGTTGGTCAATGGCACTAATAATAAACAGATGCTCTAATAAAATGAGCTTAGTTAGATAAACAGAGCAGGCAATTGGGTGGGGACATCTC
Source organism: Petrocephalus schoutedeni (assembly GCA_026780765.1). Taxonomy (NCBI): domain Eukaryota; kingdom Metazoa; phylum Chordata; class Actinopteri; order Osteoglossiformes; family Mormyridae; genus Petrocephalus; species Petrocephalus schoutedeni. The sequence goes on from JAODKL010000107.1 coordinate 7,635,235, forward strand.
TGTCCTTGCTTTATGCCACATGCACGCACATGCTGAAACCCAATTATATATTGCTAATTTACCGCTATGGTAATGTGTGGGAAGGGGAGCGTAGCCATGAAGTCCCCCCGATAATCTATCCCCCGGTGACCTAGTAACATTAGCGGTAACTTTTTGCAACAACTCCGGCATGAATGCGAAGCCAATATTGCTGTGTTCGAGAAAGGTGGGGTGAGACCCCCCCCCCCTTTTATTCAGTACAATATCAGTTGGGAGTACACAAAACCTGTCACTTTACCGTTACAGAAGACTGAGTGGGAATGAAAATCTATCTATACCATGTTTCATGGATTTTGTATGTGAAAGAGGGTCACACACCACAAACTCACTAAATTTGACGGAGGCACATACACAGGCATGGCATCACTGAACAGTGATTAAAATATGTATGCGTGTTCGTAAAACAATGGACTATTTGTTTTTTTCCCCAATAGTAAACCGCCCCTGCCACATTTCCCGTATGCCAGAGCTCACTCTACAGGAAACACAGATGGGCTAATAGACAGAAGTACTTGTCGAAACACACAGGTTTTAAAAACCACTTCAGCAGAAATGGTGATACAGGACAGTACAAAAATTTATCGAACTTTTGTGGAATGTCCAGACACGTTCCTTCATGAGGAATAGCTTAATGTCAGGTGCATTATGAACTCTCACACAAGCTAAGCTGCTGTTGTTATGGAAACTAAATGTAGCAAAATACAAAGACCCTGTTTTGAGGTGGTAATGGCTGTGGGGTTCTTTTCATAGATTAGCCTCTATATAATTGCTCAGAGTAGGCTTTCACGTTGACCGTGGCTTTGGTTTCTCTGCACATCTTCAGATTTCCATCACTGACTGAAAAGTTTATATTTAGTGAGGACAAATCAGGTATTTTAGCGATTTCGAAATAAGAGAAGAGTAATTACAAGAAATTAAGAAATCCAATGAAGGTCACAGTATTCAGGTAAGAACTCAACATCAATTTTACAACAAATAGTACTTTATTCAACGTATTTATTTGACATGAAAAACTACTTAACAAAACAGAACTGTTACACTTCTCCCCCTTAAAACCAAATCAAAAAGCAATACCTTTCAAAACTACACAACTTCTCCAAAACATGAGGCAGTTATATATGTATACAAATATGAGGTAAAGAGTTTTTTCTTTGTCATAGATTTTTTCCTCACAAAATATTTAAAGACAAGGAACTCGAAAAAAATCCCAAGCAGTTTCATTGACGTTAAAATCCTCGCTCTTTTTCCATTTATATGTCGCTTCTTGTCTCATATAAAAACCTCTCTTTTCTTTGTAAGGGCTTTGAGTAAACTCAAGGCCAAATAAAACAGCACTACGTGGGATTAAGAGATGGTGACAATCTGCGGCAGAAATTAAGCTGAACACACTCCAACACCCACCCCTTTCCCAAGGTACAAGCCCTGTTTGCCATCTCACACAAGCACGCACACACACTTCTTTCAAAATATATCTGTGACAGACTAAGTGCATCTCACCACATTTATAATAAAAACAACTATTAAAGAAAACGTACTGGTTTTCAATTTGTTTTCCATTTTAAATCCAACTATCTTGCAAGTAATAAATAATGTATTTGGTCTCCTCAATGCCTTTTAGTCATATAAATAATTTGCTTATAATTTTTTTAATCCTTGAATTTTAAAAGCGTGACAGAACTATTCAACCATAGAGGTCTGGAAATAACCAGCCTTACTGACACCTCTATGATAAACAACATGGACATCCCCCTCCTTGCCAGTAATGAACCCTTTGAAAATAAAGAGTCTTTTGCATACTGCTTTCATCTTCTGTGTTTTCTGGATGCATTACAAAAGTTCTTGACCAGTTCAGACCTACATTTTAGCCAGATTAAAAAGGAATGTCCCCTATAATCTAGGATTTCTGAGAGCAGAGTGGAGACGACAATAAAATATGCAACAGAATATTAGGAGCTCTAAGACCTGAACTGTCTGCAGCCATTCACCCTGCAGGTCATTTATGAGAGGGAACCTCATGTTAGTAGAGAGTATTTAAATTTCTAAAATAATAGTCTATGTTGGATGTTTAACATTGAAATTCCATTCTTCAGTGAATTATTGTCTAAAAATGCCATACAGTCTTAAATCAGTGCAAAACCAGTGTTCATGGAACACGGGTCAGTCATCATCATCATCACCATCATCATCACCACAGAGTCTGTCATTATGTCTCACACCTTTGCCAAAAAAGACCCCCCCCCAAAAAAGCACAAAAAACACACAGAAGAGCAGAAAAATAGAAAGTGCAATCCTTATCAGAGGGACCCCCCCCCCCCAAGGTTTCTTAAAAGAACTAAATTGTTTCACGTGGCTCAATCTGATCTGCATCTTAACATTCACAATTCCAAGGAGAGCTTCATAGCAGCTGCTCCACTGCTCACACATGACACTGTCTACTGCAGGACGGTGAGGAAAGGAGCCATACCCAGACCAATGACGCTCATCACCGACCAACATGTTGACTAAAGCAGTGCTATAAAGGAAAGTCGTAGACGAGATATGCCATGTCATACGTCTACAAAAGCTTCTGTATACTGGGTCTGAGGCTCAGCATTCACTTGTGATGAAAGACAGCTCCTCATTCCGTGATATGTGATATTCCCTGTTCCAGGAGACCTTCGACACACTGCAATATTATTTATAAATATAAGTCTACAGGCGTAATATGTGGGCAAAGGACACGCAGCCTCCTGACACTGTAAAACGGCCATGTGAGTAATGCTGTGGATCTGCAGATCTAGGCAGACATGGTGCTTCTGGCAAGGCAACGTAAGCTCACTTTGCCCATTTTGACTTTTGGCTTCCCAATCAGGAGTGGCGGACACAGCACTCTCGCCCTTGCTGGGCGCTGGAGCCCACATAGAAACACTGAAGCGAGATGGACGCCCCCCCCATGTGATTATTAAATCCTCTCCCCAAGACTCAGCCCGTCAAAAGAAGTTCTGTGACCTAGAAAATTACTAAGCTGCCCTCCGAGTCATCGCTCATGGTCACGATCCAGTCCCTTACAGCCCATTACACAGGGTCTAGTGTGGGTTTGTGCTGTGCGAATGCTCCCTTGCCCACCCCCGACACCCTCCCCACATTTCAAAGAGGGAAAACCACACAGGAAGAAGGCACTTCTGAGGCAAAACAACTGCATTCTGGAAAATAAGAGTGCAATTATACTTTGCCATTCATTCCTTGACTAAACCTCTCCCAAAGCATCTCATCTCCTCCTCAGCAACCGTCTCCAGTCCAGTGCAGATCAAACCCTAACCCATCCTCACCTCCCTCAAACAGAGCGCTTTTCGAACCTGTGCTGCCCTCCCTGTGCATTCACCTCTCCACTCCAGCCTGCATCACCCTTCCCCCACCCCCCGGCTCCCGTACCTCAGCCCAAAGTGTGCTCCCCACGGACGATGTGCGAGGAGAACTCGTAGCGGTCCTGGCTGCGGTGGCCGCAGATGTTGCACTCGAATGGCTGGCGGAAGCCATGGCAGCCCATGTGGATGGTGAACATGACGTGGTCCAGGAAGAGGACGCGGCAGTGCGTGCAGCGAAAGGAGCGCACTGACCGGCCCTCGCCGTCCACCACCCTGACCTCGCCGGGGCCAGGTCGCGGCGCCGCGCCGCCTTCTTCCCGCTGTGGCTCCCCGTCGCTCTCTCGCACATGGCCGGAGGTGCGAGCGGCCGGGGGAGCCGGGTGCTGCTCAGAATCCCCCCCGGCGCTGGTGGCCGCGGGCTGCTCTTCCGGCGTGCTCTCCGTGTCTGTGGAATCCTGGCAGCCATTGCTCGGAGAGGCAGCATGGCCGCAGATAGGGGGCAGGTCCTCGTGGCCCTCCCCCGCCTCTCGTCCTCCCAGTCCCAAGGCCACGCCCCCTGCCCCACCTCCCCCGGAGTCTGCTCTTTGCCCCAGCGGCCCCAGGTGATTGTAAAAGGAGCTGATGACGGACGTGAACTCTGGCACGCTGGCAGGGTGCTGGGGGGGCAGCCGGAGAGGGCGGACCGACTCCTGGCCCCCACTTCCTCCCACCGGGCCCCCAAGGTAGCCACCGATGACGCCTGTGAAGCTGGAGGAGTCGGCAGTCCTGTGCAGGGAGCTCAGCTCGTCCCCTTCCTTGTCAGCGGGAGGGTAATGCTCGTAATGTCCGTCGGCTGTGCTGAGACGCATGTGCTTCTGCCCTGCACAGGGACACGAGACACAGCAAGCACAGTCATGGAGAATGTCAAGCTGACCAGCTCTACAGCAGCTTAGCACAGCCCACTGAAGGTACAGGTATATCTAGGACATCTGTGCTATACTCACCCTTATCCTGTGTACGGGGTCAATCTGACCCCAGAGCATCAGTAAACGGTAGGCAAATTTCACAAGTGGATATTAACACTGCGCAGGGGCTAAGGGGCCCAGGGAGTCAGAGAGCTACTGAGACAGGTACTCACCCACAAACTTCTGTGGTGTTGACCTCTTACGCTTGGTGATGCTGTTGGCCAGCCGGTCGATGAATGTCAATTTGTCCGTGGAGGGCTGGAGCAGAGGGTCCGTCACCAACTCCATGTCCCGCATCTCCTCGCCTGCATGGGGCGAGATCGATAGAGAGAAGAGCTTCAATGCACATGTCGCCACGCCGTTGTGCGTTAACTCCGTGGGAGCCTGAGGCAACTCAGTACCATGCACGTGGCCGCCTGGCACGGGCTGGGCCTCCAGGCTCTGCAGGTAGCCGTGGCAACGCTCCCGGTGCTCCTCCAGCGTGCTCTGCTGCTTGTAGCTGCGGCCGCAGTAACTGCACTTGTAGGGCTTCCCCACTGTGGGGGAGGACACTGCAGGACAGAGGCAGAGCAGGAGGACAGCGTCAGCAGCACCGCATGTACGCCCTCCTCCACCTATTAGCGACACGCTAACGAACCAGCCTGATGCCATAAGGACAGCCTTAGCCTTCCATTCTACCCGCTAAGCATGTGGCCTTCGCAGACTCTTCACTGAACGCCGCCAATCGATTCTGTCCTCTGGTAACATTGGTCGCCTGCACAAAGACTAACTTAGAACCATGTGGCCCGCTAGTGACGCGGGACGAGGGCGCCTTGCCCACCGCACACTTCCGCTCCGTCCCTTGCCGAGAAAGCACCCTGCATGGAGTGAGCAGGCGACCGACCCCGGAATCGACAGCTCGAGAGAAATTCATCTTTATAAAATTTCTACCACTTCATACACAACTGAGAAATATCAACAGGATTTCCTGTTTTTATCATCTTGCAAATGTCAAAGTCTACAGCAGAATTTGCTGCATTTATTCCACTCGCTCTTCTTCCACCAAAAAACCCAACCTGTGCAATGTTGCCCTTCAAATCAGACTCGGCCTTATATCCGTAACCGTACATTAATTCATTCAGTCTAAGGCAGAGCCGAGACCCTGCTGGCACGTCCACCTTCCACCTCGCGTTGAGATCCTGCCTCCTGCTCCTTGGCATGGCGCTCTCACCGGAGTGGGTGCGGAGGTGTCCCGTCAGGGCGTCCCGCCGCCGGCAGGCGTAGCTGCAGAATGGGCACTTGAAAGGCTTTTCACCGGAGTGGAGCTTGATGTGCCGTAGCAGGTTGCCCTTCTGGGTGAAGGAGGCGCCACACTGGTTACACTGGAATGGGCGCTCACCTGGCATGGCACACAGGGCCGTGGCTGTCACAATTAGAGCGTGCAGGCATGGTCACATTGGCTGAGAAAAGCGAGGGGGGCCTCCACTATGCTCATGCCCCCAGACAAACACACAGGTCTTCAAAGCATGCTTTTATACAAATATATTCAAGTACAGTCTGATTAGCAATGATTTACTACAGTACTTTTACCTTTGGGGGGGGGTACCAATATACCAAAGGGTATCCACAATACGCACGGCTCATGCTGCTATGGTCCATGTGAAACAGTATGTCACTAGTATGACTGACGCAGGGTACTTCCCAGCCCTTCCTCTTTTCTGAACCCTTTGTTTCTACACGCCGCAAGTTAGAAATCTTCCTCTATCGCTCTCCGAACATCCTGACAGCTCGGAAACTTCCCCAAACTCGAGAAAACTTTCCAGAACAGAAAAATATGGAATTTTTCCCTCCTTTATGTGAGGACAACTTAGGAACTTTCCATGTTATGCAGACTGAAAAAAAATTCATCAAATAGTCTGTTTCGGCCAACTTGTACTGACCAGACACGAGTGAATGTTACATGATTTGATCTCAGTTACATTTTAAATACCTATGGCCATATTGTACTTAACAGTCCCATAACGAAGTCTGAAGTTGGCTATCTATGTCCCAGGATGAATTCCAAAGGGGGACGATTCCACTGCACTTAACTTTAAAAATGAATCAAATGTAAAGCCAAGTGGGAAATCAAGTTACGTAACAGTTTAAAGAGAAGTCTGTCTCAACTGGCTGAACCGGGAAGTCGAGTAAATCATGCAGAACGTTTGCCAAGACTGACCAGCCATGCGTTACCACATCCCAAAGGTAACATACCAGTAACCTGGCAGAATTTTTCCGCCACCTGAACCAAAAAAGAACCAAAGCTGCACGTCGTCACACAGACAAAACGGAAAACAGGCCTAATGGAACATTCCCGCTGATTTTTCCACCGCTCACCGGTGTGACTGCGCTTGTGCACCATCAGAACGTTGGGTCCGATGCACACCATGCCACATATGTCACACTTCAGCTTTCCGTTGGGAAGCCGGATAGGCCCTGGGGAGGTGGGCTCGGGACTGGCCAGCTCTCCATAACTTCCGCCGCTGCCTGCGCCCCCGCCGGCCACGCCGCCCAGCTCCAGGCCCCCCTCCTCCGCGGGGTCCAGCCGCTCGTCCTTCCACGCCTCGTCGCGCTCCCCTGACCTCTTGGCCGGACGAGCTACGCAGCCCAGCTGGTCGTCGCTGTACAGCTCTACCTTGATGGAGTTGGCTGGGGAGAGAGACAGAGTGGCCTGTGACACAGTGTGCAAAAAAAAAACCCGGGAGGGAACGTCGCTGGAGAGAAAAGGGGTTTAGTATGAATGCAGCAGCAGCCTCAGTATGTAATACATATCGGTATTTATACAGACTGAAGGCAAGTATTTACTCACCGCTGAGGGACCGGCTGGGAGAAGAGTGTTGACTGTTGGGTGTGCTAACTGTAGGCCCCCCCAAGCCTCCAGAAAAGTCCCTCTCCATCGATGAGTCTCCACTCCCTTTACAAACACACAAAGCAGAATGAATCACGCTGCAATGGACTCATTGATGAGTCTCACAGCTATAAGATTTTTTTTTTTTTTTATTCCAAATCGATTCAGTGATATACAACACAAACGTACTTTTCAGTTATATGGTCTTACCTGACATATAGGAACGACCATTGCAGTCATCAGCATTCATTCTCACACCATCTAAGCAGAGGACATAGGAACACAAACACTCAAAGTCAGCGGTCTCCCATTTCCCCAAATCCTTATAGTTTGTTATAGTTCATCACCCAGCGGCAATGATATCTAACTCAGCTTTCCAGTGACACCGGCATTACCTACAATGGCAGCTTCGCCGTACACAAAGAGCTTGAACCTCGGTTCCAAGTGAACTGTGCATTGCTGTGTTAGACAAGAGACCCCTACCACAGAAGGCGAACTCCTCCCTAATGCATCTGCAGCTTCTGGTCTCTTTTCTCTTCTCTCTCCGTGCGCACTTCTGCTGACGCGATACTTTTACATGCACTAATATCGTTGGATCCGACTACTGCGGACACACTCATTCCACCCCCCATCTTAAATATGTGAACGAGAGTATAAGTCACTACACGCCAGTCCTCACACTCTTCACCCTAACCCCAAAGACCAAAAGAGCAACGGCACAGAGAAGGTGCAAAAATCAATAGACGCAACGAAAAAACAGTGGAGAAAAGTGCATAAAGGTTAACCAAGAAAGAGGCAGAAAAACCAGCTAGAAATGTAATGACAAAAGAACTACAGTCTATGGGTAAATCTTGCAGAGGAACATGAACAGACTGATAAACATGTAAACAGAAAACAATCAAAAAAGGCTTTGAAGCTCTAATGGATCAACAGTAAGCACAACAGGGTTGATATTCACCTCATATGACATTTTGGATAATTTTGGGATATGCTTGTATGATTAGAATAAGATTCACAGCATCACAGCATTTAATTCATTCAGATATATGCATGAGGAGACAAATATGCACATGTAAAAACAGCCCTACGTTAAACCACAAAGCATTCGTTAGTCTATTATAAACTAAGTATCTCCTTTTTCACAACACTGATGCTGATTTGTAAGCTGACAAGCCAATTTGGGTGCTGATGTCCCTTTAGAAACATATGCCACAATGTAAATGCCACATAAATCGAGATTTTTTCAGCATAACATAGCAATGGTAAACTGTAACTTAAATAATCTCACATGTAACTTGTCACATGTACACTGATTTCTGAAACAGACCATATTTGGACAGACCGTCAGAAAACTGAACAGTAAATGTACAGCCTTATATGAGCAACACCAAAGCTAGGGGGTGTTCTGCCCTGTGAGGCTTAATGCTTTTTAAAAATGTGAAGGGTGTTTTGAGATTTTTGGAGGACTGTTCTCCCACTCCCCACTGCAAGAAAACCTACCATGAGCAACTCAAATACAAATCTCCTAAGCGAGCTCAAAATTGGGGTCATACTACTAAACAGCCATGCCTATCAGAAAGACCGTATGGGAACAATATGTAACAGATCCCAGGGGGCGCAGAGGTCTAAAATAATTATTAAAAGAATGATAGGCATTCTAACCTTGCAGGCTTGGAAGACTACAAGCGGTTTTGGAAGATAGCTCTTCCAAGAGTGCAGGAAAGTAAAAGACACGAGACACAGGCGGATCAGACTCTGCCAGACCGACTGACTGGCTGAAAGGACTGAAAAGCCAGGCCGGACGCACATATGCATAACATAGCTAATGCGGCTTTATCCTAACCGTGCGTGTGAATGCGAGTATAGACTTCCATAGAGTAAATGTGAACCTTATTATCTTCAATGCAGCTAAAGACAAAAAGGAGTGGTAGTACCCTTTCCATACATTTAAAATTCTTTTTAGAATGTCGCCAATGACACCGGTATAAATGTGCAATTGTTTTTATCTTCACACAAGACAAAACATTAAAAACTATTTTTTTAAACCTAGAGAAAAATCACAGCGAATCACTAAACACGGTTTCCAGTTTGCGTATTATAAGTCTGCAAATAGCAGCGCTGTGTTAAATGCTACATTTAATTGATGATTAATCAGTCTGAAATCAGCGATTCCTCGATTTTTAAATCCGTTACAACACACATAGAAGGCCAAGCACTATATAGGAAAACCAGATACGCATAACTAATGCTGCATGATTAACGAGACTCGTAATGCTCTTGAAATAACAAAAACACATATGGCAGCAGAATTACATAAACAAAATTAAGTGATCAAAGGGGGGAAAACCCTCACCACAGAGCAAATGTCAGTTACGTATAAGCCAGTTATTCAAAGAAAAGGTCCTTCAACTTACAAGCAACTGGTTTGGCTGCAGTTCTGTGTTTCCTTCCAAGAAAGTACCCGAGCAGCTCGTTACTTTAAGTGAACACAGTGTAAACAGTGGAAATGTCGCGGGCGCTTTACACGAAAACGCCCGTGCGGTACTGAAAGCGCCGTGAGTGACGAGGCGGCGCGGTAAATTTCATTTTATCAGTAAAAGGCGCAAACTGCAGCTGTCAGGGGCTGAGTGGCGCCGCGCCGCCGGCAAACGGAGCCGCAAGCGCTGCAAGCGCCGCGCGCCCAGTGCGCCGCCAGCCTCGCGCTCCGGAGCAGCCGCCGCGAGCGCCCCGCGCCCCGAGCGCAGAGCGCAGAGCGCGACACGTGACCGCCGCTTTACAGAAAGCCGTCTAAATGCGTTGTCGACCTAAACTTGAATTATGTTTCTTTCCAGCCGTTGCTATGGCAGCCGCCTCTAAATCGATGCTTGCTTCTTGAGATAGCTAGCTGCTTTCCCAGCCCATGCATACTCCCCCCTAGCTACTTATAGTAAATATACTCCAGCGCCTCAATCGTTTCATACCTGAAAGCAGCCCTGTTATATTTATATATATTGAATTTACGTTTCTGGCTGTCCGTTTGTTTTTTCTGGCGAAGGCAGCATCTCCGGGTCCTTTTACCTGAAACCCCAGACAACTTCCGGTCCCACACCGGGATACAGGCCCGTTAATCCTACTGCAGACGCCCTGATCGGCACTGACTGCCGAAAGCATCGATGTGCGCGCAAGTGGAGAAATGGGAGCGCAGCGCACTGCTGTTCCATATAGGTTACTGTGCATTTTATAAAGTGTACTGATTAGAAATTATAACTATAAACGCCATAGGCAATAGCTTTTCTTCCCTCCATATGTTTTAGTTGCAAGACACAATACATTCAAGAGTAAAAATAATACGTGCCGAAATTAAGCTCAAAGGTTAAATATTTAAGAAACATAATAAGTAAGGGCATTAGTCTGTAGGAACACATGCTAGATCATAATATTAATATTGTGATAAAATTGCAAACTTAAAATGTATTGGAAACTAGATCCGATTACTGTAAAATGGAAAAAATCCAGCATGTCATCTTACTAACCACAAGATGTCAGCAAAATAATCTTTGTGTGATACAGCTGAACTAAATGAGCTAAGCATTAACGGAAGGGACATCCGTCTGTCTGCAAACCACTTATCCTATTCAGGGTCGCAGAAAAAAGGAACAATAAATAAAATATATATTTGATGTGTATTGGAATTTTTGAAGTTATATTTAGCACAATTCCACTATTCTACGTTCATTCTACAAGGTTCAGTTCCAAGGTGTCTTTATAAAAACAGACATACACAAAAATATGGGAAATGGAGTTTATGAAATACAGATTTTGCAAGTTGAATATGACCAGGATGGTTTTCTGAACCAAAAATGATACAGTTTATTGATCTGTATTAGCATGTTGAATTCACATCTCTCTTTATAGTTCAACTCTTCTTGTTTATACTTTTTATATGTTTTTGCCAATGTGACAGTATTATCTGTGACATTTGTAGAGTATTTTTCGGAAAGTAAAACAAGAGTGCTCCATTTAGCTATTCTATTACACAGCAGTGGGTGAACAAATGTTAACGCTGTAATAATTGTTTAAATAACTTCATTTGAATTGCCAGTCTCAACATCACAAATAAAAATATGTAATTTCTGACAAGGTCAATGTGTGTTGTTGTTAATTTTACATTTGTGTACATTTGAGCATTGGCTTGCCAGGATCAGTGGGTCCCTGTGTTTCTATAGCATCGTAAAACTCTATTCTTTGTGGGCTCTCTTGTGTCGTCGCAGCAGTGTATCGTAGGCCTCCTGGATCCTAATGAACATCTGCTGGGCCTCAGTCATCTGCCTGGGGTTGTGATCTGGGTGCCACACCTTCACCAGCTCCCTGTAACTGTGTGTGATTTCCTCCATGGAGGCCCCATCACTCACCGACAAAACCTGAAGCACCGGTGGAGTTTTGCAGAAAGTTAACAGAAAAGCATCTCTAGAAACCACAGCACCCTGGCTGCTCAGCAGGTGGCGCTGTGGCCTTGCACCACACTTGTGTCTTTGTTTAGAGATTTTGTTTTTCTCCTGTGTTCAGTGGTCGACTCTCCTCCCACAGTCCAATAATGTGGTTTAGATGAACCGTTACATCTGAATTCCCCTTACTGGATGTCCCCTCCCTTGTGACATATTATCTCAGGATATGTCAAAGGCTGCAATGTTGCCTTGGAAATTCAGCTACAAAAAATGAACAAAAAGCATATATCTCTGGACTATTTCAGAGAGGCAAGCTTTGGGAATCATTCCCACAATCAGATAAATACTATGCTCTGGCAATGGCATAATTAAATACAGAGAATACATTTGCTGTGTCTTACTTTACAAATCAGACATGTTGATCCAACCTTGAACTGATCATCTGATAACACAGTTACATATCTTTAATTAACCAATTCCAGACAATAGCATGTCTGGGGTGAAAAAATTGAAGGTTACATCTGCCTGGTGAAAGCATTATTTAAATTGATACAAGACTGTACAAATGTATGTGTGGATTATGTCAGCCCTCACATTCCGGTGTCTCCCACATCTACTCACACTCACCCGCATTGCCTCTCTCTCTCTCTGGTTATACTCCGTAAGCAGGACCTCCAGCACCTTCTTCCAGCTTTCCTCTGGGTTGACAGCTCCTGTCAGAGCGTGCAGCCCCCTGTATGGCAGCAACAGTAAGTATTCCAGCACCCCCTGAAGCCAGGGGAAGAACCACAGCGCATCCAGCACAGCTGACACACAGTCCACCATGTAGCTGAGGGTGGCGGTTGTGTTGTGAAAGACGCAGTATCCCAGAGGCGCAGAGAAGGCCAGCCAGGCAAGACCCAGGCGGCACAGACGTGGACCTTGGGAAATTAGATAGAAACAGATTAGTGGTGAATAAAAGGGGATACGTGATCCACAAAACATAACTGTGCTATTTGCTTTTATTGTGGCTTGATGGAAATTAAATGTATTACTGTTGTAAGGATTAAGTGATATTGCACACGTGTACTGAGAAGGTAATGAACATAGGATATCAGCAGCAAATTATAAATTAAAGTTGGGCTCAGAAGCTGTGGAACACAATTTGCTGGCACTTGGTAACACGTGGGGTAGAGAAACTGAAACTGGGAGTCAGCCTACCGAGTGGCTCAGGGGGGGCGTTTGCTGGCAGGGGCTGCTTGAACCTGCGATGCTGGGTAGCAGTGATGCTGGCAGCCAGGCTGATGGGCAGAGGAGAGAGCCTGCTCCCGTAAAAAAGGGGGGATGTCATTATGCAGGCGCTGAGGGTCTTCTGCAGGTCCGACGTCTCCCTGCCAACGCAGGACACCAGGTGCACCCCAACACCCACATAAAGTGGCAATACCAAGAGGTAGAAGAAGTGGAGGGAGTTCAGGGCGATGAGGGCCACAGTACCAAAGTAGATTCCCACGCAGACCTGGCCGGTGAACCGGACAGGGCTTACTGGGGGAGGCTGGGATTTACGGTGCCTCACACCATCCCTGGCCGCCGCTCGGTTTACTTCATTGACATAGGCAGGAATGCGGAAGACCTCCCTCAGCCATCCCACTCCAAAGCCTCCCAGGGTAAGTAACCACAGCAAAGCATGGCTGTCCCTCCTCAAATAGAGGTGGTGAAGGCCTAGGGGCCCGCCTACTGCCCATAATGCATATGTGATGAACAGCCCTTTGGCCATAAAGAAATCAGTGGCCAATGCCAGAATGGCTGTCGTTCATTTAAAAAGCTAGTTCCATCCTTGCTGGTGAGCTTCTCTGTTTCCTGTAGTACGGAGAAAAATGACCATTATTCACACAAATAAGTCATCGGAGTTACAATAATTATTATTTGTATATTAATAAGAATTTATTAATTATTAATGCTAAAATACTCCGTGACCCTGCTTAGGATAGTTTGTTGAAATATTTTTGGAGCATTGCAAATTGCGCATCAATTCATCACTGAAGTGCTTATCCTAGCCAGGACCATTGGGGGGGGGGGCAGGGGGGTCCTGGCTATGATAAGTTATTAGAACACGGATATCACATAGGACACAATGCTGTACTCCCAGGATAGGACACCAGTTGATCCTAGATGATATACATACACGCATTTGCATACTCTATGAACAAGTTAGAAGCACCAGTGAGCCTCACTGAATATCTTTGTGCTGCAGACAGAAATCCATGTGAAAATACAAACTCTACATGCACAACATGGAGGTGGGATTCAGTTTACAACAAATACAGTTTCATATAAGTAAACATACTAGTTGCTTTCATAATATGCAGATACACTTTAAAGACACTTTATAGATGTAAATCTCAGACAATAACTTAAATGTATTAGTTTTTTTACTTCAGGTATTTGACTTCAGGTATTTATAGTAGGATGATTGCTTTTTGTTGTTTGTTACTGGTAACCTCTAACACTCTTAAGCTTCCTTTATGAGTAAAATGTCCTGTATTTGTTCTTTACTTTAATACGTTTTAATTACTACCATGGTGAGATGACAGACACAACTAAAATCCAGTAGCAACCTTATTTCAAACCATTAATGTCATAACCATTGTAAACCAGTAGGAACCTTTAAATCCTGATGGAATTTTTAATTCAACCTCATGGAAGGTACCTAACAGAAACTATTAGGCCAGTTCCCAATGGAAACAATTTTGATTAAACTATCCGATATTTTAATGGTTTCTAATGATTTTTCTTCAGCAAGGAAGTCAACAGAGCCGATCTGTCCTTTCGAATAGATTTACAAATAAGTCGTTTTGAAAATTTAAAAGAACATTCAATATCCCTCATAGGTTAAACACGGGCCTTACTAATAGACTGTATATACTAGTCATACAAACTACGTTTGTTAATTTTCAATTTGATGAAATATATTTATGCGTATGTTTAAATAATACATATAATGTGTAAACCTTACCTGCAACTCCGCCGCGAGTGTTTCTGATAGTACGTTTTTACTGCATTTGGACTTTGTATCTATAATTGTAAACTGCACACGTTTACACTGCCAAACTTTTAGCTAGTCACTCTAACGATTAAACAGTCCTATTGTAATGCGGTGGATAGCGGTTGGTAAGAAACAGAATCCAGTTTTTTTACAGATTTTGAAATTATTACTGCAATCGCCCAGCCAGTAATACAGCCCTGTTCAATATTTTTAACTGGAAAAACAAGGTGCACACCGACATCAGAATCACAGCCCCAACACAATCGACAATTCTTCGTGGTCTTGACTAGATTCCGTTATGAGGTTTTCAGTAAGAAGGGCAGACACTTATCTACTTTGTACATTACTGACAAAGTTCAAAGTTTTAATCTAACGAATCAAATCTAATCAAATAATAGCACAATAGGAATATAACTGCTTAAATGAATGTATTTTAACTTTATGTTATGCATCATTATACATAAAGCTGCATTTTCTGCTGTCCATAATTTCCCAAAAGACCTTCAGTCAAAATACTAATATCTCGACTTCTTTCCAATCCTAATTTAGAGTTTAATTTCTTTATTTTCCCAGCCCCGCCCATGCCACCGTCTGGCCACACCTCGTCTTGATGTACGTCACAGCGTAGCCCCGCTAATCCCTCGTAGTCTGTACTCGAGGCCACGCCCAGGTCCCGCCCCTCGCCCCGCCCCAACCGAACGAATATTTTGTGAAGCATTTTTGAAAGTCCCCCCAGTCTCCCTACAACCGCTGGCAAATGTTAGCGGGCCGGTAGCGTTCGCGGAGGCGGCGAAGCTCGCCTTTCCATTAGCGTCCCGAGTCTTGCATGTTATTTAATCCCCGATATGATTGTCCGAGGATGGAAGCAGACGACGTGTCAGTCAGGGAGCAGATATTCCACGACCGAGTCCGAGAGATCATTGTGAGTAACCGTTATTGGCCACATTACTGTCGCCTGGAAGCGCAAACCTGACGAGGTTAGCTGGTTAGCTGCCCGACCACGTTCGCGGTCGCTGTGAGACCGCTAGCTCGGTTAGTTCTCTCAGGAATGTGCACCTCATGTTTGTGTTAAGTGCGGAAGAACGCGAACATTTAAATAGCAGATGAATGAGTACCGCCATTAGTTACGGCGCCCTTGTTATAAGTTGCTACTTTGTTGTTGGGGGTTAAACCAGGAGGGTTTAAAGTGGGGGTTAAAGTGACTGCGCTGCGGGTGATTTGATGCGTGAATTTATTTTAAATTAGTACTGATTTGGACCAGTCATTTATAACTTTAAGTGACTATCTAACACGCTTTAGGTAAATACTCGTAATAACCACAGCAATTATGACTGGACCCAGGTAGGTGGTAGTAATCATGCTTATAATTCATAATATATATCTGCTGCATTATTTCGAATTAATTTTGGCCGGTTAATTCAGTGCTTATTTTTTGAAGGAAAAGGGGTTTCTTCAGACCTGCGTCGATAGGTGTTTCTGTTCTGCCACATTTCGAAATAACAAAATAAAACTGCAAATACTGGTTTATGGAGTGATATAGTTACTCTACCTATGTGCACGCCGTCAGGCAAACAGCCTTAAACACTCTCTGTAATTTCGTTAAACGGCATTTTTTTTCAGTCCATCCCTTAGAGAATGGTGGAGGGTTCCTGCGCGAATTGCTGTCTGTTGGTAAAGAAACTCACCATTAGTGGATTGGGAAAGAGGTTTTCAGTAAGAAGGGGGTTGAGAAATGGAGGGACTGATTAAACCTCCTAAGGATGAGCGGGGGTTGGGTGTAGTGGGGGTTGGGTGCCTGCGGTTAGGTACCCTGTGTTTAATGTACCCCTGTACTTTGAGGAGGCTTTGGTGTGTTACAGCACAGCTGTTCTGTTGTGGGCAGTGCAGATGGTGGAAATGGGTATAAGCTTTGCACCGTCAATGCTGCTGAGTGAAATTGCTTTGTAAAGGCTCATTACCAAATGATGTGGCCTGATTTGCCCTTAAAACACTTTAAGTAAATAGTAATGATGACCGCAATTACGACTGGAACCAGGTTGGTGGGCTGTCTTTTGCTAGCAGGTAGTCTTTCATGCCTCAGTCCACAGTGGGCGTTATATTGGTCATGAAAGCACGCCATCCTGGCCTGAAGCCTGGTGTGGCATTGTGACGTGGAGGACATTAGCAGCTTTGCTGAACTTTAGACTATAGGAGCTCTTCAATGAAACGGTGGAGGACTGACCCTTAACCTGGCGAAGCTCTGCAGTTCTTGCATGTTCTGACACTGTCTGTACAACTGGATGATTAATCAGTTTAATTGAAAAAGTGACTGATGGATCAATTGTCAGTTTGTATTTAGATATCATAGAACAAACAATGGCATAATTATTCACATGCCGCCAGGCGCTGTAAAGAGTCACTGACTAATAACTTTGGATACAGATTGTAGAGAGATGCAACATGCTGGCCACATTAGAAGTTGTTGCATCTTTTCATTTGGTTATTGGACTTCTTTTACTGGTCAGCCTGAATTATTAAACGCTTAATAATGGTTTCAATGGTCTTCAAGATGCTTTAAGTACATAACATGCATTTTAGGCTTTGCTGCAATGCAGTATATTATTGTGCTAGGATAATTCCTTTTCTAATTTTCCAAAAACGTTTCTGCATCACCATCTTTGGTTTTGATGAAATGTACTTTGATTATTGTTTTTTTTTTTTGCAGTGCCTGTTCAACACTAAGGATAACGTAGCAAAAAATATACAATTTAGTGTGTTTTCTAATGAGCTGTACTTTATTTTTTACCATTGCAGATACATGGCTCACTTTTCATTTTAAAGTTCAAAA
>JAODKL010000107.1:7654865-7671639 GCA_026780765.1 Petrocephalus schoutedeni
CTTTACAAGGTCAAAGATTAGACACCCATGGTTGGAATTAAATAAAATTCTACAGACTAGCAGAAACTCACAAAGTCTAAATATAAAAAAGCCACTAATTGCTGCCCTTAAAATTTTACCTTAAAACAAGTACATAACATAAACTTCACAATGCCGAACAAAGATGTAGGCTTGGGTGGTATAAAAGTAATATAGTGTACCATGGAATTTTGAGTATACTGCAGTATTTTGAAATCTTGCTGATTGAATTTGTTGTGGAGAACCGTTGACAAATTTTATCGGTAAGATTTCAAAATTGTGGAGTAGCATTGTATTTGCAAATACCTTATACTGTGGTATAATGTCAGAGAGAGATGGTGGATGTAAAATTAGATACCACTAGGGATGTACAGGGGTTAACCCGTTTAATCCCAAATTTTTCCCTGCAAAATAAATGCATGCATTTCACTCCTTAGCCCTCCCTAACACATATAATATACATGAATTTTGCCATAGGCTTGGGCAGTACTGTCATTCCTTCTAGATATTTCACCTCAGTATATGGTGTATGATGGTATTAAAATTAATAAAATGTAAATCATAAGGTCTGCTGCAAACTCCAGAATCAGAAGAGTGAGGCTCATCAGTGTGGAAGTTGAGTGCCAGTAAAATAAGGAAACAGGTCCTTGCTGTGGGGTTAAAAAGCTTGTCTTTTGTTTATTGACACCACTCGACTTCTTAGATGACGCAGAACACATGATGTAAGCACCCCCTTGTGTATATGGGAAATGCAGTTAACCAATCTACTGGCAGTAGTCTGAATATAAGTGCATCCGAACTTGGGCAAGATCACTGCAAGTGAATCTTTCAAATAATAACAGTTGCAATTTCTGAGTTTCAGATAACTGTATTCACATGCATTATGTTCAGAAATGTCCTCAGTGTAAAATGAAAATTAAACTAAAGGGATGGACGCTGCAATGGGCAAGCCTGTATGTGACATGCAAACAAAAAAAAGTAAGCCTAATTGGCTGATTGCTTATAGATCCACGCTTGCATAGAAAGAAGAGCATCTGTATTTTTGATTATATTAAACATAACTTTCTGGGTTTCTAAATACCGGGATATACCGTAATACCATCACCCAAGTCAAACACCAGCAACCCTTTGACTAAACTTACTAACATTCCCAGGCATAAGAGTGGCAAATTTGTACTACAGGAATGATAGCTTCACAGTATTTTTTTCCAGTGATAGGGCTTGTCTGGTTGTGTTCTGTGTCAGTCCAGAATACATTAGGTACAGGCCACTGCTCATGAGGCTGTGTGCCACATTAATCACCTTGTACATTCGATCTGCCTTTTTAAGTAGCGGGATTGTTTTTTCTGCCGAAATCCAAGTCATCGATTCCCTATCTGCTTGAATAACTATTCAGAATAGCCCATGTGACCTCTTCAAAACAAATTCTAAACCTCTTCTGCAAATCCTACACCTAGCCATGCCTTTAAAGAGACATCCTCACCACTACCTTTCTCATTTCTGAATGCTGTGTCTGAAATTTGGCTGTGGATAATAAAATCTTCAGCCAGTTGCTTTTCCTATTGCCAAACTTTCCTCTGGACTGAACGTAAAGACTGGGTAATGTATAGCTACCATAACATGGTAGAAAACCAGTCCCATTTAGCTAAATCTGGTTAAAATCTCCTGCTTGGTGCTTTGGCAAGCAGCTCTATCTGTGTGGGGGAAAAGAAGAATCCTGTACTGGCCAGATTGCAGGTCCTGCTTCCCATGTTTCCTGGATGTTGCTGGCTCGGAGTGCAGAATATGGCCCCATTGCTGGTAAACTAGGACAGAAACCAGAAATGCATCTGCCCCTCTGCTGGAAGGGCACTGTGGGGGCTCGCATGTATTGATGTTTTTCCCCCCATTTAGCAGCTGTTCCCTGGTCCATTATTATTGTTATTCCCCCGAGTGCTGCTGGCATGGACCAAAGTAATAAACCCTGAGGTGTTTAAATGAGCAGCTTTTACCAATGGCCTCCAAAGCAACAATGCTTGTTCTTTTAGCACACGGCATTTAAGAGAGCTGCATGACCCCTGTGGCTGCTGTGGTCCTAGAGTGAACCCGATGCCATGTTTTTAACAGTTCGGGAAGCTGTCATCTGCTAGAACTGTTGACTGGGCTTGAGGTGTTATTCAGGTCTATTGTTTTCGACAAGTTCTTTCAAGCCCAGAGGCGAAGCCCAGTATCCTGTGAGGCAGCCTTTTCCCTCCTTCCTTCCCAAGCTTGGGTTGGAGCATATTTCTCTGTGCTTGTCTTCTGCACGTTATGTATTTTTCTCCCCTGTGTTTTCATAGCGAGGAATTCAGTAGGCTTTTATCTGCTGTCAGTTTTCTGGATGGTATCGCTATGACCTGTCAGGTAGCACTAGATCTTTACACCCAGAGTAGGTAAATTTCGCGAAGCACGTTTTTATTGTGCAATGTCAGGGAGGCCTTTAGGGTTAGTTTTACAAATGTAATCCAGGTGAGTCTGAGAAGTGGAGTTTAGGGAGTGGCAGGCTGTTAACGTGTTTTTCTGCTAAATTAAACTTTACTTGAAATGCTGGTTCCAAACATGGGAGGTTCGTGGCTGTAGCACCCCTGAAGTGAGTCCTTGCTTCACGCACTGCTGCCTGGACTGTGCAGGGTTGCACTGTGTGGGGTTGTGCTGTGCGTGACACAGCTGAGCCTGTTTGTGTGGGTCACCCTCATCTATGGTGGACGTGTGTAGCATTGTTACTGACTTTCTTTCAGGTTGTATTGGACCAGAGTGTCTGTCTAATGGGTGTAAATCTAGCATTAATGCAATTAACGGTGGGTCAATTACGCCAGCTTTTTTAACATCATTGTATCACCACCACAAGTAGGAATGATACTATTAAACACTCTAAATATCTTTTTGTGTCTTTCCATCTTTGTAAGACAATAAATTCCCAGCTTAAAATTTGTTAGGTTCTATCTGCGTTCCCACAGACATATTGCAAAGTCTGTTTTCATCACAATACCCCCTGCATCCACCTATATTTTTATTTTCCAGGATAAATGGATAATCCCCATCCTCATCCCACCCCCCATCATGTATTTCACCTCTTTGCTTTTATAATTGCTTGTTCTGACACACATGCTGGCATTTTTCAGTATGAGTGTGAAGTGCAGGTGGTTCATCAGTGCTTAATTCCTAATGCTTAAGCTCAGTGTCAGTCATGTCTTAGATGCTTACTGGCATATTCAGGTCAGCGAGGCATAAATCTAGCGAAAGCAGGCTCTCTGATGATCCGTCTCCGGCGCGCCGTGCTGCCCCGCCTCTCATGGCCCATGTGCAGCCAGTCGCCTTTAGCCTGCAGCTCCAGGTAGCCCCCTTCTTGTACTTGGTGGTTAGGGCCATTGGGAGTAGTGGCTCCCAGTGCCCGGCCTCCTGTGGCAGCTGCTCTGTCAGAGTAGAGCCAGTGATTTGATGGGTGACTCTGGCTGTTCAGTAATGTCCGTTGTGCTAATGCATTTATCCTGCTCCCCCCCAAAGATTTGCATCCTGCTCTTCGTCTGCCTCTACATCATCTCCCACCTCATCATTACGCACTTCAAGAAGAGTGCGGAGTTTGTTGCCGGTAAGTGACCGCCACCCTTAGGGGCCCTTTCTGCTCCCCCCTCCCCCCCATGCCCCTTCTCTGTTTTAATATTTGTTTCATGGGTGCGATGAACACAGGCTGGGGGTCGGAGCGGTGTTTGTGTACCCATGCCTGCCCCCGCCCACTGGGACCCTGCCACGCTTTTTTAAGGGGTTGGTTTCAGCACTTGCTATTTTAAGACGGTTGAGTGGATCTCGAGTAGGTGTTTCAGTGAGCCATGTCAGCCCCCCCCCCACCCATTTGCCTACCCATCTTGCTCTCCATGGTAGGTAAGGGCAGGCTTGGTGGCAAAGAGCAGCCACCCACAGTGGCACCCAGGGAGCTGGGGTTAAGGGCCTTGCTCAAGGGCCCCAGGCATGTAACTATTCTGCTGAGGCCTGTCGTAAACTGGCGACATTGCAATCACAGGCACAGAGCCACATGCTAACCCCCCAGTGAGTACGCGGGCAGAGCTTACCGCCCGAGTCGTCACAGCTTCAGGATCACTCACTCACTAGAGTGTAGCTCATGCCCTCAAGCCGTTACTACACAGGGTCTGGAGAAACCCCCAGGCTGACAACGGGAGTAGAATTTAGAGTGGAACTGAACAGAATACAGGAAGATGGCTGAAGATTATTAACCAACCAACGGTACTTTCAGTTCTGTTCACTATGATACTCATAGTGTGAGGCGTCAGTTAATGTTCTGGTTCAGGACACTGGTGAATATTTGCTTTTTGTAATTAATCACTATTTTCAATAATAGTAACACACCATAGTCATTGCTGAAATACTGGGAGTGTTTCATTTGCAAGGAATGAGTCTATTTAGGGGTAATAATTTAAATTACAGCTTTTAAATGATTTCTGTCATCTGTGGCAAGACAATTAGGTATTATAAACAAAATAATTTGGAGAGAACTTTAATTATGTGTTTCGGCCATATTGTATTATTTAAGTGAAATAGAATTTCATTCAGTCATTGCTCTTTCAACTAATGACCATTATTACTTTGAGCTTTTAAATTAGGTTGAAGTTTTTGTGAACCCCTAGATGATGACTTTAATTGCCTAATCTGTGTGCTTTATTTTTTTTATTAGTTTATTTATTCATTTATTTTTGAGAAACGCACAATTCTAAGGATTATACTCCTGTTAAAAACTATATATTTTTATAGTAAGAAAGAAAAGAAATTGCATTCTGAGTAAAAGTTTTCACTCGGCCAGTAGGTTTTAAAAAGTAAACCCATTCAATTTTCATCTCATGTATTTTTTTCCTATAATAATTATAATTAAAATGCATGAGGGTAATGGAAGTCTATTCATGGGGGCTCATGGTGAGTAAGCATAGCATGCACAAATGAGGTGGTAGAAGTGACCATTATGACGCTGGGTGCGGGAGGCAGATGCAGTAGGGCCCCAAGGGGCTTGGCACGGTGCCCTTTGGGCTCTCATCATGCCCACAGGTATTGGGGGCATGTGGGGTGAATGCTCCTGTTTACCCATGGGAACATATGTGCCTCACAGCCTGAGCCAAGCTGATCACCGCCTGCTTGACAACATGCAGAAGGATTTATGTGTTTTCCGCTGCTCGCTCTGCCGCTTTTCGATCGCGGTGTTTACCACTGTCAGCTCTCTCTGCGTCTTACATTTCAAGCTTGTAACGCACATGACATTCCTCTGTGTCACAGATCCCTAAATCTTACACTTCACACATGTTTTGTGTATTGTGTCTTCGAGGCTGTATATTTTCTTGACTGTGCGTGCATGTGCCAGAACGGCTCTTAAACGCTGCTATGTGAGCAGCGCGTGTCGTGGCTAATGCCATGGCTGCCGGCTTGGTGGGACTGAACCCGGCAGGAGTGTGTGTTGTCGCTCACTAATTGACGTCCATCTGTTGCTGTTTCAGATGACAGTGAAGATGCCATAGTGAACAGGATTGCGTAAGTGTGCTCCGATTTCCCAAGGCACCCCACCCTTCCCCAGTCTTCCATTTTATTTTAGTTTATTACTCTATCCAGGGTGTAGGTCAGGGTCAGCCCGGGCTGACTTATGGAGCACTTTTGTATGTACAGGTGTCGTAATTGCATGTCCACGTGTTTGTCAAATGCTGCCCTGTCTATCTGCAAGTTCCTCATCCTCTCGGCCCTGTTATCTCCCGTTTGCTGCCCTTTGTCCTTCCACAGTGGCACTTAATCCCCCCCCCCCCACCCAGTGCAGGGTGTCTGTACACAGCCCGCTGTTTTGTGCACACATTTTAAAATGCTAATGTTTGTGTCCCTCCCTGGTAACTCTGCTTCTCCCTCCCATGCCTGTACCTGCCTCCCTGGC
Source organism: Petrocephalus schoutedeni (assembly GCA_026780765.1). Classification (NCBI taxonomy): domain Eukaryota; kingdom Metazoa; phylum Chordata; class Actinopteri; order Osteoglossiformes; family Mormyridae; genus Petrocephalus; species Petrocephalus schoutedeni. Next base: position 7,660,819 of record JAODKL010000107.1, read on the forward strand.
CCTCACTCCTTTCTCACCCCTCCCCCAGGCTCTGGCTATGCACCTTCACGCTCTCTGTCGCCGTGGGCGCTGTTCTCCTGCTGCCCCTGTCCATCCTCTCCAATGAGGTGTTGCTCTCATTCCCGCACAGCTACTACATGCAGTGGCTCAACGGCTCCCTCATCCACGGTAAGCCCTGCTGAACCGAGACTGGCGGCCCAGCGGGCTTGCCTTGCATGCAGTCCCGCTTTTTGGCCTCGATACCTGCCACCCGGCCCATGATGCTAGTGAACCTAAGTAGCACCATCTGCAGAAACCCCTAAATAAAAAGACATCACACCGTGTGAAAAGTCGAATTAAGGACCATCAGAGTGCCTCAAGAACTTTTTTCCTCTTGTCATGATGAAGGGCCCCCTCCTCATCAGTGTCTGCGAAGCCAAGGTTCCTGTTGGGGGCTTCTCTGTTCTCCCTGAGGAACTCTTTTGCTCCTTCAGCACACTTCCTGTTTTTCTGCGTGTCGACATGAAATATCTGTTGTGCGCTTCGGGAGTGTTGGGGGAGCAAGACGAACAGCGTGATGTCACTCTAAGGCGCGGCCACATCATTCGCTCCATGCCAGCGGGGTGGCTGTGACTGCTGGAGCAGACATCCCTGCTTTCTTGGCTGCTCTTATCAGGGATCTGCTTTGTATTGTTGTGAAATGAAAGCAATGTGTGAGCTCTTCTTTCACACCCTCTCTCATGCCCTGTGTTTCACACACATGCCCCCCCCCCTGCCTCCAGGGCTGTGGAATCTTGTCTTCCTCTTCTCCAACCTCTCCCTGGTGGTCCTCATGCCCTTCGCCTACTTCTTCACTGAGTCTGAGGGCTTTGTTGGCTCCAAGAAGGTATGGCATTGCCTCATGTCCAAAGTAGCTGACATGTTACCTGGCGGTTGTGTGGGGACGTGCCTGTGTGACTGCCTTGGCTGATTTGTGCCCTCAGGGCGTGATGGCACGGGTCTACGAGACAGCCGTGGTGCTGCTTCTGCTTACACTGCTGGTGCTCGGCATGGTGTGGGTGGCTACTGCCCTTCTGCACCGGGATGCAGCCCGGGAGAGCCTGTACGGTGAGCTATGCTCCACTAACTTCTAGCTCAAAAAGTAGAAAATTTGCACTAACAATGCAAAGGTTGTTCAAATCCCAGGTAACACACGCAAATTATAACCCTTCCCTGTAAGCTGCTTTGGATAAAAGCATCAGAAAAATGTCTAAAATGTAAATGTAAACTCTATGTAAACTCTGAAGTGTCGGCGTTTAAAGGACCTGTGTGAAAACGGCGCCACCTCTTGACATTCAGTGGAAATGACACGACCACCTGTCCCAGTAAAACTGCTTCCCCTTCTCTCTGTCAGACCTGTGGGAATATTACCTGCCGTACCTGTATTCCGGCATTTCGCTGTGTGGAGTCCTGCTTCTGCTCTGTGAGTACACCCCAGAGTTTCTGGAACAAAGTTATCTATTTAAGTTTTCCATTTTTCTATTTAATATTTATTTTCATTAAAGCTAGTTTAATGTTGTTTTCACTGTGGTTTTATTTTTGTTCCATCGCTGTGTCCCTTCCTCACCCCTTTCCCCACAGTGTGCACCCCCTTCGGACTGTCCCGTATGTTCAGCGTCACTGGGAGCCTGCTGGTCAAGCCGCGGGTGAGCCACTGCCACCTCACAGCCCGCTTATTTGTTATCTATTACTATATTTTGTTTTCATTATTCCTAGTTTAATTTGTTTTCACTGTGGCTTTATTTTTCATATTTTTCATATATAGATATTTCATATATAGATATCATACATAGATATTTTTCATTTAAAATATCTTTATAAAGAAATATTTCTACTTAGTTTTTATACATTTGTTTCTGTTTAAGATTTAGTAATTATATTTCTCAGGATAGACTGTAAGTTGTTGAGCTATTTTCTGTCTGATCTTTAGAGAATCCTACAGAATACACTGTGCACATTGTCCTAACACCCTTAAAACAGGCAAAGGTTCCCTGTAATATGAATGGTTATTAATCAAACAAATCATTACTTTAACTAAATAGTATTTTTAAATGTCAAGAAAGTATTTTGACGTTTGCAAGTAAATTAAATAAAAAGAATCTATCATCCCCCCCCCACCCCGTTTTGGTTTTACATTTTTACGTTTTATTTTTGTGCTTTCTTTGAGGTTACGAAAAAGCTTTCTTGCGCTCTGAGTTCTCATTAGCGATGTTGACTTTGCCTCGCAGCTGAGAGCTTTGCCCATTCGGACACTGCAAGCGTTTAACGCTTCCTTTGTGTTATCCTCTCAGCTCCTAGAGGATGTGGAGGACACTGTGAACTGTGTCTGGCTGGAAGAGGCCTCCCTCTCCAGAAAGCTCTCCAGTAAGTGTGAGAGGCAGGTTGTAAAATGCACTTTTCAAATTGGCGCTGCCATATCAGGATGAGACAGTGATGTTTGTCTCACTGCAGGCAGCCTCAGCTCGAGCTGGATGCCTCTGAACATGGAGGCTGTTAGGAGGGAGCTGCTTAGCGCCCGCTCCAGGCGTGTTGCTCTGGGTAAGGATGGCTCCCCCCAGGGGTGCCCTGGCCGATGGGGAAAAGGAGACCCAAAATGTTTCTGTGTGTGTTGGTGCATTTGTTTTAACAATTATTTATATGTGGCCTGCTTGTAACACCCAGAGATGCGAAGGCGTGCGTCGCCATGGCAGCGTAACCTGGGTTACCCCCTGGCCATGCTGCTGCTGCTGGCTCTCACGGTAAGGTTGTGCCGCTGAGCCTCTCGCCGTCAGGTCGCCGTTGAGGCGAGGTCTGCAGGCTGACACCATCCGCTTCCCATCTTCACAGGTCGTGTGTGTGCTGATGGTTAGTTTCCATGTGTTGGAGCTGCTCTTTGACGAGTCGGCCATGCCCAGAGGAATGGAGGTCAGGAACGAGCCCCCGCACTGAGCCGCCCGCTATGTTGCTTAATGTAACCATTTAGACCTAGGTGAGAATTTTAAACGTGCAAAAGGTTTGACTGAAGGCTTTTGTTTTTACATACGCAGGACCCCCTCCTGGGAGCAGTCTCCTTCTCCATGTTTGGCTCTCTGGGAGCCGCAGTTCAGGTCGTCCTCATTCTGTATCCTTTATCACTCGTCACATAACGTGGCACTAGGTCTGTAGTATCGTTTTTGTCCCTCTCGGCTATCCGTCCCATGTGGCGCGTTTCACCCTTGACCCAGTGGCTCAGGTATCTGATGTTGTCATCAGTGGTGGGCTTTTACAGCTCCCCCCTCTTCACGGGACTCCTCCCTCACACTCAGGACACCACTCTGACACAGGTGCGTCTAACAGCCGGTGGCGGGGGGGTGCGTCTTACAGCCACTCGGGGGGGGGGTGTAGCGAGACTGCTAAGACGGCCCACTTCTCTGCCCTCAGATCATCGGGAACTGTGTGTCCCTGCTAGTTCTTAGCTCAGCACTGCCAGTCTTCTCCCGGACTCTGGGTGAGTCTAGCACCTGTGATGCTGTATGCGTGTATGTGTAGGGCTGCAATATCACTGTTCTCCAATAGATGTCACTGTTGGACATACGGAAGTCCTCAACACATAGCCTCCGGCCTTGTGACTCTGAAGTTCAATAAGTGAACAGCATTACACTGTAAAATCTTTCTCTTCTTTCTGTCATGGCTTTTCAGGAATCACACGGTTTGACCTGCTGGGGGACTTTGGACGCTATAACTGGCTGGGAAACTTCTATATCGTGTTCCTGTACAACATGTTGTTTGCGGGCCTAACCTCTGCCTCCCTCATCAACACGGTAACCTGGGCCGTGCAGAGGGAGCTTATTCGGGCCTTTGGTGAGTTTCTAAAATGTCTTTTGCGGTTAAACAGTCACAGCTGTACTGTTAGGCCCCAGCTTGTTCATGGTTTGTGGGGAGGGTGTCATTCTTAATCGCACGCTCACGTCGTCTGATGGCCGTCAGTTTGTCAGGCAGATCAGAGCTTTATTAAAATGTCCTCGGGGGGGTGTGCGCATGACCCCCATGTGAGAGTTCAACATTTCTTGTGCTCTCCGACGCCGCTGCGTGCGAGAGGTGTTCCCCACACAAGTTGTTTCCTCAGATAGAAAGTGTACAATTCTCTCAGGAAGGTGGGTGGGGGGGTGGGCACAGGAGGGTGTAGGGGGGCCTCTTGGGGGAAGCAGGCCAAGCTATTGAGCCCCTTGAAAAGACGCCCTCTCACTCTCGGCCTAACACAAACACAGCTCAGCGTGAGCACAGCTGCACGCCCCCAGGCCTCGCCAGGCCTCACTGCAGCCCTGGGCACATTCACCCCCCCACCCCTAACTCCCAGGCTTCTGTCCTGCTTTTTCACCCAAAGTTTTCACCCTTCTATCCTCAGGTCTCCATAAGCTTCAGAAGCTGCCCTTGACTGTTTCCCGCTCCACAGTCCCCTTCAGGCTCCTCGTGACCAGCGGATTGTCCAAGATCCAATGATCCATGGCGCCAGAGCATTAGTCCAGTGTCTCTGGCATCCATCCAGCGGACGGGAGTCCCTGCAGCTGCTTGGCCTGTGAGACTGTGGGGGGTCTCGGCCACCTGAAACATGGCTGTTAGACGTGCGCTTGAGCTGCACAAACGGACGCGTGTTGTGTTGCAGCTGGCACTGTAAGGCCATGGAGAAGTCAGGGGTACATACGTATCCACTCCTGCGAGATCAAGTTTCAAGCTGCCGTGCAGAGACTGGAGCCGTCTGCACGACCTCTGCGGCTGTTTGGGTTCAGCTTGTACTGTGACCTAGAAGCTGATTCAGCGTGATTCCCGGCAGAGCTGATTTCTGCCATTTCAACACTGAGCATAGAAAGGGAAATTCTGATACACTAATCCAGTCTTTTCGAGAGCCGCGTCATGGCTCTGACATGATTTCCTTTTCCTGGACCTGGATCGAGCTGGATTCTATTCTTGCTTTGGGAGGAAGGTTAACATTTAGACACTTCCTGTCTATGAAGCGGTCTCTCACTCATTACCCTCCACCCCCCCCGCCCCGGTGAAATAGCATTTTACTATTTTCTTTTCTTTGTAGCTGTGATTTTATTCTCTAACCTTTTTCATCTTGTAAAGGCGGCTTCCTCTCTTTCCATGCATATTGCCATTGAGACTTGGAGGAAGATGACCACAATGAGGGAAAAGGATATTTATAGGTTTCTGAAGGAAGGGGAAAGGAGTGCGCTGTAACAGTCAGAGGGGGAGCTGCATCAATATGTATATTCCAGTGCACATTTGGACACGTGTTATGGTCATTGTCTGTGTCCATACTGTTAGATTTATGAAGGCCCCCATTAAACAAAAATCGCCATGGTGCAGCCACTGGAAAGCCAGTGTGGGAAAGCATAATATTGGCTATGGGTGGCCAGCAGTCTGAGACCAAGTATAACTAAGATGTTTACATTGTGTGAGTGTGAGAGTGTGCAAGACACCAAAGTGCAATAAACTCCGACTAGGTTTGGGGGAGGGCTAGTCATTGGTCCCTGGGACTGTTAGATTTAGCTTTGGTTACTGACCTGAAATTGATGGAGAATTCAGTAATGCAGTGTTTCCCTAGTGCCCCGTGAGTGTGAACGTAGAGCTGAGTGTTGATCGTGTCATTGTTTAGATGAATGTTCTTCATTATATATAGTGTGCTGTAAGTTTCTTTTTTTTATTATTATTATTATTATTTTTAGGATATGGTATAACCAAAAAGAGACGGGTGTAAGCAAGTGTCTTATTTAAGCCTTTAGGAAGGACTGAGAGGGAGAGGTAGTACTTTTTAGACAAATAGTCTGTCATTCAATATATGGATGTTAATTGCCTGTGTTCTGGTATTTTAATTTGTTAGGGTTTAGTTAAAGAGCAAGGATTCAGCTGGGTGGAAGTCTCTGGGAGAATGTTGTAAACATTGTTTTGGAGAAACTTTATGACCATAATGACTTTTTTCAGTTTACATGCTTGAATATATGTTGAATTTCCTTACATCCATTTCACCTGCTCTAGATTTTTTTATTAACTCTACTTATGCCATGCTTGCCTTGGACTGAATAGTCTACCTCTGATTTCCAGTAGAGGGCAGTATTTTACCCACACATTATTTTGCTCAAACCTTCAGTGACATCAACTAAGATCATTCTTCCCATCTCTAAATGGGGATATCATTATAGACATGTCCTCATTCCTCCCTCACAAAGGTAAATTCTAAAATACAAGCATTATTAATGGGGGTTTCTTCTAATTGGAAATAAACTGTGAATGTTCGTACTGTGATTTGAATTCCTTTCAGTAGATTGGACTTTATTTGGGTAAGTTTATTGTAGAAGTGAATTGAGGTTTTTAGTTACCATTGAGACTGGAGATGACTTTTAATCTTTTTTTTAATGATTATTTAATTGTGGTACAGTTTTGGGACTTCTTCAGTGTTCCATTTTTCCCTGTGAGAAAGTCGTGCATTGTGAACTGTATTTTCCCATTAGGGGAAATGTACATTAAATGTGTTTTTTTTTCAGTGTCTTCCGTCTCTGTGGGCTGGTCATTGCGTGTGTGAGCGGCATGTTTCTGTATCTCGGATCTGCATCACCCATGCACTCCCCACATGTCTGTCCCCGCTTGCCACTGTTTGTGCGTGCGTGTGCGTGTCTCTCCCCAAGACTCCCGCCCTTGGTTGCTCTGCCTTTAATCAAGCAAAGAGAAACGGCTTATTTTGCCCTGCGTCTTTCAGCAGGCCCGCAGGGACGGCGCTGCGTCCAGGGCCCACGCGTTCACCCCACTCGGATGTCACCGTCCCACAAACACAATCAGCAGGGGAGTCAGCCGCCCGCTTTCTCTCCTTGGCTTCCCTTCTCCAGCCTCCTTCCCTGCCTATTATCCATTTCCTCTCCCCCTTTTTCCCCCAAAGCCCAAGGAGAAGTCCCGCTCTGATTAATTTCTCGCTCTTGATTTTGTTTGTCTTTCTTTTCTTGTTTTGTTTCGCTGGACGTCTTAATTGAATGTTATATTTTTTTTTCGTTTTCTTCTTCTTGTTTTGTTTTCTGTTGGCTTTCCTCAGCCGGTAGGGAGGATGCGTACATGTTCCCGGAAAACTATGTACCAGGAGCAGGGTTTTTCCTCACACCCCCCCCTTCATGCTTTTACAGTGTGCCGTCAAGCAGATCTGCATACTGTGGCCAGGACCGTCCCTATGGGCATTTCTTCCAGAATTAATAAGCATTATTAAACACAATCTCTTATGTATTTCTGCCATCTGATAATTGTAAGCTCTCCTGGATATTAGCTGTGTGGGGGAAGCATATATTATGGCCACCATTAAAGAATTGCAATAAAAGCAGCCAAAAAGTCACGTAGGAGAACTGTAAATTTACTTTGAGAGTAGGTCAGGAGCAAGGATCTCCATTACTTTCAGATTTCTTTGAAGCCCTAGTTATCCATACTGAGAGGTTCCTGGCTAATGTATGTTGTGCATTTGTCATTCACATTTAAGCTTTTTTTTTTTTCTTACATAAAATAACTGCTAGGTACAACAGTCTTCCCGCATCCTTTTCAAAACAATGAAGTCCACAGTAAGAAGACTGAAGTAAATTTGAGGATTTTTAAAGGTACATAGATCTGAAAACCTGAACACTCACAGCATGCCATTTGTAATCTGGCATGTATCCATCCATCCATCCATCTATCTCCTGATAGCTTTTCCTGGACAGGGTCCCGATGGGGCCTGGAGCCTATACCAGGCAGCACGGGGAACAAGGTTGTGGTACATCCTAAATGGAACATCAAGCCATCGTAGGGCATGCACACACAGTAATACACTATGCACAGCTTAGTGATGCTAATTAGCATAACTGCGTATCTTTGAGCAGTTGGGCGAAACCTCAGCCAAACATAAGAGTCAAACCCTGAGCACTGTGATGGTGTGAGGCAGCCATACTATCATTTTAAAAAGTGGTGCGGCTAGATGTCCATCTGTCCCTACATCCATCATCTATGCCCTCTTGTCTTATGCAGGGCCGCCGGACTAGCTAAATGTCTATAAAGAAAATGAGCTTTCACCCTGAAAGACGTTCCTGTAGTGAATTACCATGGGCTAATTGTAAGAGAATGCGCTGGTAGACCTTAGGATTTATTCGTAAAGATAGGAATCAATCTAAAATATTATGCTAAGGTAAAAATTAAGAGGCTTCTTTAACATTAAATGAAATGACATCATTCATAAAGAACTACCTTGTTAAACAATTGAATAGTATTTACTAATTGGTTACTAATTTATTTTGAGGGATACATGTCAGCATCAAATTTATTTACAAAATACAAATACATTCATGCATTTGGTGCCTTCAGCCATACTGATAAAATCATGTTGAGAAGATGTAATACATACACTAGACTCGTTAGTGATATCAGGTGAAGTCCAAGTAGAAATCTGCAAATGGACAAATGTAAGTCTTCTAAAGGGTATATTTGGATGCATGTTGCCTCAGAAATAAGCTATAGAACAAAAAAAAACATTTTATTCTGACCGTTTTACTTGTAAATATCGTACACATATAGCTTTTCAGTAATGGCTAAATTGTCGAGAAACTAGTTGAGCCACTGGCTCTGTGGGGAAAAAAAATGTGATGCTAATTCTAAGAGTGTTATTGGTGTTACTCAGTATAGATTCCTGGTACACTGATCATGAAGATCTGATTTCCGGAATAACGCAGCACTGAGTCACAAGTAATGTTCATGGCCTGCTTCTCTGCTCCAAGATTAAGGATAAAACAGGTGATTTCATTGCTGAAATGGTTTGATGCTCCTCTAACTGGATAAATTATGGACAGAAAAGCTGAAATGCACTGTGACCGCCTATGCAGCAATGCCATTTTGTGTCTCTGCTATAGTCTTGCCACACTTTTGTCAGCCTTATATGTGCATGTATTAAACGGGCACCGAAGCCTGTAGGGCATGAAGAGAGTCCTAGCAGAGCCTGTATAGCTAGTCATAGAGCTATTTCTACCGATACGAGACAGAATGGCAGACAGGCAGCCTGTAACGGGATGAGATAGCCTATCTTTATTGTCAAAACACAAGAATGAAGGGGGGAAAAAGACGCAGATTAGCTTTCCTGACAGGCGGCCGTTTGAAGCGTGTGCCAAAGTGCATTAGGAGTTATTATTCCCGCCGTTAACTGCCGGCGAATGCAGCAGCGCTCGCAGGAAAAGGCGAGACTTTCTTTTTAATCAACTGATAAGGGGTCACGCTGTCCGCCCGGCCCGACCCGGTGCGGCCCCCGCCCTCCTTGCACACCCGTGGCTCACTCGCGCGTGAGTTGCACACGTGGGCCAGGCAGCAGCCCCCCTCCCGAGTAGAGCAACGCCTGGGTGCAGAATTGTAACGAAGAAACCCCCACCATCACAATACCCCATGCTGGTGCATAACTCAGATGCACCTATACATGAATCTGCATGTATTTTAATGTGTGTGTGTGTCTGTAATAATTGCATTGTGGGGACCAGATATCCCCACAATGTGATAAAAACCTGTAACTTTTTATCTTGTGGGGATATTTTTTCAGTTCCCACAAAGATAACCTCAATTTTATAAAAAATCTGTGGCTGCCATCAAAAAACTAAAAATGCCAAGTCTTGTGTTTTCTTTGGTTACTTATGGGTAAGGTTGTCATAGTTGGAATTAGGTTTATGCCACTTAAAAATGAATGGATAGTCCCCATAATGATGTGTATAGAACGGATCTGTGTGTGTGTGTCTGTCTGTCTGTGAAATTGGCTTATTTGTGATGAAAGGAGCTGGCTAAGCCTCAAGGTTTATCTCAGAGGAGTCTACACTGAGTGGCAAAAGGTACCGAGCCTTTGGTCTGTTTCTGCATTTGACCTCTGACCCCTCTACTTCGGGACAGGAAAATCCCACCCTGGTTAGCCATTGTCCGGCCTCTCGCAGCCTGCACACAGATACATCATAGACAAACATGACACTGCCACACGAGAGAGGGCCCCCTAAATATGGGCCGTATATAGCCCTATCTTCTCAAGCTGCACGAGTCCCGGGGGCTGCTGTCAGAGATCTGTGACCTTCCAGGACACCATTAGCGACTGCTATGGAAGTATTTCTTGAGGGTTTCGGAAGGTGAAAGTAAGAGTGGGGATTGCGTACACTGGCTGCCGAAGGTCTCCCGGCAGAAAGGAACACTCACACGCTCATGCACAGCCACCACCACCCTCTTTCTTCCTGCATTGATAACAACGTGACAGACAGTAGAATGGCAGGGAGGGGGGGGGGGGGGGCCGTTGGCTCTCTTTTTTAATCATCCCCAACCCAACCCAGCCCACCTCCTCTCTGGCCGTGCTGTCAGGAAGCCGGACTTGTCTACTCAGCTACTACAGATCAGCAAACACTCTGCCGAATGTTCTCTTTAGCCTTGTGTGTGAGGCCTTGCAATGTCAGGCCATCACAGCCCAGCCCAGCCTGCCTCCTGTCCTCTCCACACTCCATACACTGAGCTGCCCGCGTGGCAACACTGTTAACATAACCAAATACACAGGATGTTTTATAATGGGCCTATTATGTCTGAGCAAGTAATTCTGAGGCCAGGTGTGAGCCCCAGCTTTTCGGTTTCAGCAAAAAATTGGGCAGGCATAGGATGGGTGGGTGTGTATGTGTGTGTGTGTGGGGGGGGGGGGGGTTTGTAGAGCGACTCAGGCAGGAAAGATCTCGTTTTCTGTGCTGCGGCTGTGCAGGAAGCCAAGCTATTCAGAATGCTATACTCCCATCCTGATATGGAGGAGTGGCTGGTAGGAGTGGCGGGGGGGGGGGGGGGGGG
>JAODKL010000107.1:7671657-7684266 GCA_026780765.1 Petrocephalus schoutedeni
TTCTCCCCAAACGAGCTTGATGGGCCGAATGGCCTCCTCTCGTTTGTAAATTTCTTATGTTCTTATGTTCTATTCTGCTTCCTTCCCCTCATTTGAATGTCTAACAGTTTTTGGATCCCTCTTCTTAGGAAAAGCACATCAATGCCTCTAATTGCCCTAATGAAATGTTTCTCTTTCTGATTGAGTTTCTGCCTTTGATTTCGTGATTATTCAGGATATCTTCCACTTTGTGTACTCAAACCCACCCTCAACCTTCCTCTGTGTCTGGAATCAGACCGGAATGTCATTCCTCCGCTAAACATTTTGGGAATTTTTTTTCGAACCTTGGTTCAGGGAAAATGCAGTGGAAAACTGATGTGATGTTCCATCTCTGTGAGAGCTCTTGTTCCCAAAACTATTTCAGTGCGATTTCAATGAGTAGAGTAAAGTTCTATTTTCTTTACCTTTACTGGATGATCGGTGGTGGGTCATAATTCAGGGGAGAAAATACATAATTCCTGAACATTCCTGAACCCTATTTATGGGAGGTTCAGCCCCCCCCCCCCTGATTCCTTTTTATTATGAATACATTTAGCAATTTTATCCCATATTTCTTGGGGGCTGACCCCCCTAAGGGTCATATCTTAGAATCACCCCTGCCTGAACACCTTAACCTCAGTCATATATAATTATCTATAGAAGTATGCCATGAGAAGAGTATTGAATCAAATATGTGATATTGTAGATTTCTCCAGTGAGTCTTTTCCTCCGAGTTTTGCTTTTGGCTCCTTGCATGTCATGATTTGGGTTTGTAGTTAGGTTATGAATTATATGCATTATAGATGTAATTTAAAATATAAGATCATATTATTAAATGTGTTTTCAGGCATCATCCATACTATTTTTCAAACTGCACAGTCAGTGACCTTCGTAAAACATCCTGACGTTTCCCCTCCCCTCTAAGCTGATGTATTTTTACATAAAATTATCTGCGCTGTCAGACTCCATTGAAAAGATACAGACATTTTTTCATCTCTGTTTTCCCCCCTAATCGCTTTCCCTCGTGCCATCATATTTCGGCTTTCTCCAACTTTTAATTGCAGTCTATTGTTCTGCTGTGTTTAAAAATATGACATGGCTGGAGTTCGCTAGGGTGTTTCCACGGCACGGGGAGGTCAGGGGCTGTGTGCCACCGAGAGTCCCCTGATTCGGAGAGGAGGAAAATAAGGGCCGTCCGAGTGTCAGTGTCTGTGTCAGGGCTGCGGGCTCTTACGCAGGAAGCTGTCGCGAGGATCCATGGTCTGGAGTCACGGGTCGTCACCTTTAATCCATGCTATTAATACACTACAATAGCATAATAACGAGACAAATTCTATCCTGGGTGACAGGCATCGTGAGTCAACATTCTAGAACATAGTTTTTATTATTACTGATGTTGTTGTTGATATAATAATAATTATTGTAATTATTATTACCATCATAATCACTAAGATTATTATTGCTGTTTTATTGCTATAATAATAATTATTAACAATAATAAATATGTTTCACCAGATATTCTTCATCTATGACGTATAATGCAAAAATAACTTTGTTGTGTTTTGAGGGAAATGGGATAAAAGCGCGTTACCAAATGTCGATATGCACGAAGAACATACATTACCTAATTAAATGGTCAGGAAAAAAGCCGCCGGACTTGGGTCAGCTGAAGGAGGCGTGTGCGAGGCTGTCAGTTTGGGAAGGCGCAGGAAGGGAGGGCAATCTCGTCCTGACGCTATTAAGACCCAATGGCTGGAGCAGCGCGGTCGGCAGCGCACGGAGTCTTTCGGAGAGGCGAGAGCCGGCAGGAAGCCCGACACCACGGAGGGGCTGTCAAGCGGAGGGACGCAGTAATGGGATGATGGTAGTCTTAGGGCGAAGGGGCAGTATGCGCGGGCAGTAATTCGCAGCAATACAATAGTGTAAAATAGCCGACAGGACCGTGCGGTGCAAGTACGAGTAATGAGGCTGGCCGCTGGCTGATAGGGAAGCACCTGTTATCCACTCCGAGGATGAGCCGTGGCCGGGAGGGTACTACTCGGCATATTCAATCAGAGGTGACTTTCAGACTAATCATAATTGATATGCGAAGCTGCTTTCGAATGTCTAGCTGCATGGCATTTATTAATTCGCTGTTATAGACAGGTAAATAGGGGGTAACTTTTCGAAGGAAATAAAGAGAAGTGTAATATTCAGTTATAACTGCGATTGGTGTACATTAGATATATAAGGTACAAAGAGGTATATTTGCTTACCAAAATTAGTTTTCGAAAGTTTTCGTACTTAACTGAGGTTAAGCAACAGGCAAAGCAAATATACATTTATTAACTAGATATATGTGTTAGAAACAGTAGCGTGGCAGGATATCGTATATTGTATGGCATTTTGCACTGATTAGTGGTTTTCCTAGAGGAGACGTGAAATTCAGATGGCGGCAGGTGCCCGCCTTGGCTTTCGGAAGCAGGCTGGACGGCTCGCTGATCCATAGGCACGACTTCCAGCGCCAATGTCGCTGTCTAAGTGGCAACTCTTGGCACGGCTCAGCCTCCTATCACTATGCACCTGGACGTGGCTGTTGGCCCAGGGATGCGGGCCGGGCCCGGGCGGTGGAGTTCGTCCCAGGCCGCGCAAGCTGACCCCCATGCGTTATAAGCAGTGTGTTCCTAATTTCTCTGAGACTAACCTGGGAGCCAGTGGAAAGCCCGAAGGGAAGATCGTAAACGGGACCGAGCGCTTCTATAGGCTGGCGCGTAACTACAACCCCGACATCGTATTCAAAAACGAAGAACGCACGGGAGCTGACCGAATAATGACCCAGGTAAGAAGAGGTGTCAGATTGCGGCTCTTCTGATGCCTCATGCTGGACTCTTATAATAGGTTTCAAGAACCAGTTTATATGTGTTTTTAACCAGGAAAAATAGCAGGTGTCTGAATGAATGAATGAATGAATGAATGATAAAACGTCCTGTAAGCAGAAACATAAAATGCATACTTCTCGTGTTCGATTTTTGCATCATCAGAAAAAAACAGCTATTAATTCTTAAACATTAACACAAAAGTCCAAAACATCAGGTTGTTCATTGACCCAAATGGGAATTACGTGAAAACATCTGTCAGAAATATTTAATTTATTTTTTAACCTATTAAATGTAAATATATCAGAAGTTCGTTTGTTCTGCCGATGTAAAGCCCAGCATTGGCTCTTCCTTCCCTCTGAAGATATTCCTTGGTAATGTAGCACCATTACACGGATACCACCACTTAATATATATTTTTTCTGTTTGGTTAATTCCCCGGGGAAGGGGGTGGCAGGCCTTTCATATCACTCTCAAATGTCCCCTAGTGCTTTCAGCCACCCTCCAATTATGCCCTTTCTTAGTGTCGGGTCTCATTCCCTCGCTTTGTCCCCATGGAGGAGATGGCACTGGGTCAGTACCGGGTGAGCGGTTAGGGAGCGACTATGTGCTTCAGAGACGCCACCATTCCCCACCTTCATGTCAGTTACATTGTATCAGTGTTATTTGCTCATTGGTAGCTAAACCCTTTATTATATATACCTGTAAGCTTTCAGATGCTGGCACATCCTGCCCTTGCTGTCTGCCGGGCGCTCCTTATCTCATGCCCATTCTCAGGGGCCGAATACCCTCCACAACTCGCCGTGACTCTCTTAATCATTAACAGAAAATCTCTCACACACGCTGCAGTAGTGCTGTATCGTGGCTGTACTTGGCCGAGCTGCTGGGTGACAGCTAGGACGTTAGGAGGGGCACACTGCCGGCAGACCATGAGGTCTGTCTGCCAGTCTCTCACCTCAGGTGGTGCTTGCTCTACTGTCTCACCCACATCAGTGGACTGTGACACCGAATTGCACAGACTTGCAAGCTTGTGAAATCTCTACTCCAGCCGGGTTAAATGGTGTGGTTTTTAGCTTGTGAAGCTGTGGTTCTGGTGTGAAATTAATGTTTTTAAACCTACAACTTGTGGTTTAATGGGGCCCGTTTTGTGGCCGTAGCTTCATATGAATCATTTGCTGGACTGGACCATTCCCTGCTAATTCCTAGTTAATCTTAAATTTATGAGGCACCCTGATTGTTCATACCTGTCAGCTTATTTGCGTTATTTACTTAACAGGAATGTTTTTTAAGAAGGAGAGGTCACGTGCAGCCCCATGGCGGAGGTTAACACAGGTCTTTTAAAATGGTGAAAACATTCCATGAAATGCTTTTAGGCGAAATACTTGGGTCCTCGTTAAGAGAAGGCCTTCATCTAGCTGAAATTTCACATGAATGGACATTTATAAGCCAAGCCAGACGGCTGGGAAATGACAACCAGAAATACAGTGTAAGTATGTTATGTAATGTTGTGTACACAGTTTGTCATCTGCTCAGAGTGCTGTCTGTTGTTTGCTCCTACTCCGGCTGCTTGCATATGTAAGTATCTGTGTATAAGCAGCTGCCCTCCCGCTGCCCAGTGCGCAGTTGGGTGTGCGTCTGTGTGCCTGTGCCCTCTCCCCTGCCCAGCTTTCAAAGGGGTCCTTTGTGCATCTTTTAGAGGCTCTGCGGGGTCGCCTGTCCGAAATTCCCGCCTGCTGAAGTAATGGCACCGTCGGAAAAGCCTCTATTGTAGTTGTGACAATGAAACGCCTCTCTGCTGTACAGTGCGAGAAAAATGTCCCTTCAGTTTGTTTTCTGTCTCTCCGTCCTCCTTTCTCACTCTTGCTGTCACATTCGCCTCTGCTTGCCCGGACATTCCGCCCTCGGCCCTCTCGCTTAGCCTGAACCTTGTCACTCTCCTGGCCCTTGCTCTCTCCCAAGCTCCCTCCCGTCTCCCAGTGGTGCTGCTTGTGTCTAATTGCAGCACATACCTCCTATGTATGTTCTGGGTCCACAGTCCGCAGGAAAATGCATTCTGTCCATTTGCTTGCGTATTAGCTAGCTGTGCACGGAAGCTGGCGGAGAGACACACCTTAGTTTTTGTTTCAACCGAAAGCTGTCATTTGTGAGGATCATTAACTAAGGATACAGTAGAGGAGCCTGTATAATATTCTTACAGCCCCAAAAAAAAGCCCTCTGCCAGAGGGTTGTGAGCTTTCAACATAAAGGCCCAGTCGCGTCTGAAATTTCAGAGATGGTGCCTTTTAAGCCGCGGCAATGGGCAGTGTAACTGGTGACAATGGAAAATGAAGCGGTTTCTGGCCAAAGCACTCCCATAGACACACCTACAAGAAAATATACAAGCCTCAATCGAGGAACGCAGAAAGAAAAGTGGAGAACGGCTTTGAATGTTCTTTCATACTGCAAGGATGACAAAGGGGTGCTTGAAAAATAGCTATAGTAGCTTTGTTCTTAAGTTCTGATTGTTTGTGGAAGGAGGGGTGGAGGTGAACTTTACCAGTACCAAAATTACCGGGAAATATGCCCGTTGATGTCAAACATGCGAAAGCCCAGCCTGGCAGGAGTGCATTCAAGAGACAAAGGTGGAATTGTGTTTGACATGCGTTTTGCTCCAGTCATCCAGAAATACAGACATAAAACAAATGTCACATAAATTAACTCACAGGGGAATGGTGAACAAATCGCAGTATGCACCCCATTACTGAAAAACATTTGTTATACAATACTTTCTTTCAATGTAGCATGTAAGCACTGGTGTATGCATTTGGGTATACAGGTGTCTACCGTCAGTAGGATTGACAATAGCTATTCATAGGAAAATTGTAACTTCGGGGAACAAATAAGTTCTACTGCCTTTAATTACCCTGCTTAAAGTAGAATATAGAGTGTGAATGAAATACTTTTTTGTATTGTTATTCACATCCTGTCTTTCAAAGTGGAATTCAATTAAACGATATGCGAATCCTGTGTTCCACAGCGCTGCAAAGATCGCCTGAATATGCTGGCTATCGCCGTGATTAACCAGTGGTCGAGGGTTCGCTTGCGGGATCAGAAGAGTCAGATTCGCTTACGTGTCACAGAAGCCTGGGACGAAGACGGCCACCACCTGCCCAATTCCTTACACTACGAGGGTCGAGCTGTAGACATTACAACCTCTGACCGCGACCCCAGCAAGTATGGGCTGCTGGCCCAGCTGGCCGTGGAGGCCGGCTTCGACTGGGTGCACTACGAGTCAAAGTCTCACGTGCACTGCTCTGTGAAAGCAGGTAAGGGCCCGAGCGTGCTGACAGTCACCTGACACATTCCTCAGTCTCATGGAAAAATAATGTGACCCCCCCCCCACACACACACACACACACTCTGTACTGACAAAAGAAACCTAGCGATAAAAATAATCCATCATGCTTAATGGCATGTGAGTGCTTAGAAATTCTTAAATTTATAGCATTATATACAGAATATACAGAATTTGCCCAAGATTTTGGAGTACCAGAGGCCATAAGGACAAGGACGAGGATCCAGATGGAGAAGCAAAACAAGACCAGAGAGAAACTTAGTTACTTAGAAAACAACATTCCTTAAAAATATTGTTGCGTATGAAATAATTTCTTGCCTCACGTGATCCCTTCACATTGTAGTTATAGACCAGGGAGGGCAGCCCTGCACCTGGGATGCCCTGCAGTGCCAGTGCCCAGTGATCCCTTCACATTGTAGTTATAGACCAGGGAGGGCAGCCCTGCACCTGGGCTGTCCTGCAGTACCAGTGCCCAGTGATCCCTTCACATTGTAGTTATAGACCAGGGAGGGCAGACCTGCACCTGGGATGTCCTGCAGTGCCAGTGCCCAACACGATTTCCATCCTACCTGCCCTCTGATGAATCACATCTGATCCTGGGCAGATAGTAACTCATCAGGTTGGATAGAAAATCTGCTGGATACCAGCAGTCCAGGATTAAGATTGCCTATCCCTTGTTATCGACTATCCTTCTGTGATTTTTTTTTAGTTACATATTTTTTATTTATATTGAAATGTTATGCGTACATATGGAAGAGTTTGCAGAAATATAGAACGCAAGCGAGCTCAATCAAAGGAATCGTTCTTTGTTTTTCTCTGTTTTCCCTTTGTCCCCTCCTCTTACCCCCCCCCCCCCTTCCCCAGAACACTCAGTGACAGTGGAAAAGGGGGGCTGTTTCCCAGGTTGGATGCAAGTGGATGTGATGGGCGGGGGAAGGAAAGCTCTGTCTAGCCTTCAGCCAGGAGACAGAGTGTTGGCCCTATCTGGATCGGGCCAGGTGGTGTTCAGCAAAGTTCTGCTCTTCCTACACCGTGACTCTGAGAGCAGGGTCCAGTTCTTAGTTCTGGACACAGAGCATGGTCAAAGGCTCACACTAACCTCTTCCCACCTGCTCTTTCTTGCCCCGAACGGCACGCTCCACCCGAGAGAGTACCAGGCTCAGTTTGCGAGCAGGGCAAAGGAGGGGCATTATGTCCTCATCCAGAGGGGGCGTGGAGGAGTGAGACCGTCACGGATCGTCTCAGTATCTGTGGAGGAAGGAAGGGGGGTTTATGCACCCTTGACAGAACATGGCACCCTTTTTGTGGGAGGGGTCCTGGCCTCCAGCTATGCAGCCATCGATGACCACAAGCTGGCACACTGGGCCTTCGGGCCACTGCGGTTCCTGCTCTCTCTCGCAGAGCTAGTGAAGGTGAGGAGCTTCGTAGGAGGCAGCACACTAACAGATGACACTCATCGGAGTCTTAGCAAAACTGTGGACAGCCATGCCTTCCGCAGACGCCCTGAACGCTGGACATGGGACAGTGCAGACAGCCTGCGCAGTCAGGTCGCTCCTTTCACCAAGGGTATTCGCCAGGCTACCTGCGAAAATAGCGTGTCTCGCGAGGGATGGAGAGTCCACTGGTATGCGAGATTACTTCACTTTTTGGCCCGTATTATTCTGAATCCAGAGAAGTTTCACTCATAGGGACCCAGGATACCCACTACTGTTTGTCTTTCATTGGCTCGCTCAAATATAATCCACGACCAGTGCTTCTAAGGACCACCTTCCGTTAATTGCTCATGGTCCTTCTCTATTACATGTCAAAGCCAGTATACATACAGAACCTACATAGAATTATGTATATTTATTTTCTCATTATGCTTCTGCTTATTTTTATAATTCTGTACCACATTTACGTTTGCAAATTCCAGGGCAAAACTTGGATTGAGGTAACAGCAGACCCTGCAGGGACCCTTATACTGAGGTCAGAGTAGGTAACCTCAGTATATGACACTGGAGACAATGACAATCTACTTTTCATTAGTTCGTGGATTTATGGTCCACATGCCCAATGTTTGGTCATTTGTGTACTTCCAGAAGCTTCCACTTTCTACATTAAAAACCAGCGAATTGTTTCAGTAGCATAATCATTTCATACTTGTGTTTATGTGAAATTAAGAACTAAAATGGAAAGATATAGTTTGTAAAATCAGCATTTTTCTTATAAAATGAAAATGGGCTAGAACCAACAAAAGCTTTATTTTTTTACTTTGGAATCATAATATATATATATCTATTTTAATTATTCAGCTTAATGATGGTCTTACATATTTGTAATATCAGTGTTTTTAAAATGTCATTAAAACAAATAATAGTTTAATTTGCAAGAAAAATTTTCCATTTACAGATTATGCGCAGTGAAACTTTAGATTGTATACAATCTGATACTCAATGCTGCAAGTGATTGTAATATCAGCTTAATGACTGTATAAACACACTCTTTATATATACAACATTTAAGTGAATATCACAGGGTATGAAAAACTTGAGTTACGTGTCCTGAAGGTCATTCACATCACTTGTTACATTATTCATGTTCCAGTTGTTAAATACAAGAACTTCACTGTAGCAATAATGTTGATTCTTCTGGTGCTTTGAATTATATCAGAATTCCCCTATCAAATATTACTATACAGTCAAGGCCTGTCCAAGGACAGTTCTAACATTGTGTCCCAGGCTCTGCTTGTATGAATCTCACTCAGCTTTTTCATCTTTTTGATAGTGTCACAGTTACACCGTTCGGTGTAACCTTTCAGTAGTTACACCGTTAGTTGTTGGGTTTTAGCACGTTTCAATAAATATTCAATAACTGAGCCTTTTAATCATGCCTTGGCCATGAGACACATCACACAATGTATGATTTGGGTTATCTCAAAACATGCCCCATCACTGGAACAAAGAGGGTTAAACTCTTGGAGAACAAAGCACAAAAGTGAGTAGTTAATGAGAAACCAAGGCATGCCCCAGAGCTGCACGTGCTACCCAGTCATCCCTGCCTTATCTCACACTTACTCTCCACTGCTACTCCTCCCTCATGCGAGCTAACCTCGTACACCTTCTACTCAAGAAAGACAATAAACGAGATCGTTAAATGTACCCACGTACAAAAAACATCTCTGTATACATTTATGAAACTGAATATTTTAAATGTTCATGTTTCATGAGTTTCATGTTGTGTGTGTGCGCGCGTGTGTGTGTGTGGGGGGGGGGGAGGGGGGGCACATGCCAGTGTGTGTCGTGTTTGAGAGTGACACACATACGTAACTGTACATGCTGCACCATACTCTAACAACCCAGTAGGTTAAGCGACGCAGAAGACTGTGCAGTGACGAAACCTGGCGAGCCTGAAGAATAACTCTGAAGTCTACTACTGCATCCAAAAGAGAAACAGGAATAGATGAGTTTGGTTCACAGCCATATCCATATAATAATTCAGCTACACCCAATATAATAAATCGGTGCTATCCTGCCCATCTAAATACTGAAATATTTTGAAAATCTTTCACTTGGTAAGAGTAGCCTGGATCTCGTTTAAATCTGGACCTATAAATTATTTGCCAATAAGCATCTACCGCCCTCTAGCGTCAAGTCACAAGTAATTAAAGTTTAGATTTAAAGTGTCTCGTACATATCGGTTTACCACACAGTACTCGTCCCAGCCAAAGTGACGCCCTGGGCGAGTGAAATTGGCCAGTCAGCGCCCACTCAGAAGTTGGCGCCCTAGGCGGCCCCCTATTGATTGGCCGACCTTGTTTCTACACCATCATAAATTTGTACAGTAATTCACCGGTATGTCAACAGCGGTATAATCTTTTACCTGGGTTTGATCCGTTTGTTTATTTTGATGAGAATTCACCCAGATATCTTACACATTTTTATGGCCATTTTTGTGACATTAGGGTACTCTTTCCCTTGCCACATACAACAGCCGTAACACCGACAGTTTGGAAGGGGTTATGTGACTCGAACAAACATAGCTAGTAAAAGAAATCTTTTGGTTAAAGTTCACTCTGTTTCATTTGCGGCACAGATATACTGCTTTTGTGATACAAAACACACCAGATTTTATGATATGGCATTCACTACTTAAATGTAGTAAAATACTCTAACCAATAAGCCAAATTTTACAGATGAGATGACATTAAAAAAAACAGCTGCAGCCTTGTTCTCTAAATTCATTAAGGGATTGAAGTAGAAATAACTTCCTGTGAAGATTAAGATAAAAGAAAATAAAAGAAGGCAGGGGCGTTGCAAGCCGGGGAGATGTGGGTGTTACAACACCCCTACTTTTGCAGAAACACGATTCCACCCCACCGCTTTTGTCAGATTAAAACGATACTAAAATAGGTGCTGCTACAGGCACTAGAGCGAACTGAACCGTAGCCCTGATCTGGGAGGAAAGAAACACACACTTCGGCTATACACATAGGTCCGTTAGTTTGACTGAAGGACCATTCAGCCAATCACAGAAAAGATATCAGTTAGCGTCAGTGACGAGGGAACGAGAGCTGTCCTATTGGATTTGGGAAGGAAGTATAGTAACCTGCGGCGAGGTTCGTGGCAGGTGAGGCACTGGCTCTTTCAGAACAAAAATAAATAATAATAATAATACGAACGAAAAACTTATTAGCCATCGTACCGACAGTAATAGTCCCATGGGCTCATGCCGTTTTGTTCTTCAGTGAGGCGGAGGTACTGGCTGCCTCCTCCTGCTTTTTCGCGCCGGTTTTATATCATATCAGTAAGGCTAACATCGTTATACACATACGCGAAATACATTACCTATTCTATTGGACGTGCGGACATATAATACAGACGTGTACAAACATGACATTGGTGACATTCCGTGAGAAAGCAGAAGGCGCGCGCTTGGCGATGAGGCTCCTCTTTGGTATTTGAACAGGAGATCAAATTAAGCGATTTTGATTTAAATGATTGGAATCATACAAAAATTGCATTTATAGCAAAGAGCAAGAGACAAATATTAATATACATTTTATTTTATCATTATTTGTTTTTTACTTCTCAATTATGACCTGACCGCACGTCCCTGAGAAAGTGATATCTGAAACTGCATCACGCTAATTTAGTAAAGCAAAATTCACGTCTTAACGTCAGCATTTTCTACATAATGTATGCTAGACGGGGTTAATTATCCATGTCTGCCCTTGCTAGCCAGTGGCACTGCATTTAACGTTATAGCAACTAGCTTGGGGGTAACAATATGGTCCTTCACAAAACAGAAGTACAGACAATAAAATGACACTCCTTATATTTCACCAACCAATCGTACATCTCAGAGCCACAGAACCACCACTTGTACAAAACCATACTTTCAGAAAATTCTCATCACAGCAAAGGCTGTACCTGAGCAATCAAATTGAATGTGCAGGGTAATACAGAACACGCCCCCCTAACATCACTGGATTACGTGACTGTTAGACTCTTTGCTGGATACAATGTGTCAAAGCTTTAGAAACATAGCTTCTTTTGATAACCACTGTGATACTCAGTTTAAAAGCTTTGCATTAGAAATTATACAATTAACAATAAACTAATAATAATAATAATAATAATAAACGAATAGACCTTATTGTGAGACATGGGAAGAGATGGATCAGTCCACAACTACATACCAAAGCCCACCAGTTCTGTTATAGTAAGACTTTACAATAATATTAAGGTAAAATAGTAAAATAATAAGTCAATATGTCCGCTTTTGGGCTACTGTCTATAAATAAAAAATATTTAAAAATTCGGAAAACAATTTTGCAGATGTGTATCAGGTGAGACAGGTGTCAACATTTCTAATCCAATAAGCTATTCGAATCCGACTTTACTGGAATGTACTATTCGTCAAACAGAATGTTCACGCTTTTTTATTCATGTTGCATTAGACTTGGGTTTTCATAGCAGGACTGTGCGTAACTGCATTCTTTTCAATGGCCCGATTTCGTCTTGTGTATTGTTAATGGAGACGAATTTGCAGTCATCGTTTATATTACAGTGTTTAGTAGCCCTACTTTTTATTACTACAACAATTTACAATATTTTTCGTTTAATATAAACTAAAAAAATCCGGCTTCTATTAAAATGTGATGTTTCACTTCTTAGAGATGAGCGAAAGTTCTGCATCATTGCTGAAATTATTTTTTTTCATTGAGATAAACTATGCCTTAAATTCGATTGGAATTTAACCGGTGAGACTGCTAAACTCTCTCCCCCCCCGCACTCAGCACCAGCCAACAGAGCCATCAGACTGGCAAGTGACCAGGAATCTGCCCCCCCCCCCAAGAAACACTCTGGACTCTGACCCACAGGACCAACTACCTCTGCACTATGCAAATTGCACATATCT
>JAODKL010000107.1:7692376-7745175 GCA_026780765.1 Petrocephalus schoutedeni
TTCCGGGATAGGCTCCGGACCCCCCGCGACCCTGAACAGGATAAGTGGGTTGGAAAATGGATGGATGGATGGATGTTTTATTTATCCAGTCGTTCTTCATAATATGCATAGCTTTAGAGTGTTTTTTACAGAGATTAATTCATGCTCAGTGCATTTTTTTCAAGTGTTGAACTAGATATTGATATCATTTTATTGCTGGTTTACAGATCATCATTGAAAAGGTATCTTTAAAATGTTGTTGAACATTCTGTATATTGTATTTTTCCCAAAGTTGCCGTGAGATGACGGTAAACCGCAGAGTGAATGTCACAGTTTTTAATAAGTATTTTTTAAAATGAGCTATATATGCTAACTGTAGTATTGGTGATGACCATAAGTGGTATATTGTTTGCACAGTCTATAGTTGTAATAATGGTAAAAGGTGACAAGTCAAGTTTGTTTATTCGTGTTTGAGTATGCAAACTTTCGGTATGATTGTGAATTTGTATTTACTTACGTTTGCCATTCGATTTGATGCTTCAGACTTCAACAGAGTGCTTTGCTCTGAATCTCTTTACCAGAAAAGCAACCTTTTACATTTGACACCTGGAGATGGGTATATCCAGTGGTTGATCTGCTATAAAAAAGCCTTCACACACAAAAAGTTTCAATTTAAGCTGCGTGTTAGTGGAAGCTTCTTTGCTTTTTGGTTTCTCATCACCATTTTTTAGCTGGTGGTGTTGTGATCATAATATTGCTGGGCCTTTTCTTAAAGGACACTGTAATCTGCAACAGTAAGAACACACAGCTTCTGCTGCTACCTTATTTCGGGGGTAATCGATATATGGTATTTCATAGAATTACAAATGGATGCCCGCCAGGTTGTGCGATTTCAGAATCTCTTCTAGATGTATTGCAGGACCATATGATCTTGGAAGCTGCATGACAGGCAGTTTCTGAAGCTTCTGGGAATTTAAGACTTGGAGAGGTAGCTTACTTTATAAATATGGGGCTTATATAGTGTAATTTGGGCTCTGTTCTTATCACCCATGTGTGGTCTGTGCTTTTTTCACTCCTTCAAAGTTTGCTGTATTTAGTTGTGGTTCCAAAGCGTGAAAATTTGTGCAGTAAATGGAAGGTTTTGTTTCCCTCTGTGCTTACTTTTAACATTGTTGTTGCTCAAATCTGTGTTTTGTCCTTCAGCCGATGAGAGTGCCTCTCCTAAGGGCAGTGTTCTGCCCGAGGAGGAGCACCGTCCGCCCTCATCTATGGCGGAAACACAGGGGGCATCAGAGGAAACCTCTATTGTGCCTAGGTAAACACCCCACCCACCCCAGCTCTATAATACATTATCTGTCATGGAATTTAGTGTGATTATAAATATTCCTGTTACAAGGTGCATTTTGTGACTTAAATATTACATATCGTGCCCAGTCTTCCCACTTGTGCTGTCTCTGCAGAAGTTAAAACCACAGTTTTCTTCTGGTTATTTTTCTGTGGTGGGGCAGGGTGGTCTAATGATTTTGTCAGTTTGCTCTGGGGTTTGAATGGACATGGCGTTCTGTCGCTGGTGTTGGTGTGTGAGTCTGTTGATCACGTGACGGTTATGCCCATGTGTCTGCTGGCGCAGTGTGGCCGCCTGCATGTGTGCGCTGTGCGGCTGTGCCGAGCGCAGCCTGCATGGCCAGCGAGAGCTCCGGCGTGTCACTTCCACCCCTGGCCAGCTGCTTCAGGAGGCCCAGGCTGCCTCTGCCCCAGAGTTGGCCATTGATGACCTGTCCTCCGTGGGCTTTCCTGACGGAACTGTTGCCGCCTCGCTCTTCGATGGTTCAGGTGGGAGCAGGGGTTGTTTACCGATTTGCCGCGACCTTGAAGAGTTTTCACGTTCGCAAACGGGTCGTCTTCCTGCTAATAGCCGCTGCTGCTCTGCCGTTCAGGGAATTGCTGGGTCCACCACTGGTGTGCGATGTGGTCGGATGGAGTGAGAGCCGGAGAAGGCGGGGAGCTCGAGGGCGTGGCGAAGGCCGTCATCTCAGGGATAGAACAGGTCAGTCAGGCAGAAGGCGTGTCCTGTGGTCTTTTCACACCTCTTTCTGCCTGATGATTGATGGTGTCCTGGGCTCATGCTTAATTTCCTTGTTGCCCCCCTCAGCGGTGTGAATACTGTAATAGGCTGGGTGCTACCATTCGGTGCCAAGCGGGGGGCTGCTCACACTTCTACCACTTCCCCTGCTCGGCGGCCAGTGGATCCTTTCAGTCCATGAAGCTACTGACCCTCCTCTGTGTGGACCACATAGACCAGGCCACGGAGATAGGTAACCAGTCAGTCTGTCATCGACATGTAAGTCATGGGTCTTTGGCCTGCTGTCTGCCTCTGTCTCTTATGGCATCACCCCTGGCCC
Source organism: Petrocephalus schoutedeni (assembly GCA_026780765.1). Taxonomy (NCBI): domain Eukaryota; kingdom Metazoa; phylum Chordata; class Actinopteri; order Osteoglossiformes; family Mormyridae; genus Petrocephalus; species Petrocephalus schoutedeni. The sequence continues at coordinate 7,694,758 of JAODKL010000107.1, forward strand.
CCGCAGCGGGAGAGGAGGCGCGGTGCGCAGTGTGCGACTCGGCGGGGGAGCTGCCCGGCCTGCTCTTCTGCACGGGCTGCGGGCAGCACTACCATGCCGGCTGCCTGGAGATTAGCGCCACCCCGCTGCAGCGCTCTGGCTGGCAGTGCCCCGAGTGTAAGGTGTGCCAGACCTGCAGGTGCGACCCCGGGCGGCGTCAGGGTGGCACATTGGGAAAGACCCATTAATATTTGGGAGAAGTGCTGATTAGCCAGTGAATGCCCCAGACAGAAAAAGCAGGTAAAGCACGTCGATAGGAGCACATTCACTGGCCAATAAGGTAGCACTTCTCATGAATATTAATGAGCTCCCCCAACTCACCCTCTAAAAAGTAAAAAATTGCGAGTGGGTACCCCTGTGTGTGCGGGGCTTCCTGCCACGTGATAAAGCGGTTTTATTCCGTGCCCCATTGTAGGCAACCGGGAGAGGATTCCATGATGCTTGTATGCGAGGCCTGCGATAAGGGCTACCACACATTCTGCTTGCAGCCAGCCATGGATTCCCTGCCCTCTGACCCATGGAAGTGCAGGGTGAGCCCAGTGTTCCCGATCCCGCCTCACTGACCCTCCCTGCTTAGCTGTAGATGAGATGGCACATTAATGATTGGTGGTCTCCCCTGTTCAACCCCCCTCCCCCCTTCAGCGCTGCCGGGTCTGCAGTGTTTGTGGGGCGCGAGGCTTGTCCCTGCCGTGTTCCACGCAGTGGTTCGAGAACTACACTGTGTGTGACAGCTGCCAGCCGCTCCCCGTGGCTGAGTGCGCCGTCTGCGGCCGGCCAGCTGGTCCCTCGGCCGCCCTGCAGAGCTGCTCTGTGTGCTGCAGGTGAGCTGGGCTCTGCCTACTGACAGCATGCATACACCTTTGTCTTTGTTACTTTGTCGCGAAGGTCGCTGCCAGTTTTTTTGGTACTTAATTGCAGTTTAGCCTGAACAAATAAATGTATTCCTTTCTTGCCAACCTTTTTTTGTTAAATAACGAGTTTTGGTGTATTTCATGTTTTATCACCTATCACATATTTTGTACTTTTCGGTTACATGGTTGCTTCTTGTCTCTAATGGATGTCGCTGTGGTTTTCCATAAGGATGGTGCACCTTGGATGTGCTTCCACGTCGGATGCCCCGGAAGACAAACGTACCTGTTCCCTGTGCCGAGAGCCATTGGCGCTGGCACAGGAGGAGGCCATCACCACAGCATCGCTGGCCGGCCAGACGGAGGCAGGGGGAACCCAGTCGGGGCCTGGGGACGACGCTGGAGCGCCTGTGCAGGAGGGTAAGGCTGCCTCTCCACTCCTTAGGGGTCTGAGTCTCAGACAGAAAGGAGCAGCCTGGCGTCACCCAGCAGAGTGGGGGGGGGGGGGGTTTGAGGCGTGTCTGCAGAGATTGTCAGTTGCTTGTAATGAGAGGTTGACACTCCGGGGTGCAGGGATGGAAACGGGAGCCGGGGCAGAGGCCGGAAGCCCCATGGAGGAAGAGCCTCCCTCGGAGACGGCCGCAGGGTCTGTGCAGCAACCCTCTGTCCCAGCAACGGCCGCAGGTATGGGTCACCTCAAGTTTTTCTATGAGCCGTGTGTTATTTTAGCCTGGTGGCAAGACATTTGCAGGGGGGAGGTGGGCTTGCACAGGAGGGCTTGGTGTCAGTTGGCATGAAGGGAAATTGCACCGTTAATGGGTGAAAATATCACATTTATGCTCTGATACTTTTAAATTTATAATAAAATTTCTGGGTAGTACAGTACTTTGCAGTATATCATGAATTTGTGACTCTGAAATGCATTTAGCAGTTCTCTTTTTTTTTTTTTTTTTTTAAGAACGACAACTAATGAACCCCACCAAACTTCCTGAATTTTGCACTTGATACGCATGTATGTACTGATGTGTGGTAATCGGCTGACTTCGGGCCCCATTTGAATAGATAAAATTGACGACACAGGGTACCTGGAGCCATGTTGCCCCCCGGAGACCATAGGCGATGAGCCATCTGAAGCCACGGCCCAGCCTCCCCTGGACCGCATGGACCCTCAGACGGTGGGCGTGGCAGACGTGGAAATGGACGGTGGAGAGCAGGAGAACGATACCCAGGTTCCAGAGTCTAGCACGTCCGCACATGAGGAGGGAAAGAGCAGTGCTGAAGCTGGGGCTGAGGCTGTGTGCACTAGGGAGGCCTCCCCTCCAGCTCCACTGTGTCCTGGGAGCCCACCCACTGAACCCCAAGAGGCAGAGCCTGTTACTGTGGGCGGAGAGAAGTGTGAGTCTGTGGAGCCGACTGAAGTAGAACCAAGAACTAATCCCTTGACGCCTCAGGCAGAAGCCCCTTCTGCTGCAGACATGGACGCTAGGGCTAATCAGCTGGAAGAAGGTGAGGAAGAGGAGGAGGAGCTGGAAGAGCAGGGTGACCTCAAGATCAAGCAAGAGCAGGAGCTTCTGGAAATTGGTGCCAAGCAAGACGACCTCTTGGATGAGATGTCCAACCTGAGCCACGGGGACGGGAGCAGCAGTGGCTTTCTGGGCTCCCCCGAGGAGCCCGAGCTGCAGGTACAGGCCTCAGAGCTCGGTCTGGTGCCAGCCGGCAGACCGCGCTCTGATTCGCTGCTCACGGAGACTGACGACTCCCTGCCCTTTGACCCCTTGAAACCTGATGGGGACAAGATCAAGAGGAGAGGCTCTCCTGGGCGCTCTCGGGTAAAGCAGGTACCGCAGTCAGTGGCCCATGGTTAATTTTTATTTTTATAGAATAAAACTGATGTTTTCACATGTTTGCAAAGATTTTTTTAATGTACAGAAATAGTGTTAGACACATTTTAGACTATGCTATAACTATAGTGGTTCAGTCATCTTCTGTTTTTCAGGGCCGGAGCAGTAGTTTTCCAGGGAAACGGCGCCCCCGTGGGGGCGGTAGTGGAAGGGGTCGTGGCCGGTCTCGCCTCAAAGCCATGGCATCCTGCATTGATGCATTCCTGGTAACACACCTTTACACACTCCATTAATGTGTTCTTAATCTCCACATTTTATGCAGTCTTGTATCGGTGATTCTGAAAACCATAAAAACATCATTGGCCTGTTTAGAGTGTGTGTTTTGTATATATGAGGTTAGCATGCCTGTAATTCTCTGCGCTTCACAGCTGAGTATGACTGCAGACACTGCACTTGGTAAAGAGGAGGAGGAGGAGGAAGATGACACGATGCAGAACACCGTGGTGCTCTTTTCCAACACGGACAAGTTCGTCCTGTTGCAGGTGAGCGACCCGCAGAAATGTCCAGCGATGCTGTGTGGATGAGGGGCGGGTTTCTCGGCCGGCTGCTCTCACCCTGCGCTCCCCCCTGTCCCCGGCAGGACATGTGCGTCGTTTGCGGCAGCTTTGGCCGCGGGGCGGAGGGCCAGTTACTGGCCTGTGCCCAGTGTGCCCAGTGTTACCACCCCTTCTGTGTGAACAGCAAGGTGAGCAGGATTCACTCCTCCGGTTGACCTCCGGTCACGTCGCTTGTCTGCTAGCAGCTCTTCAGGCTGATCATCTACATTTCCTGGCTCTTCTCAGATCACCAAGATGATGCTGTATAAGGGCTGGCGCTGCCTGGAGTGCATCGTGTGCGAGGTGTGCGGCCAGGCCTCCGACCCGGCCCGGCTGCTGCTCTGCGACGACTGCGACGTCAGCTACCACACCTACTGCCTGGACCCCCCCCTGCACACGGTGCCCAAGGGCGGCTGGAAGTGCAAGTGGTGCGTCTCTCACACACTCACCCTCCCCGGAGACCCGCTCCGGGTCATTCCCCTGACATTTCCCCGGTGTCTCTGGCCAGGTGCGTGTGTTGTATGCAGTGCGGCACCCGCTCTCCTGGCTTCCACTGCGAGTGGCAGAACAATTACACGCACTGCGGCCCCTGTGCCAGCCTGGTCACGTGCCCCGTGTGCCGAGAGAGCTTCATGGAGGAGGAGCTGTTGCTGCAGTGCCAGCACTGCGACCGGTGGGTGCCGCCCCGGTGCCGCCTTCTGCCCACGTCACCCTGCCCCCTTTTGTCCGTCTTGTTCGTTGAGGCCGCATAGTTATATTTTGGGGGTTGAGTCTGTTACCTTGGTTCAGAGATGACCCTGGACCTATGTTGGTCTTCCAAGCAAAGTTTGCTAGAATGTAGTGGAAGCGCGCCTAGTGGGTATTGAGGCCTGTAATGCGGGTATCAGCCCCCGGCTGCGAGCAGCAGTCCTGCCGTAATGCGATTAGCGTCGTGCTCCTGCAATGCGGCCCCGCAGCATGGACGCACCTGACGGAATTTGGTACTGCTCGGCACTGGCCACAGAAATCGTCTCAGCGATTGTATATTGGAGAAGCTTGCAGGTTTTTCGTGGATGGTGTCTGACACATCGAGCACTGATCATTGGGTATGAGCTAGTGGGCTTTCAGGGGGGGAAACTAGGTCAGCGTTCTTGTTTGCTATCCCGCAGGTGGGTCCACGCAGTCTGTGAGGGCCTGTACACTGAGGACGAGGTGGAGCAGGCATCTGATGAAGGCTTTGCCTGCTCTTCTTGCTCTCCTCACGTGCCCAAGCCCGTTGGTAAGCAGCCAGCTGCTCGCTGGAGCAGCCCAGGGTAATGGAGCAGAATAATGATTTGCTTTCTCCCATGGCAGACTTTGTAAAACATTCTGGTAACTCTCATACACAACTTCTCAGTGTGGACTGTCCTCTTTTTTTTTTTCCCCTTCTGTTTCCTAGTACCTTGGGCTCATTCTGCCTTACCGAAACCCCGCATTTATTACAAGCTGTGGTTTGCAGGACCCGGCAGGATACTGTATCACTTCTATTCACTAGTCCCTTTACTTAACTCCTCTGTCTCTCCCCAGTAGTGGAAACGCCCATAGTCCCTGCAGTGAAAATAAAAGAACCAGGTATGTGTGTTATTTCCCCCCTTACCCTGTCTCTGTTTTGTGTCTTTCTTATTGCGTATTAACTGGCACATGTGCTTTTGGGCTCCACCCACTTTTCTGAGGTCTGTTTTCCCCTCAGAGCCGCAGATCTACCGGCTGGAGGGGGTGTGGCTGACTGAGGCGGGGATGTCGGTACTGCGCAGCATCGCCATGTCCCCGCTGCCCAAGAGGAGGCAGCGCCGCTCCCGCTCTGGCCCATTTGGGATGGAGGCTGGTCCCGACGGCCTGGAGCTGAAGGCCGGCGAGGGTGAGCCAGAAGAGGGCAGAGGTATCCGTTTTAGGCATTCATATGGTTTGAGTCTTGGAGACTATATTTCGCTCGTGGGGGTTTTACTTGCACAAACATGTTCTGAGGGGAAAATGATGATTGGTTCAGAGAGGTAACCAATCAGATCTCGTCAGATATCACAGCAGCCAATCAGATGTCTTGGTCATGCCTCCTCTAGTTGCTTGGTCCTGCCTTCTCCACAAAACTGTTGTTTTTCTGAACCAATCATTTTTCATTCTGCCCTCAAAATGCATACAACTCCCGCAAGCATGTTTTTCTTGGTGAATGTAGTTACTTTAGATGCTGTGGTATTTTTTTTTTTTCTGAGAGTCCAGCATCCATCTGCCCATTTGTGTCCCAGTAGGTGCTGGGGAGCCCATGGAGTGTGAACCAAAACCAGCGGCCCATGGGAGCCCTGATAGGGAGGGGGGTCTTGACCGGGATGTGGGACCTGAAGACTGCATAGAGACTGCTGTCGATGGAGATGGCATAAAGGGCGCGGCAGAGGAGGCTGATGATGGGAAGAAGAGGAAGAGGAAGCCTTATAGACCAGGTCAGAGGCCAGTAGGACGGGTCCGCTTGAAGGCCTGCGGAGCTCTGGCTGTAGGGAGGGCCTGCCGCTTACTTGGCCTGTCTGCTTTAGGCATTGGCGGATTCATGGTGAGGCAGAGAAAGTGTAACCTGCGGGCGAAGAAGGGACTGATCCAGCCGTCGGTGGAGGTGACCGTGGCCGATGGACAGCCCCCCGAGAGACCTGCAGAGGAAGGCAAGTGGGGGCCACACCCGGGCCCATCAGAGTCCTGATCTATTTGCTCTGTTTTGCTAAGGTATCCTCAGGAGATTGGGCTTCGTAGGGGAGATCGGTCGTGCTGCTAACGCTTGCTGGATTTGTGTTTGAAGCCTCCCACCCGGACACGCCTGTGGAGGGCCTGCCTGAGCTGAAAGTGGCCGAGGCAGAAGGGGAGCAGGCCAAGAAGCGCAGGGGCAGGAAGAAGAGCAAGCTGGAGGACATGTTCCCGGCATACCTACAGGTCCGAGCCCGCGGCTCCATTCCCTCCGCGTTGCGACGTCGGCGAGCATTAGCCTTGGCAGGGATGACAAGGCGCTCCCTTCCATCCGCAGGAGGCCTTCTTTGGGAAGACGCTGTTGGATCTCAGCAAGAAAGCTCTGCAGCTTCCTTCCGGGCAGAAACAGGTCCAGACTGGCGTCCGCCTGGCCTGCCCCGCGGCGCCTGCTGCCGTAGAGCCCGGCGCTCTGCTCGCGGTCGCAGACTCAGGTGCATTTGCGGCCGGGAGTGATGTCGGCGTGTGGTCTGTGCGCATGCGTGTTACAGAGCCATAAAACCGCACTTCCCATTGCAGAAGAAACCAAAGAGGACACTCAGCCACTGCTGAAACGGGAGAATGGCTGCCAGGCGGAGCCTCTGGGAGAGGGGGCCGGTGGGTTTGCACCGGAGGGCTTGCTGTCAGGCACATGAAGATTCTACATTAGCATCCTCGCGAAGCGTTAACTTGACGTTGTGCCTCTTTCTGCTGATTCAGGAGCAGCTGGGCCATCTTCCTTTCCCAAAGAGCAGACTGCCAGTAACTCTCAGGCCCCCGGTGCAGTCAAGCCTGAAGGTGTGCCTTGGAAACTGCTGTCTCATTATGCAGACAGGGTGTTGCACGTTAGACTGGGACACCTCATGGCTGACATTTAACTCGGTTTTATTTTTTTTCGTCGTTCCAGGGCTTCCTCAGGGCGTCGAGAGCCAAGACACGGAGCAGTTCTTCCGGAAGGTGCTGGGTGTCACGGAGAGTGCCTCTGTCGGTGGGATCATGCAGGGTAGCGTGACGCCCAGCATGGAGCCTGTGAAGGTGGAGCTCGGCCGCAGTGGGCTGCCACAGAGGAGCTTGCCTCCTGGTACGTGGGGGGGCAACTGGTGCAAAAGCTATCTGTGGTGAAAAACAAGGAGGTGAATAGTTTGGCCTGCAATCTGATGCCCGGTTATAAGATGTGCAGTCTGCACTGGAGAGTCTGGCACTCTAAAGGCTCCATTCCTTGGTACTACTGAGCAAGACGTCGTTGTCTATGACGATGCCAAGTGAATGAGCCTTAATGGTACTTTGCCATTCCGACTGCTACAGGCACTTCTCTGTCGGGGTCGCTGCCATCCGCAGGTGTGATGGAGACCTTCCCTCCCCTCTCCCAGTCCTCGTACTTTGACGTCCGGTAAGACAGCCTATATGGAAACGCACCTCGATATTCAGAGTTTGTGGCCTAGATCTGTGCCCAGAACCATTTCAAGAAGCCCTCGTCATGACCATGCAGACTGCAGGTCATTATTCCAGAAAGTGGCTGAATGTGATCGGTGGTCATCTTGCAGAAGGCTTTGCCATGTCAGTGGGGGTGAAAAGTTTTCTCTGGGTGCTATAAAGGCAGAATAATGGTGTTAGAGTTCACCATCAGTGTATAGAATGGTCTCCTACCTGCTCCACCGTGTGCCTGCTGCAGTCTGGCCTGTGTAGCTACTCTTCGTTTGCTTTGTGTAAATGTGCCCAAATGCCGCCGGTAGGTTGTTTCAGTCTCTCTGAACTTGTTTGCAGAGACCGGGCGGAATTGTTCAGCCCAGACCAGGGAGATGAGAGCCCCTGGGCGACTCCCTCCACGCCGGCCACGCCTCCGACCCCCACCGAGCCGGAAGGTGACGGCCTCACCTACAACCAGCGCAGCCTCCAGCGCTGGGAGAAGGACGAGGAGCTGGGCGAGCTCTCTACCATTTCCCCCGTGCTCTACGCCAACATCAACTTCCCCAACCTAAAGCAGGACTACCCAGGTGAACATCATGAAATGGGCTCTCTGTGGCAGTGTCTGTGCGTTCACCGCACGAGAGAGAGAGAGAGGTCGAGATGCTGACTGGTTTGTCTTTGTGCTCCAACAGACTGGACCAACCGTTGCAAACAGATCATGAAGATCTGGAGGAAAGTGCCGCCTGCTGACAAGGTTCCTTTTTTGGTGAGTGTAATGTGCTCAGGAATATGGGTAGTGTAGTGCTAGGGAACGTGCAGCGGGCATTTTTAATGTGACTTCTGTTAAAGAGCATATTTCATGCAGCAGTGATGAGGCTGTTTTGTGCAGTGCGAGTGATTGTTTTATTTTCCTCATTAGCAAAAGGCCAAAGACAACAGAGCCGCTCAGAGAATTAACAAGGCACAGAAGGTGAGGATAGTCTGTACGCTTCTTTTCTCAAGTGTGTTCATGGCAGATAAAACGGGTCCTGTCCATGAACTGACGCCCGGCTTTTTCCCCTTGACGTCAGGCCGAGGTTCAGGTCGGCCGCCCCGTGAAGACCGAGCCTGGTCGCCAAAAAGATCGGCCCCAGCTCCACCTCCAGATCCCACCCCCAGTGGGATTCCTGTCCACTCCATCCCAGCCCAGCTCTGCTGAGAGCTTGTTCTCCATCCCCTCGGACTCTGGGGCTTCTGCGGCCCTCTACTCAGAAGGAACACTCAAAGCGGCAGATCCGTGCACAGACTCCTTGTCCAAGCTGCCTCCACAGTCCCCTTGTTCCCACTCTCAGCCCTCCACACCATACTCTCAGCCAGCCTCAAGCCCCTTGATGCCTCCATCTTCAGGAGTCCATCTCTCGACCGGCATTCAGGCGGCTCCTCAGGGGCGGCGTGCCAGCTTGGGCTCTCTTGACATGCATCCAGGGACGCCTGGGACCCCTAGTAGAATGGATCCCTTCTGTAGGCCACAGCAAGGCCACCCACTACAGCAGGGTCCCCAAGAGTCGTTGTGTCCACCAGAAAGCCCTCGCGCTAAAGCCAGTGGCCCTGGGGACTCCCCTCTGTTATCGCCAAGTCATTCCTCACATTTTGGAGACCCTCTCCGGCGCCAAGAATATGGCTCGGCCCCGTCTCCGGCCGCGGCTTCCTCGTCTCCGGCTGGTGCCGGCCAACACCGGGCAGACTTTATGGGGGTGCCCTCTCCCCGCTCATCCTCGGCAGTGCGCCAGGACCTCGGCTCTGGCTCTCCTGCCGGGATGCTGGAGGCAGGGGACCGACTGTTCAAGGCACCTATGACTCCCCGGAGCCATCAAGGGGATGCAGCTAGTGTCCCCGGCTTCCTCCCCCCCAGTGCCTCCCCCAACCATGTTTTGGAGGGATACCGGCAATCGCCCTCCACCCCTTTTTCAGACCCTTATGCCCAGCCTCCACTCACCCCCCGACCACCTTCAGGGGAGAGCTGCCCTTCCTTGCCCCAGCGGCCTCTTCCTGCCCTGCAGGACTCCTACTCCAGAGTGCCGTCCAGCCCACAGTCACAGGGTAGTTCTCAGTCACCCCTGTCCAATGACGCGTACTCTGCACAGTCTCCGGTCGCATCTCGTTTCCAGTCCCCTTCCAGCCCCTACTCTCGGCCACCATCGCGCCCCCAGTCCCGGGACCCCTTCACTTCTCTGCACAAACCCCCCCGCCCTTCCTCCACCACTCCCGAGGGCACCCCAGCTTTCCGAGGCTCCCCCCAGCTCGGTCAGCAACTTCCCCTGCCTCCCCCCTCTCCTTCTCTGCTGGACCCTCTCTCAGGAAAGCCTGCTGGACCCCCAGCTTTTAATCGTAGCCCAAACATGGCCATGTTTCCTGGGACGCAGTCCCAGGTCTGCATGCCTTTTGGGGAAAGCCAGCCTCCCCAGCCTCACCCCGCGACCGATACGTTCCCAGCCAGGATGTCGCTGCCCCCTGCGATGCCCGACGGCGGCACTCCCCGGGTTCCAGATGCTGCACACATCCCTAATGTGGCGGGTACCCAAGAGCTGCCCGACATTTCTGTGAGCCAGGACCCAGGGCTCGTCGGCCTTAGCCCGTCAGAGCTGGAGAAGCACAGACAGGTAGGTCGGAGAGCCCCACTCATCTTTCACCTGATGGTATTTTTTTGATAATCATGAAGTATTGCACTGCTCTTTTGAGAACTCGTCCTCCTGGATGCAAATGTCCTTAAAGGTTTTGTGAATCTTCTCCAGAGGTTTAGCAATAAATTCACCCTTGCAAAAGGCTTCTAAAAATGGCGTTCATTTGCAGGCCTTTTAGACAATTGGTGCGTTCCAATTGTACTCGTAACTCGTAAATTACGAGTTCACGACCGGAAGTTGCAACTGGAACGCCCCCCCGAAGTCGAAATTACAAGTCGTGAACTCGTAGGAATCCACACAACCCCGACTTCAGAATCCGAGATGGCCGCGCCCTTTAATCAACAGAAGTTGTTGTAGTTTTATTAGCGCTCGCGTCTTTTGTGGCTCATTAAATTGGTCGAAGCACCATATTGTCCAACCACTACCTGTGGACATGTTGCTAGGATATTCTTATGCACAAAATAATGTGATATTGGGATTTCTTGCTTAGCCAGATAACCTGTCAGATTTAAGGTAGTCCCCGGCATCGCTAAACGGTTTTCCCACTTGTTGTACTGGAACGCGGTGAACTCGTGCGTGACGTCATTCCCAGTTCCGTGTTTCGACCCCCGAGGTAACTGGAATGCACCAAATGACTCGTATTCGATAACAAGCCTGTGTTTTTGTTATTCTGTTCCTATACTGTAGTTAACTAATCTCTTTGCTAAATAGCCTGTGAAATACCTATGCCGAAGATGAACCTTACAGCAAACCCCACAACAAAGCCTGACAAATTGGTTTCCACCTAAAAGACTGTCTTTACCTCCCTGAAACCAAATATCTGAGGATTAGACAAAGTATGATGTATAATTAGTTTGTTACTTGGCCCAGAAATGGTTTCAGGACACCTATGACTGCGTTTGGGCTGAATAAATGTTAGTCCAACCATATTAGACATACTGCCAGTTATGTCCCTTGCTTCAGTAGTTTTTAATAAAAGCACACCACGTTTTCCATTATCTGAGCTCTTCGAAAATCACAGTTATATTTAATGGATTATTTGCTTTGGGACTTTGCTATGGATAATGAAAATGGAAGAAATTGTTACGGCACTTTTGAGATTTAGTAAATTCTAGAGAATGGTAAAGTAATGTACGTAGTCCAAGGCTTTTTGTGGAATAAGTTTTGCTGATTTTTATTTAGTTGCATTACGATGATGATTATTCATATGTAATACGTGTTTGTTTACACACGATGTACATATCCCTATGTCATCCCTTGCAGAAACAAAAGCTGAGGGAATTATTGAAACGACAGCAAATGCAAAGAAACTCACTCAGGCAGGAGAAAGAAGCTGCTTCTGCCAATGGTGGCGCCCCCAGTTGGCCTGGGGGAGAAATGGCGTCCTACCAGCAGGATGCCCATCAGCGGGCACCACCTCCTTATCCCCAGGCATAGCAACTTTCATGTTTAATGATCTGTACATGTTGTGTAAAAAATTTATGTATACATAGTCAACTTTTTCCTTCATTTAAATTTTTGTAGAATAAGAATACGGTTGGATGGAATAGGTAAAGAGAAACATTTTTAGTTATAAGAACAACTCTAAAACCCTCCTGGAATGGTGCTAGTTTGTTTTTTGTTCATTCTTTATATGACTTAAAATAATTTTTGTTCCTGATTTGGTTGTGCGATTGTGAAAGGTGATTAATCTTTAACACAACACAGCACAACAATGAAATGTGTTCTCTGCATTTAACCCATGTGACAGCAGTGGGCAGCTACTTGAGCACCCAGGGAGCAGGGCTTGGGGGGTCGGTACCTTGCTGAGGATACCTTCACCGTTATGCCACCGTCTGCCCCATGTCAAGCCAAGATTACTGTGCCTTTTCCCCTGCAGGATAGGCTTGGTGCTCCCCCTGGTGCAGCTACAGTGACTCGGACTGTTCCTCCTACAATGGGCTCCGTGGATAACAAGACGAACTGTCCACTGCCTTCTGGGGCAGCTATAATGGCAGATCCTACAACATTCAGGTACAAAAACAACCATAGTAATTTACATTGTAAACTGTTGTTTGAAAAAGGTTATTTTGGTCTTTAATTGATTTTTCTTTGTTTTTTCTTCCCACAGACCTCCAGGGCCAAGCAATCCACAGGGTCTATATCCTCGCCTTCCTTTCCATCCTCAGTGGCAGAGGCAGGCCTCTGCTCTCCGGAGGTTCCCCACGCCATCCAGTGTGGAAGCAGAGGGATCCAGACATCACCCTGGTGCTTCTGTAAACCATCCCCTCAACCTACCAGCCGGGATGCAGGCACTTGGCACCTCTCATGCACCTGGACCAGGCCCAGGAGGGGAGGCTCTACCAAATTGCACGCCAAGAGTGCCGCTGCAGTTCATAGAGTTGAGGCACAACTCTCAGAGGATGCCTGTGGGTTCCCAGTTCTTGCTACGTGGACCACATCCTCGGCCACGCGCTTATATGCCACAGCAAGACATGGGTGCCCCTTTCATGCAGCGCTCCGTGTCCTTGCCCACTCCGCCGCACCAGCCTCAGACGTTGCCCCCTGCCCTGTCTTCCCCAGCAGAAGGGACCCAGGACCCTAGGCTGGGAATGCAGCAGGACAACCTGGCTTTTGTACCACCCCCGAAAATGACACCTCAAATTTTGCAACAGCCCCAGGATCCCAACCCTCACACCCATCCTGGCACTCACCGGCCAGTCCAACAGACTGTTCCTTTAGGAGAACCAAAGGCTGCCCCTGTAGACCTTGCTCCTAGGGCATGCACCATTGAGCTTGCAGAGCCAGACTTGGAAGATTCTTTTGTTCCCAAAGTGCTAACAGGGGCAGAAGGAGATGATGAGGATGACCTTCCCCCATTAGATCTGGATCCTGATAAGGGGGATGATGATTTGGGAAACTTGGACAACTTGGAGACCGCAGACCCACACTTGGATGACCTGCTGAAGTGTGATGAGTTTGACATTCTGGCTTATACAGATCCAGAACTTGACCAGGGTGACCCTAAGGATGTCTTTTCTGATCAGTTAACCCTAGTAGAAGCAGAGAGTGAGGTCCCAGGACCTTCTTCCACTGCTGCTCCTAACATTAAAGTTGAGCAGAAATCAAAGCTGGGCTTGACACGGCAAGATCCACTTACTGCTTCCATGTCCTCTGGTACAGTTGCTCCACCAAATTCTGGGCCACCCGCACCCTCCCCTTGTATACCTGTGCCTACAGGCCCATCTGGGGAACCTGTAATTAAACTTGAAGGTGCTGGTTTGGGTCCTCAGCTGACTGGCACTCAAGCCCCATCGTGCCCCCTTCCAACAGAGGCGCGACAACCAGGACCATCAGGGCTGGGAGAAATCACGGCGACCACCAAACCTTCCAACACCCTTTCCACTCAGTCTGCCAACTCAGCTTCTCTGAGCTCTGTTAGGATAGGAGGGATTCCATATCCTCTTCCTGACCATCTGTCTTTCCCATCAGCTCCCACAAATACTGACCTGGGTGAAGACCCTCTTGGGCTGCCAGGTGGCAGTGGTCAGCACTCTCCTTCTGTTGATCTGGACAAAGTGGAAAGCTCTCTGGAAGCTAGTGAACTTCCCCTTTTGATCCAAGACCTGCTTGAGCATGAGAAAAAAGAGCTTCAGAAGCAACAGCAGATGAGTTCCTTCCAGCAGGGAGGGATGAATGCGCATGTGCATAGCCGTCCTCCTCAGGATGTCAGCCAGGGCCTCCTCCCTCAGCACCAGTGCCCACCTCCCCAAGGGCTTATGGGTCAGGCAGGGATGGTGCCTAGGCCACCGCACATGGTGTCCCCTCAGCAGCAACAGCAGCAAAGGATGCTAGGAACTCGGATGGCCCCACCATCCCACATGGCTATGGCTCAACAGCAGGCCATGGTCAGAGCTGGGCAATCCGGAGGAATGCTAAGAACAATCAATCCCCCGCAGCCACATCAGCCATTGGTGAAACAACCACAACTGACGGACAGCTTCTACCCAGACAAAGGTGATGCATGTGACCTCATTTTAGGCAGAATGTAACTTTTGTCTGATGTACGAAAGAATCATTGTATGTACTGTGCTATGTTATAGATCTTGACAAGTTCGCAGCTGATGATATTATGGACCCAATTGCCAAGGCAAAAATGGTGGCCCTGAAGGGTATCAAGAGAGTGATGGCTCAAAGCAACATCGGGGTGCCTCCTGGCATCAACAGGTAATTCATACTTGAAGCACGTTCTTGTATGCAGTCTAGGGCCGAACGATTTTAAGAAAAAAATCTAATTGCAATTTATCTGACAGAGATTGCGATTTCATTAGCGAGTTTTTTTTTTTTTTTTAACTTTGTTCAGTAATCACTATACATGTACAAAAAACGAATTGAGCAGAACTGTACACTGAAATCTGAACTGTGCTATACATCAATCCATAGAAAAGAATATAAATATATGAATTGACTCCAAAATGTTCTTATTCTAACAGAAATGATATACAGCAGGGGTGCCCACACTTTCGGTTTGCGAGCTACTTTTAAAATGGCCAGGTCAAAATGATCTACCTACATTAAAATGCTAAACACATGTATAATATATATCATATTATATATATGAATGAATCCTTGCAGCACAATGCAATTCAATACGTTTATGGCTTCTTGCTTGGTCCGGCTCCCCCACTCATTTTTTTTTATATCCCTTTTTTTTATAGATATAAAGTGGAAGGCTTGCTAGGTCGCTTTGCTCGCTGGAGTTTTGCATTAGCTCACAATACAGTTGTGTGTTCTGCCGGGTGACACGTTAGAAGAGAAGGGATCTAAGTAGGTATAGTAACCTGATTCATCAAAGTTTTAATGTTGTGCGATCTACATATTGGGCACCCCTGATATAGAGCATACCTAATAACCCATAGAAGAATTTTCTAGCAACCCAAACATGGTAAAGTGATTGTATTTTTACATGCACATTTTGCGTCACGTTTGCACAGTGTTCGACCGCTTTTCCCTTAGTAAAGTGTACACAAGGGTCAAATTAGGAGAGAACAATGGCGCATAAAACTACTATCACAAAAGCCACAACTGTGTTAAGTTAAATAATGTATTGAAATAAAACAATTCCAGTAATAAAAATATTAGGGAATAATAGGATCGGTCTGTGATCTCTTACCATTAAATAGGTAGGTAATTCACTTACAGCTGAGCAGCGGAACCAGTATTTTTCTGCACTGCGAATGTAACGTTTTCCTTGGGTTTCACGTGTCTGTGTTTGTGGGCATATACGCAGCCACTTCTCATTGGTGGGTATGACTGGCACACGAGGAGTACGGCACTTCTGATTGGTGAGACTGATTGTCACACAAGGAGGATGGCATGAATTTGCAAAACTATTTTCATGACAGATTTAAACCCTGGGTCAGACATGCTGTATAATGCATATCTTAAATCGCAGCCTTTGCGATTTGCTCATCGCATTGTTTCAAATCGCTATTTTGATGTGAAATCAATAAATCATTCAGCCCTAATGCAGTCTATTGAAAAGGCCACATTTCTGCTGAAGGTTTAGTGTATTATTACTGGTTAAAAAGTCTAATTTTTGCTCCTGTTCTAATATTCTAGGCAGCAGGTTTCTCTGTTGGCTCAGAGGCTAGGCACAGGACCAAGTGCTAGTGATACCCAAGGCAGGATCCACACAGGACCGGCAGATGTAAGCGCTTTCTATGGTGTACACACATGCCCAATAAAAACCTCATTGTTTGCCAAAGAATAGGTAGTGGTTTTAAGTGACTGGATAATCAGAATCTGGGAAATGTTTTTAACTCGGTATTCTGTGATACAGTTTAAGATATGGATTTGTTTCACAGGAAGGGGAGAGCAGTGACCCAATGCAATGTAGACCCAACCCGCCTCAGTTTGTTCAGGGGATTATCAGTAAGCTTTTTCCATTTTTGTTTCTTTACACTGGTGGTGGAGGACTAAGTAACTAATAATGCCACATAACTGATTGATATATATAGACCACAGTACTTAATTCTGTGTATTGCCCAATGCTCACTGTTTCCTGCTCTGTTGCAGTGACTCTGTGCTTCCATTGCTTGCCTTAATACTCCTCTCTGCCATTCGCTTAGACGACACAGAGCAGCATCAGTATGAGGAGTGGTTGCTGCATACCCAGCAGCTCCTGCAGATGCAGCTGAAATTCCTAGAGGAGCAGATCGGCGCGCATCGCAAGTCCCGCAAGGCGCTCTGCGCCAAGCAGCGCACGGCCAAGAAGGCCGGCCGGGAGTTTGCAGAAGCCGACGCTGAGAAGCTGAAGCTGGTCACTGAACAGCAGAGCAAGATACAGAAACAGTTGGATCAGGTCCGTAAGCAGCAGAAGGAGCATACCAATCTGATGGCGGAATATCGCAGCAAACAGCAGCAGCACCAACATCAGCAGGGCTCCGGACTGCTGGCCCCAAGTCCAGCGACACAAGGTCCCCGTGTCCTTTCCAAGCTTCCTGGACAGATGATGATGGGCCAGCAGGGGACTCCCATGATTGGCCAGCAGTCTATGTGCATGCCAGTGAGAACTCCAGGTCAGGCTTTCCCTGTGGGCTCTCAGCCTGGCCCCTCTTCAGGTTTCTTCCCCCAAGGTGCTGGAGCTCATGTGCCAGATGCAAGGCAGCTGCAGCATCAACACAGAATGCAGATGGTGCAAAAATTACAACAACAGCAAGGAATGATGGTACAACAGCCCATACTGACACAGCCTCAACAGGCAGGAATGTTAGCAAGTCAGCAGCAAGGCAGTTTGGTTGGACAACCACAGCAAAGCATGGTGGGTAATCATCTGGCTCAGCAGCAGCCACCTATACAACCAGGAATGATGGGTAATCAGCAAGGTCAGCCGGGCCAAATGCAGCCCCCACAAGGCATGATTATGAACCAGGGTATGACACAGTCACAAACAAACATGTTGGGAGGACAGCCAATAGGCCAAAGTCAAACCATGATGGGAGGTCAGCAGACAATGATGGGAAACCAGCAAGCTTTGCAACAACAGCAGAGTGCACAGGTTCTGATTGGCCAGCAAGGTGCAATGGATCCCCAGCAGCAGGTTTTCAGAGGGCCCCAAGCTCCTCTCACACCACAGCAGCAGATGGTACTTTCCCAGCAGCACCCAACTGCTGTTAAGAACCAGTTGCAGCAGCAGCCAAACCAACATCACCAGTTGTCACAAGGCTTTTTAAACCAAAGCAATCCACAGCCTGATTTGGGAAGCCATCCTCAGCCTGCTCTGTCTCAAGTAGGCAGATCTCCCACAGATCCCCAGCAGCTTGTGGGTCCCACACCACAGTCGCTGAACTCCAGGGATGGTTCACAGCAACAAGGCACTGCTGATGTATTGCAGCAGGGGGCTCTAAGCTTTCCCCAGGAAATGCAAACCTCGGGTTCCAAACCGGGTATGATTCTTAGCCCGAGGACGCCCCCACAGCAACAGGGTGTCCCGACTCCTATGCCCATGCAGCATCCTGGACCTGCTGGCGAACAGCATGGAGCTGCAATGCCGCAGCATCAGCAGACCCATGTCTTCATGGCTCCGCAGCAGATGGCAATCCCCTCTCCATTGTCTGGGGCTGAACAGCAGCAGGGCTATTTAAGCAATGTGCAAGCAGCCCTGCCTTCTCAAGTTCAACAACCGCATCCACTGCAGAGGCAAAGCTCTGTTGGTGGAGAGAAGTTAGTCACAGTGAAGCAGGAAGGACAGTCGATGTGTTACATGGCCCAGCAGCAGGAATCATTAATTGGTCCACAACCACAAGAAGTAATGGGGCAACAACATGAAGGGATGGGGCAACTGCAAGGCATCAGTCAGTCTAGCCAGCAGCAAGCTCTTCTGGCTCAGCAGCAGAAACATTCAATGAATCCAATGAATATAATAAGGGGCCAGCATGGGCTAATGGGTCAGAGACCTGGAATGCCCCTTGCACAACCTCGGATGCCTGCAAATCTTCAGGCTTTAATTGCTCAGAACCCTCAGCTCCGTCACCTTCCCCCACAGCAAATACAAGCCATGATTGCCCAGCGACAACTCCAGCACAGCCAGATGCTGAGGATGTCCACAAATCAAGGGCAACCCCGGGCTCCGGCCCACCTTCAGAGTCAACAGGACCGACCCCAACAACTCCCAATGCATCACCTTCAACAAGGATCACTGGGACAGCAAGGGACTCTGGGTTCACCCCGGCAACCACTAATGATGGAGCAATTCCCAGGACTAGTGCCTCAGCCCCAACGAAACACCATTAGCTCGCCACAGCTGCCTCCATCTAATATGACAGCTGACTCTCAGAAACAGCATCAAATGAACCAGTCCCCACAGCATGGCCCCTCACCGCAGCACAGTCATGCTTCCCAGCAACAATCAATTTTGCGGCAGCAGCAAGTGGCAAGAGGCCAAACACCTATGGCACTCTGTTCGATGGGTCAGGGCCATGTGACCCCTCAGATACCCATGACACCTCATCAGGCTCTAAAACAAAACTCACCTGGAGATCCTTCGTCGCAGCCACACACCCTAGCCCACCCCATGGGTATACATCAGTCGTCTCCATCACAGACAATGCCATGTCGGCCAGCTTCCAAACCACTAGCCTCAAGCCCGTTTCAGGCCTGTCCTCCTACTGTTGGCCCCCCAGTAGGTTTAAAGCATTCTTCCTCCCCAGACTTGAGCCTGTTGTCTGCTGTCCAAAAACAAGAATCTAATTTGAGTTTAGCTTCCAACAGCAAACCAGACATGGGTATACCCACAATGCCAGCGCATGTTGCTTCTCCCAGAAAATATTCCCAGGCTTTTGGCATGAGTCCTTTTAATCAGGCAGCAGAGCCCAGAGACTCGCCCTTGAGTGGGGCTGATATGTCTATTGATCCAGCAGGCCTGAAGCCTGAGCCTCAGACCTCAGAGAGATTACCAAACAATGGGACCTCGTTTATCCAAGTTAATGGCCCTGCTTGCCAGTCTAGAGAGAATTTCCAGCATGCATCATCATTGAACCAGGTGCCTCAGCAAGCCCAGGCTCAAAGTGGAGATGCTCTATGCCGGATGACTCTGGAAAACATTAAACAAGAACCCCGCGAGATGCAGTGTGACCCACGAGCAGGAGCCAAAGCCAGCGCCGGAGGCATAAAGCGAGAGGCGAATGCCGAAACTGTGCTTTCCGGTGGCCTTAATGCAGTGTGTCCAAACAACCCTCCACTGGCGTTAGGACCCCATGTCCCCCGGACTGAGACTGGGCAGCAGCTGCTGCAGAAGCTGCTTCGGACGAAAAACCCGCAGCTCGCAGCTCAGAGGCCCTCGGATGACGGCGCCAGTGAAATGAATGGCCACATTAACACTAAACTGGCTCTGCTGGAGCAGAAACTACAGGGGACTCCCCGCAACATGGAGGTCAGGGCCTCTCTCTTTCCACTTTTTTTATTTTTTAATATTTTTTTTTTATTTCCCAGGGGCTGTCATCAATCACATTTATGTTCCTCCCATTTTCTAATAGGATCTGCAGTCCCTCGCCAAAAAGGCTCCTGCACCCAAGGCAAAGCGAACTGGGAAGGCTGGCGAGCGAGTCCCGAACTCTCGGAAAAAGACCAAGAAGGAGGATGTGGGAAGAAGTACAGACGCCTTACTGAAGCAATTGAAGGCGGTAAATAAGTGTGTGGGGGGTGTAGGGGCAAGGTTGGCTGGCCTGTAGGGGACTCCGTGTTCTTAACTTTGCCTAACGCTGTGTCATGTGGTTCTGTGCTCTGTCCTGAGTGGAGTCCCTAATAGTGTTGTTTTGTTGTATCTGCAGGAGTCTCTGAAGTCTCTCCTGCCTCTGATGGAGCCCTCCATCACTGCCAACCTGGATCTGTTTGCTCCCTTTGGCAGTGGTCCAGCCAGTGGCAAGGCCCAGCTGAGGGGCTCCTTTGGAAATGCAGTCCTGGATAATATCCCAGATTATTACTCTCAGCTGCTTGCAAAGGTATGGTCCGATGCATTGTTCATCATGCAGTGTTTGTGCAAACGGTTAGTGGACAAGGTTCCGTGTGTGTGAGTAACTTAGCGAGAGCGTGCGTTTTTGGCTGGGGCATTAATTTTGCTGCTTGTTGCCACAGAACAACCTGAGTAACCCACCAACGCCCCCGTCCTCGCTGCCCCCAACTCCACCACCCTCTGTGCAGCACAAAATGCTGAATGGGGTGACTTCTGTGGAGGAACTGACAGTGACCCAGAAGGATACGGGCCCTGAGGAGAACCTGCGTAAGAGCTGAATGGTTCAGACCCAGGCCTCATGTAGAAACGTCGCTAGTCTCAATGCGTTTGCGGACTCTGGTCTCTTATTTGCATCCAGGGTCTGCTCCTGACGAGTTAAAGAGTGTGGACCTGCTGGCCGCCCTGCCCACGCCTCCACACAACCAGAACGAGGACATCAGGTCTGTGAGAAACTCGCACCCGGCTCTGCGGTGCCCTTGGTGGGTCCGGGCGCTATTCAGCCATGCACCGTCATTCAATCTTTTATCCGTATCTTTTAAGAAGGATGGAGAGTGACGAGGACAGCGATGCTCCAGAAAGCATTGTGCCCCCCTCCTCCCCCGAGAGCGTCCTGGGGGACGAAGCTCAACGCTTTCCCCTTCTGAGGGAGCTCAAGCTGGAGGAGGATGAGAGGTCCATCTCCCCCGTCATCCCTCTCATCCCCCGGGCCACTATCCCAGGTGTGCAGCAGCAGGCATGGTCTTTCTCTCGTCAGTCCTTATAGCCGACCTCCATTTATCAGAAACTAATATATATATATTTTTTTACTGTCCTTTTTTCCCTTCTGGTCCTAGTTTTTCCTGAGAATAAACCACTGCAGGGACTCGGTGTATCCCCAGAGCAGGGAGGGAAGGTTGCTCCCGCAGCTGGTCCTTGGGACAAAATCAAAGGCAGCGAGGTGTCTGTCACCTTCACTGTGTCTGCTGCCGCAGCAAAGGTAACTCCGCTGCCTGCCCTGCTGGGACACGTCACTCGCCACCTCCATCCCTGTGTCTTCATGGTTTGCATGTCTCCTTCTTGTGCACCGTCCCGCCTGATCCCGTCTCCCGTCCGCGCAGAATCTGAACACAGTGATGGTGGCTATGGCCCAGCTCCTACAAATGCGTATGCCTGCGTCCTACGAAGTGGCCTTTCCGCAGAGTCACGGTCGGGGAGGCAGTGGAGAGCCTGGCAAAGCACCTGACGCACCAGCTACAGGTAACCTTTCTGATTTTGTTTTTAAAGTGTAAATGGTAAAGCTAAATTAAAAAAAAAAAAAAATTTTTGAAATAGTTTCTCTCTGTGTGAAACCTTTTCCAGCCGAGACGCCATGCCAAAATCCAGAAAGTGCCGACTGGCTGAAGCAGCTCGATGTTTCTCTGCCTGGCTGTACTCTCAAGAAGCCAGTGGACATCCTCTCCCTTATTAAACAGGTTTTTGTCCTTGTTTTGATTGTATGGCAGTGATTTCCATCCTGGCATAGAGCAGGTTCTTCTTGAATTATTTATGTACTTAAGATTCTGTATTTTTTGTTTTTTTTTCAGGAGAATGAAGAACCAGAAGACAAGCCAGTTCAACACTGTTATGCAACTAACGTGTCAGATTTAGACGTGCGCCATCTTCCCATCTTCCCCACGGAGGCTTCTCCACCACCCTCTCCTTCCCCTCCTCCGCCACCCCCTCCACTTGGACCGCAGGACCCTGTCCGGTCTGCCTTTCCCCTCGCCACTAGCCCATCAAGCATCCACATCAAAAGTGAGCCAGAGCAGGAGCCCATTCTGCCTCCCCTGCCGTTTCCCCCAGCCGAGGCTGTGACCCCACAGGTGGCTGACTCTTCCCCAAAGACCTGCAAGCAGCGCAGCCGTCCACCGCCAGAGGAGTGCGAGGAGGCACGGCCCAAGGAGAAGAAGTGGAAGGGGCTGCGCTGGAAGCGGCTGCAGTTGGTCCTCACCATCCGCAAGGGAGGCTCACGCAAGGAGAGCAGCAGGGAGGTGTCAGAGCTGATGGAGCGTCTGCGCATCACGCTGCGGCCCGACAAACTGCCCCGCGACAGACGCAAGTGCTGCTTCTGCCACGAGGAGGGCGATGGCGCCACCGACGGGCCGGCGCGCCTGCTCAACATCGACGTGGACCTGTGGGTGCACCTCAACTGCGCGCTGTGGTCCACGGAGGTGTACGAGACGCAGGGCGGGGCGCTCATCAACGTGGAGGTGGCGCTGCGCCGGGGGCTGCGGACGCGCTGCGCCTGCTGCCAGAAGACGGGCGCCACCAACAGCTGCAACCGGCTGCGCTGCCCCAACGTGTACCACTTCGCCTGCGCCATCCGCGTGCGCTGCATGTTCTTCAAGGACAAGACCATGCTCTGCACGCAGCACAAGCTCAAGGGCCCCAGCGAGGAGGAGCTCAGCAGCTTTGCCGTCTTCCGGCGCGTCTACATCGAGCGCGACGACGTCAAGCAGATCGCCTGCATCCTGCAGCGCGGCGACCGCGTCCACATGTTCCGCGTCGGCGGCCTCATCTTCCATTCCGTGGGTCACCTTCTGCCCTCTCAGATGGCCGCCTTCCACTCGCCCACCGCCATCTTCCCCGTGGGCTACGAGGCCACGCGCATTTACTGGAGCACCCGTGTGCCCAACCGCCGGTGCCGTTACCGCTGTCGCATCGGCGAGGCGGACAGCCGGCCACTCTTTGAGGTCCGGGTGCTGGAGCAGGGACAGGAGGACGTGCACTACCGGGACTCCTCTCCTGACGGTATGCCTCGCCTCCACTTCTGCTCCCTGCCTCTCAGCCGGACCCTCCACATTTAAATGGTAACTCCTCTGGTTCTGTCCGCCCAGGGATCTGGAGCCGTGTGGTGGAGCAGGTGGCTAAGCTGCGACAAGAAGCCTCCATGCTGAAGCTCTTCACGGAGCATGTGAAGGGAGAGGAGATGTATGGCCTGACGGTGCACGCCGTGCTGCGCATTACGGAGTCTGTGAGTATGCTTGCCTTCTGGCCCATCTGCGCGCCGCTCCTGTTTAGGAGAACGCCATGCTGATGTTAGTTCTTCACCCGCATCTCCCTCAGCTTCCCGGGGTGGAAAGCTGCCAGAATTACGTCTTCCGATACGGCCGGCACCCTCTGATGGAGCTTCCCCTCATGATCAACCCCACGGGCTGTGCCCGCTCAGAGCCGAAGAGCCTGACCCACTGCAAGAGGTAAGGGAGCAGAAAGCCTCACTGTAGAAATATCTATTTGAGATTATCACCTGGGGGGGTGATAAACTTGTTTGATCATTCCTGTTGGATTTGATATCAGTTTATGCATATATTTTTCTACTTTTTTTTCCCAATTTTTTTTAAACCACTCTTTTTTTAAGTCCCTCCCCCATTCGTCTTTTTGCTTCAAGCATATTTATCTGCTGCAGAAAGTTTCAGCATGTCTGATGCTTACACCTGCTTTTTTCAGGCCTCACACCTTAAACAGCACTAGCATGTCCAAGGCTTACCAGAGCACCTTTACCGGCGAGATCAACACGCCCTACAGCAAGCAGTTTGTCCACTCCAAATCCTCCCAGTACCGTCGATTGAAGACGGAGTGGAAGAACAACGTGTACCTGGCCCGCTCGCGCATCCAGGGGCTGGGGCTGTATGCCGCCAAGGACCTGGAGAAGCACACCATGGTCATTGAGTACATTGGCACCATCATCCGCAACGAGGTGGCCAACCGGAGAGAGAAGATCTATGAGGAGCAGGTGGGTGGTGGAACTGGAAAAAGAACCCACTACTAGGGGGATTGCTGTGTGCATGGCTGCCGTTCCCCTCGATTCCAGGGGGTGGTGGCTGGAAGTTTGTGGTAGGGCCTCCCAGCATGGGCTTTCTATCCATTGTTCTCAGTCACTGCTGTGTAGTGATGTAAGTCACGAGTTTTCGGTGAGTTGGAAAACGATAGGCGGTAACAGGTGTTTTTGCAATGCGTCTAATGAAAGATCTACTACACCGCCCTTCAAAAGCAAAACGCTTTTTCAAAACTGAGTTCTGACTCTAGGCTCTGTCTTATCTTTGTTCAACTATGCTCGGTTTTGTGTTTGACTATGACATCACTTGTTTTGTCCTTTTGTGGGGCAATATAACCATCATTCCATAATATTAAGCCAAGGCAATGACTGTACTTTCAGAACCGTGGGATCTACATGTTTCGGATCAACAATGAGCACGTCATTGATGCCACGCTGACTGGTGGTCCAGCCCGGTGGGTAACTGGACTTGATTTTTAATGTTCTTGTAACAGTGGTATGTGTCCCCCCCCCCCCCGTTTTCGTCATTGCTAAATCTGCTTCTCTGTTCAGTTACGTCAACCATTCCTGTGCCCCCAACTGTGTGGCGGAGGTTGTGACCTTTGACAAAGAGGACAAGATCATCATCATCTCCAGCCGCAGGATCCCCAAGGGGGAAGAGGTGAGAGATCCAGAGGTCACCTTTTTATAAAGTGATGGCATCCGGGAGATTAGTCGAAGATGAGGTGCATGTTCAGCCTTGATATTAATGACCCTCCCTTCTCCATTTTTCTCCAGCTGACTTATGACTACCAGTTTGACTTTGAGGATGATCAGCACAAGATCCCCTGCCACTGTGGGGCGTGGAACTGCCGCAAGTGGATGAACTGACTGGAGAAGCAGTGGTAGAGGAGGCCACACACTCCTGTTTCGGGGCCAGAACATATATGCTTGGGCCAAAGGCTGGTGATTTTTGGTGGTCCAGTCCCTTATTATCTGCGGTCATGAACAGTAGAAGCAACCTATTCATACAGAAATGAAATTGACTCTACATTCATAACCAGGAGCCAAAGTTTGAACGATGGGACAATGTTGATTAGGGGATGAAACGAGAAAAAGCGAACGCAGTGTTCTGCCAAAATCGAGAATTCCCCCCCCCCCCCCTTTCCTCGTGCCCTACTTAAAGTTAAGTGTCCAGACTTCTCCAGACTGGGGTTTGTTACAAGGTAGATTTTCAAGGTTCTTTGAAGAAATTGTAGAAAGCCATTAAGTTGCACCTATTACCTGGATACAAGGTTCGCTTATTTGTGTGGAGTAACTGTTTATACTTTGACAAGACAATCCTGCGGTGGCTTATTCAGTAGAACCGTGTGTCGTGGGTGGAGACGGAAGAAAGATACTGTCCAGATACTCCTGATGCTGGGCCTGGTGACAGAAGACAGCAGATGTTTGTCGTGTAGTTGAAGGTGGGTCAGTGCGACCCATTCTACCTCAGTGCGCGTGTAGGTTGTGGCTTTGTGAAATGTAGTACTGCTAGTGTAGGAATGGGACTGTGGGGGGTGGTCTTGTTGAAAAAGCTTTTTTCGGACATGCAGGGAAAATTTTAGCAGCAGGTTTGCTCTTCTATCTAGATTACAATAATATGACATAAAGTAACTACCCCGTGTCTTTGTCACAGATTATGTATGCAGATTAAATGTACAGTTTGGGGCAAGATTATGCAGTTAGGACTTAAGTCTGAAACCTACTAGTAGACTCTCAGCTTAACACCAGAGCTTCTGGATTTTATATGGTGAAATACTCCTGTGTGGGTGGGTGCGTGTGTGTGCGCGTGCAGGTGTGCTTGTGTATGTGTGTGTTAATGTTTTACATGCAAACGCACAAAATCAAAACCGTTTAAATAGCTGTGGACGGCATGGCTTGGTGTCAAACACTGACGGCTAGCTCCATTTGCTGATTTAAGCATATATGGAAAAATCATGGGTTTTATTTGAAGTCACAGATTAGTTACTGGTGTTTTGGCGTGGCTACCAAACCTTCATTGAAGGAAAAATATATTTTTTACATTTTATTTTTACGGCATTCAAGTAACTATGGCAGAACGATGATGTGACTACTTCTGACTTAATTTTTCTGTTTTAATCCCGGAAAGCCTCCTGTGTTTGCGTTTCCTCTCGGACTCCACAGCACTGTCGCCACGGTCACCCTGTATGATACGTGGGAGTGTGCTTCTGCGGACTCCTGTTCTATATTTACTGTAGTAATCCTTTCCCTGCCTTATTACAGCCGGCAGATTCCGTGTGTTGTGGGTTTACAGGTGGTACTATCTGTCAGAGGCTTGAAGCAAGGCAGCGAAGGGCGTGAAAAGGGCATTCCATTATTTTTACTTTTTAGAGATAAACTTTAGTCTTGAAAAGGGAGCTGCATCGTCTCTTGGCAGCCCCGTACGAGTTCCCCCTCTCTCGTTCCCTGACCTATGACCTCATCTGTTAAAAAATGCGAAAGTGTACAAACTGTGTGTGTGTGTGTATATACAAACGGGGTGCAAAAAATTTGGTTTGATCTCTTAAAATCAATAATAGTTAAATAATCATAGATTTTAAAAAATCAACCACTGGATATCAGTTTATTAAAAGGTTTTTATATATATATATATATATATATAAATATATAATGGCAGACTTAATATCGTTATGTATATGAATTCCTTACCCCGATTGCGTTTCCTGCCCCTTTGTGTTTGGTTTTTGCTGCAAGCTGACCTGCTGCAGAAGTACAGAATGTGTTCAGCAATGACTTGAATAATGCTCATGTGTAAGGTGAGCCCTGTAGCAAAGCCGTTCTGTTTGCAAAAGTTTTTGGTTGAGTTTACTTTTTGACTATTCACCTACTGCAAGAATA
The DNA here is from genome assembly GCA_026780765.1 of Petrocephalus schoutedeni. Lineage (NCBI taxonomy): Eukaryota > Metazoa > Chordata > Actinopteri > Osteoglossiformes > Mormyridae > Petrocephalus > Petrocephalus schoutedeni. The sequence continues at coordinate 7,721,531 of JAODKL010000107.1, forward strand.
AAAACCAGTGAAACGGAGTGCAGCATTTTAACTATGGAGGATTGTTCATGTATTTGCTCATCATGCAACTACTAGTGTGTCCAAATCTGACCTTCTGGAGTGGTTACATTGAGAAGCAATGGAAGTTATTAATGGAAAATTCATATTTGAACACCCAAACACTATTGGCATCATTTAATGTCGCTGTTATTCTCATTATCATTTATTTTGGAAAAGCATGCGTGAAACTAGATTATCATGCTGTTCTCATTTTTAGCCGCTGACTTCACCTATCCGTAGATGAGGATGAACTGTTTTCTCAGTGTTTGTGAAATACTACTTTAGAGGGCTAGACTTTTGCACAAAAAAATGTAATCAGGAGTTGTGATTTATTTTTTTTTCTTTTTTATTAAATGTTTGTCTTTAGGGGAACAGGTATGACAGAGCATACTAAAGCCCATTTTTTTGCCTGAATAACTATTTTGACCTGTTTATTTTGAATCTTAAATTCTCTGCAAACTTAATTTATGAAAAATGATTATATTGAAGGTTTTTTAAAGCATTAGCTAATTTTTAAAAAAAAAAACATGCTTCTGTACAGCACAGCTCATTTAGGGGAGATGACTTAAGATTATAATTTCTATTGTATGTGGCATGTTTTGTATGGATATAATTTTGAATTGTGTATATATATTTTTGACAACACCAGAAGTTGTATGTTTCTCTTTCTATACGTCCCCCAGCCCCCCTTTCTCCATTTCTCACTGTCTCTGCTTAATTTTGTTCAGAAAAATAAAACTGAAATTTAAATATATCTTTGTTCTGTTTTAGTTATCATAACCTGTTACAGCAGTAACACTAAGGATGTTTTCATCTAGATTTTACAGTTTCAAGCTGCACCTCCTAAAGGGAAATGCACTTTCTTAGACTTTTATCATTGTTGATCGCAAATGCTCTGAAAAGTTGTCACAATTGCAGTTAAGACTGTCATGCCGGCTGCTGTAGCCCAGGTGCCTTTGGCAACATAGGGCAACATTCTGTGGTGGAGGTGTCTAGGGATTTTGGTAAATGTGCCTTGATCAAAAAGCAGTAGCCTCAGGGTAATATGGTCCTTGTTTTCGGGGCCTTTAAAAGCAGATTTTTCAGCATTGCTGTCTTGGCCCTAAGTTGTTGTTTTGCTCTGGTAAACATCCTTGGTGTTCCCAGCTTCTGACCTGTTCTGGTTCAGATGTAGTGTTTCGAGACTGACCGCTTCTTCTCTTTAGTTCAGCCTCCTCCAATAGTCGTCAATTTGCTTCAGAAAGGAAGCACAGTTCCAGCATTGGACTTCCTTTTCCAGAACGTTATGGATTTGCACTTTTACAGGTAAACTGTTGCTTTCCATCTTGGAGAGTCTGTTTATGCTGAATTACATTACGTGTCTCCCCACTGAGGACCTTACTGCAGTGTACTGGTTTGAGTCCTTTGAATAGAGATGTATCAAAATTCAATAGAAAATGGGTCGAACAGAGGACTGAGCCTTGGGGCAGGGTACAAAAGGTGTAGACTGAACATCTTTGTATCGCTAGCATTCCAGATAGTATGGTGTCATGGTCAAACTCCGTTCTGTTTGTATGATGAATCGAGTTTGACCAAACCCTACTCGCTGGAAGTGTCTATACCTCTGCTAGACCTAACAGGGCAGAAGGGAGTCCTTCCATGCAAGCCTTGGTCCTCACACAGGTTGGGGACCCCACATAACTGGGATGACTGTTTAAAGGTGCCCAGAAAGGACTAGAAGTTTTAAAGGGCCACTTCCTCTCTAATTGACCACCCACGATCTGATGGAAAGCTTTTTGTACAGAGATTCACTAACAGCAACACGGTAAATAAAAATGAAACTTCAGTGTAAAAAGTCTTCATATATACTGTATGTTGTATTCAATTTGTACAGAAGGCTTTAAAGAGGGTGGGAGAGTGGTTTGGAATTCTGTGCTATTCATGAGTTTCTGACAGTTGAAGGTCAACTTAGAAGCCTGTGGTGGTGCTAGTAAAGTAGAATTGTATAGATCTTTTTGTTCTATTAAAATAAGAAACCAAAGGAATCAAGATGCAAGAGAAAATAGGAAAAAAGCATTTATTACAGGTTTCACTTACATTTTACGAACTACTGCAGTATTTGCTTTTAAACAATGTTAAAATCTTCAAAGTATTGTAGCTTATTGAATTTCCATAACTCTGGTTTCAAAGTACTTGCCAACAAAAACTCAGCATTACTGTCTTGTTAATTTTAGACTGCATAACACTTTAATGCTCTGCAAATAAAAGCACATTTCCTTGTCATCAGAAGCCTGAGTTAAAATACACTGCAAGTAGGTGAAGTCCAAGTTGATTACTCACATGTAAGGAGTGGCTATACGAGAAAGAGATTGCAGAAATCGGCTGCTAATACATTTGTATAATTTGTAGTAGGATTCTGTCCAAGGATAAGTATGATAACTCGCAAACACCGTGTTACAGGCTAACTCGTTGTCAAACTTCCTAGTTCCTGCTGTCCTGCTTGCTACTCATTAACAGAAAACTCCTTATAGCTTCCAAATGGCCATGAGACCAGAAAAATCTATGGTTAATGAATGATCAGGTCCATCTTCAGGACTATACACCCCCGATTCAAAATTATTGCGATCGCATAACTCCTTCGCAACTTTCTCCGTATGGTTTCGATTCGATCAGAATTTTCACTTTTCTTTCAGGACTGGGGCTCAGTAGTTTCCATTGCATCAGTTTCAGCCACATTACGCACTGGAAACCAGGTGGCATTTCATTGTGTGGTCATTATGGGGGAATCCCTTCAGCTATTTGTTACACATTCTTTTTCAGCTGGGAAGAAAAATGGCACTAGGAAGACTAGACAACTATCCGTTTAAAGAAATACCAGGTTGGGAAAAAATATTTTGAAGTAACTATAATCAGAATTACAAATGTAGTTACAAAAGTGAGACATTAGGTTGGGGTGAGCTGTGAAAAGAATCTACCCATCAGGGGAGTTCTCAAAGCACAACAAGGCAACTAACTTCCAAAGAAGAAAGATAGCTGGTCCAAATTGTGAGTGCATTAGTAACAGCCATCTTTTTCTGTAACCACTTGTCCTATTCAGGGTCACAGGGGATCCGGAGCCTATCCCGGAGGCTACGGGCCCAAGGCATGGAACAACCCAGGATGGGACACCAGCCCAATGCAGGGCACTGCAATAGTATTACTCCTGAATAGGTATTACTCCTGCATTACTCCTGAATGCCTAAAATGAAAGTCTCAAAAATGTTGGCAGTTTATGCCAAACATGGAGAAACTACTGGCAAAAAGTAACAATGATTTTGCACTGAAGCAGGATAGTTGCCAAACATAAATGTATGGTCTCAGAAAGCACCTGTTGTCATGGGGAGCCATCTTGTGGGAGTTCTTAAATCCGATAATTGCTCCGCATAGTCATATAATGGGCATAAAAAGGAACATGAGATTTTACAGGACCGAATACACCCTATGGTGCAAGGTCCCTATCGTAACGCCCCCAAAGGGGCAGGCAGGTGGTGCAGTGGTTGGGGATGCAACCATGTAATCGAAAGACTTCCGGTTCGAGTCCCAGAACCGCTGAGGTACCCTGAGCAAGGTACTGTCCCCAAGCACTGCTCCCCGGGCGCTCAGGTAGCTGCCCCCTGCTGTGTCACAGTGTCACACGTGGGTTAAATGCAGAGGACACATTTTGTTGCATGCTGTGGTTGTTAGTAATGACAATTAATCACCTTCATACACACTATTAAACTCTATAGTGGCCTCCCTAATCACCAGATTCAACCATCACTGAAACTTTATGGGACATTCTGTAGCTCAAAGTGAGCAGCACATTTCCAGCTCCTTCATCCCTTAAAAAGACTAGGCATTCCTTTGTGAAAAAACTACACACAGCTTAGGACTTGTGTGACTGAAGCTGTTCTGAAGGTAAAAGGGTCCTGATTAAGTCCTTGATATTGTTAGGCATCCATTATTTTGCCCACCCCATGTACAGACCCCCAGAAAGGGCACAGAACCACGGTCACTAAAACTAGCTTAAAAAAATAAGACTCCATTGTAATTTTTAACAATACATTTCATAATATGCATTTTATAAAATTTCACGCAGTTTCATAATTTCCTGGGTGTTCTATGTTCTTTTGTTTGTGTTGGAAAAGAGCGACTGAGCATTACACCAAGCTGGTCACGGGGTAAAGTCCTACATCACAATTAGGATAGGAGGAGTACAAGAAGCTCCCATTAACTGTGGCAATAAAAATGAGAATTACCCCTTGTACACTGGAAACATAGCTACATTTATTAAAAGGCGCTGTGTTTTATAAAAAAAAAAGGTTAACGGATTAAAACCTCAGGTTTTAAGCTATAAGTACAGCGGTATTCCTTATGGGATAATTCCAGTAAATAAGCTGGGAACAACCACAGTTTTTACTACTAGAAAAAAGAGAAAAAACTATTTTGTACAACATTTACAGTTTGCGCATGAAGGAGAAATAAACGGACAAAAAAATGCATTTTGCAAGTATGTTACATGCAGATATATATACACACACACATTAAAAAAAAAAAAAAAAAAAAAAAAGTGTTAATTTTTCCAGGGAAGAATAGCATGAAAATCTACAAAAGCTGTATAAATAAATATAGTACCATTGAAGTTGTAAACGTTCAGTTTATTACAGTTCATTTGTACCTTGTATCTGATGGGCAAGGGAAGAATACAGTAGTTTGTGAAGTGGGACGAAATGACTGCAGTCATCTATTTACAGAATACAGGTATATTTTACAAATTGCCATTTCTTTCACTTCATTTGCTCAGTGTTTCGGACACCATCAGTGAATAAAGGGTGAAATTACCATTTGGGACTAGCAGCATTTTGAGCCTGAGTGACGATGTCACCAAGAAACCTTTCCTTATCCTATAAGCCATTCTCACTGTACAGCATGCAAACTGCCTGTAAGTGGTGACACTGCCGGGGGGGTTGGTCTCTGGCTCAGAGCCAGCCCATCTTACCTGTCATATTGACTGGCTTCCGTAGGGTCCAGCAAGCTCACCACAACCACTTCTTGGCTTTAACAGATACCTGAAATCTTCACCGTTTCGAAATGTTGAAACCAAAGTCTACTAAGCATGTCGAAGCACTGGACGCTGTGGTTATTTGGGAAGGATGCTTTATTGGTCCAAAATAATGGACCAATAAGAAGCCCTGTGATAGCAGATCTAGACACGCTTGATTGGTTCAGATGCCTCACAGAGCCGCAAGGCTGATCTCAGAAGAGTGGCTACAATGCACGAGCACCACTTTGACACCTTTGCAAGTTGCGCACCAATCCCGTGACTTTTGGACAGTCTCAACTTGATTTGCAAGCACCTGGATAGTAAACACATCTGCTGAAGATGGCTTGGATCCCATCTTGAGCGTTCAGCTCACACAGCATGGATCAGCGTGACCGCTCTCCGTCGTTAACTTGGGAGGCAGATCCTGGCCCATGTCCTGCTTCTCTGGAACTAAACACACATAGGAGATGCTACACCCTGCCTGTACGTTTATGAGGCAAATTTACTTCATTTTTTTTTTTTTTAAGTTTTCTTTTCACATTATCAGCAAAGCAAAATAAAGCAGCCTTGTAGGGAAAAGAAGTAAAATAAAGCAAATACCACAAAATTAATAAATACCCACTAAAATCCCTAAAATAAAGTTAAAAGAAGGTTACCGAAGTAATATACGGATAAAGTTTACGCAAAAAAAAAATGAAAGAAAAAAAAAAATCACTATTATTACAATTCCTGCCATAAAGAAAAAAGAAAATCTTGAAAGTAGTAGCACTTTAAATGGGCAGCCGGCTTGGAAAGGGCCGGGCGATTATGGGCAGGATAGAGGGAGCAGGGCAGGGGTGGTGGTGGAGGGTGGGGGTGGCTCGGGCTGATGGTAAACAAAGAAAGGGCGGGAAAGGAGGGGCGAGTTCTCAGTAGTTTTGGCTGAAAATGTGAGGTAGGCCTTGTCACAACCTGGACTGTGACTATAAAAATTGGCAGGTCTTTTTAAAAATTGTCCTTTGTCTCCTCTTTTGTGCGTCTCCAACAACAAGAATATTAAAAAAAAAATCACAATAAAAAAAAAAAAATAGAAAGGTCTGCTCAGATCTTGATGTCCTCCGTCACACTCAGCTGCGACAGCGTCTTCTTGATGCGCAGAGCCGTCAGGCGGGCCGCCCCGTTGGTGTACCAGCACTCACGCATGATCTTCGCCATCACTCGCATGGCCTGCATAGGAGAGCACGGCCCAGGGTCAGCCTCTACTGATGGACTAGGGCAGCCGACGCACAGTCCCGGCAGCAAGGCTAGGCCCGCATCCTACCTCGTAACTCTGCCACCAGTTGGGCACACTGGGACGGAGAGTCTGCTCACACACCACCCTCCTCATCTCCTCGATGGATGGGTCAGGGGGAACCAGGTCGTAATAAGGCAGCTGGTACTCTTCGTGGACTCCTGGGCACACACACAGTATCTTCACAACCTGCACCTACTCCCAGAAGTCCACTTTGCTGCTAGCCAACCTGCATCACGCTAGATAACAAGGCATCGGCCTACACGGGGCAACACCACTAACACTGATGAATCTTTACAGACAATACGTTTACGTAAAGCGTTTCACCGATTTTAATGAGTTTCAAAATGAAACATGAGTTTTGCCATTGAATCCAGAACCATGACATGTACCAGTCCTGACCCCACCTTGATCATGCATTTCAAGAACAGACCATGAATTGTTTATATTATATTAGAGACCAATCTAAACAATTAGCTATAAGACAGGCATATGCCAGTTATTGCTGTATACCATAAAACCAGCTCAGAAGATCTGGAAGGACTTGTGCCCGGTATTTTGTTAGAACCCAGCATCTCACCCCCAGCGTTGCAGCGGCGTGCTATCTCCCAGTACACCAGGCCCAAAGCGTAGATGTCGGCGCACTTGAACGAGTCAAAGTGCTTCATGTTGATGGTTTCATCCAAGACCTCAGGAGCCATATACCTGACATGCAAGACACATGCTCTCAGACTGACAGAAAGCACATGACTTCCTGTTCATTTTCAGCCTCAGCTGAAATATACAAGCAGCAGAATAGAACCTGTTATTTGAGAGTGTCATCGGGCACACGAATGACCACGATGCCAGGCCCACTAATCAAACCAGTCTATAAACTGCTGGGTAGTAACGTCAGTGAGTAGTATCCATGTGAGAAGCGGTTCACTTAGCTGTAAGTTTGTGAAAACGTGTCAAGGAAGCAGGTGGTCATGGCTGCATGGTCAGCCTGGAGGCTGGCGGGGGGAGGGGGATACAGCAAATGTGTGTAGAACGTGTGTGATGTACCTCTTGGTTCCCACGCGCTGGTTGGGGGCGATGTCAATGGTGTCCGTGATGGACTCATGGCGCACAGCCAAGCCCAGGTCTGCGATTGCACAGGTGCAGTTCTTCTTCACCAGGATGTTCTTGGACTTAAGGTCGCGGTGGGCGATTCCCGGCTTGCCTGGGGAATGAGTCGTGGATTCACCTCACTCATCGCATGATTTGTTTCCGCTCACTGCACGTTACCACAGTTAGATACATTATATTGCCAAAAGTATTGGGACACCCCTCCAAATCAATGAATTCAGGTGTTCTAATCTGTTCCATGGCCACAGGTATATAAAAATCAAGCACATAGGCATGCAGATTGCTGCTACAAACATTTGTGAAAGAATGGGTCACTCTTGGGAGCTCAGTCAATTCAAGCATGGTACTGCGATAGCATGCCGTCTGTGCAATATGCAATAAGTCCATCCGTGAAATTTCCTCACTACTAAATATTCCACTGCCAATTGTTAGTGGTATTATAACAAAGTGGAAGCAATTTGGAAGAACAGCAGCTCAGCCAGGAAGTGGTAGGCCACGTAAAATCACAGAGCGGGGACAGCAGATGCTGAGGCGTACAGTGTGCAGAAGTCACCACCTTTCTGCAGAGTCAATAGCTACAGACCTCCAAACTTCATGTAGTCTCCAGATTCGCTCAAGAACAGTGTGTAGAGAGCTCCATGGAATGGGCAATCTGATGGACGAGTCTGGGTTTGGTGGTTGTGAGGGGAATGGTGTGGGGTTGTTTTTCCAAAGGTCGGGCTTGGCTCCTTAGTTCCAGTGAAAGGAACTCTTAATGCTTCAGCATATGAAGCCATTTTGGACAATTTCATGCTCCCAACTTTGTGGGGACAGTTTGTGGATGGCCCCTTCCTGTTCCAACATGACTGCGCACCAGTGCACAAAGCAAGGTCTATAAAGACATGGGTAAGTGAGTTTGGTGTGGAGGAACTTGACTGGCCTGCACAGAGCTCTGGTCAAAACCTAATACAACACCTTTGGGATGAATTAGAGTGGAGACTGCGAGCCAGGCCTTCTCGGCCAACATCAGTGCCTGTCCTCACAAATGCTCTCCTGGAAGAATGGTCAAGAATTCCCATAAACGCACTCCTAAACCTTGTGGGAAGCCTTCCCAGAAGAGCTGAAGCTGTTATAGTTGCAAAGGGTGGGCCAACTCCATATTAAAGCCTATGTATTAGAATAGGATGTCATTAAAGTTCATATGTGTATAAAGGCAGGAGTCCCAATACTTTTGGCAATAAAGTGTATTTACTGGAGCAACCTTCTGGCTACAAGTCAGTGACTTTAACCAAGTGACCAACTGCCGAGTGATGAATGCCTCAGATCTACACCCTTCTCAGAGTCCTGACTTCTGCCTCACACAACCCAATAATCAAAATGAAAAGGTCTTACCCTGGGTGCCCAAGATCTCCATGTGCAGGTGTGCCAGGCCGCTGGCCGCCGACAGGGCCAGCTTGACCATGCCCTCGATGGAGACGGTGTAGTAGTTCAGGTAATCGAACAAGGAGCCGTACTCGTGGTAATCTGATACAAGCCACAACTGAGTCCAGGTGCCATTGTCTGCGGGATGTCAGAGATATAGTCTGGTGAATAAGCCAAAAGCTGATTGACCTGAGCAGCTAGAGCCTCTTTGCTAGAATCCAGTAAGGATGCTCATAGTAGTCCACATGCTACAGCCTGACCAAAAACTGAAACTCTACAAAGATCCCTGACTGTCAGTCAGGCAGGAGCTGGAGTCAGGTGTGTGTATGTGTGTGTGTGCGTGAGTACCCTTGTTGTCGGCGGCGATGAAGCCAAGGATGTTCTCATGTCGAAGCATGATGGTCTGGTAGATCTCGGCCTCGCGGAACCATGAGCGCTCCTCGCGGGACGAGAAGATCTTGACGGCCACGTCGCCGCCACGCCACTTTCCTCGCCACACCTCGCCAAAGCGCCCCTTCCCGATGATCTCCTGCAGCACGATGGTACGTGCCACAGTCCGCTGTACAAACAGGGGCAGGCCTGCCAGCCCACAGCACATTTTAAAGAGGCAAGCAGGGGTCACACGTATCGCATTGCAGTTGGACCCAAGCAGATAATCTGGCACAGATTTCCAATCGAATGAAACAGGCTTCGGTGTCTAGTTTCAGGTGACCTTGTGTTGCTGCCATATTAGCTTACGTGCATCCCCTGTGGGGCAACTCTGTGAGAGACCTATTAGCATCTGGGACTGTGCTGAGCACTTCAAAATAGTAATGCTTGGCATTAATTATGGTTAATCTGCAAGGTTGGGCTCTGGGCACGATGGAGGAAAGAACTGTGTGATAAAGGGCTGGAAGAAAGGAAGGAAAAGGGGTGGGACTCAAAAGACCACAGGAAGGGAAAAAAATCCATTTTGGGCATCGGCACAGAGATAAAGACAGATGAGAAAACATGGAGGATTTGCGACTGAGGGCAGGTTTGGCCTCAGGGTCTGGGGCATGGAAAAGAGGGTCACGTGACACGCAGTAGTGAAGGGGCTGGGATAGTATGCCACACGTCGGCCACCAGCTGCCTACCGGAACCGGAGCCAGAGGTGGACAGGTCAAAGATGAGGTCCTGCAGGGTCTTGTCCTTGGCCAGGTAGAGATGATCGCAGGAGGGGTCCTCCACGTCCAGCCGCTGCCGGTGGCTGTATGCGCGCTGGTGCTGCTGGAACAGGAAGACGCCCACGACGAGCAGCACGCACAGGAGGAAGACTGGGCCCGCGATGACGGCCACCAGCTCCACGGGGCCCAGCCAGCCCTCCTCCACCTGCTTTTCTGCCGTTCCTGGGACGAGGGGAGACGGGAGCCATTAATGCCGATGCTTCCGGGGGTCTGATGTAGGAACACGATGTGACCTTTACAATGAAGATACATGTGTGCTTGAACAAATGCCACATTCTACTGCATGATACAAATCCTCAATTTCAAGAGTCATAAAAAGCAAACAAAAGGAGCGTTCAGGGGCACTTTCGAAAATCTCTCATCCCCTAACAGGAGAGACATGGAAGCAGTGAATCATCACCCAAAGTACAGTGCTGAAACATTGGATTGTTGGGTCGGGGAGGACCCCGCCGTGTCAGACATGCCCTGTGCACAGCAGCACTGTGCCTCACCAATGGGGGCCTTGAGGTCGACGCTGTTGCAGTAGTCGGTGTAGCAGCAGTGGGTGTTGAGCAGCCCCTCAGCACTCAGGCAGTAGAAGGGCTGCCCCGGCGGCACCAGCTTGTCCCGCGTGATGCAAATGCGGATGTGGAGCTCCTGGCCCTCGATGTGGGAGGTGGACACCATGCAGGCACCGTCCGTCTCACATTCATAGTCGGTCTTCTCGCACTGCGTGCAGTTGCACCTCAAAGCTGGGCAGAAAGGAGCAAATGGAGTGTTGGGGGGGGGGGGGTCTGTGAGAGACCAGATGGGCACGGCAACGTGGTGTCTGAAAACTGACCACCAGAGGGCGCACAACTTAAAACAGGAACGACAACGCAGGCTCTTTCAAAGGGCTAAGATATGGCACCTGTTTACTCGACAGTGTCAGATGAAAGACTACAGCCGCAGGTGAACTGGACGTGACAAGGCAGTGGTGCAAAACTAAGGAATTGGCAGCAATGATTTTTTGTTTAATGTGTTGCACAGGGCTCCTTGTACATTCATACTTGGTCTTAATGGGTTCGTAGTAGCAGCAGAACAGCCAATGGTCGAGGTGAATTAGACAGGGATAGAGGCAGCGATACATACTGCTATGCTGAAATACCCCTTTGCGGAGGGTCATGAAAATAAGGTAATCAAATGAAGGTCCGCATTTACAAAAATAGTAAAAAAAAAAAATGCAGTCGAATGCCTTGTCCCGTAGTTACAGAGCTCGTCTCTCTGGAAAGGCCAGCATTGCGGCCTGTAACGAGACGTCCAGGTCTGTCTGTCGAGAGCCAGCAGGTGCAGCTGAAGTGCAGCACAGCACGTGTTCATAGTCAATGAGAGACTCCAAAAACACACAATAAGCCCCCAGGCTGCATCCTGAGCCAGCGCAGCACTGCTTCAGGTGAACATTCCCTTCAGAACTTAAAAGCTGTTCTTGTTCATCTTTGACTAAATTCAACCCAGGATTATTAGTCTCTCCATTTCCGCCGAAATTTCTTCACTCCCAAAAGTCAACGCGCCATTATTTGCTCATTTTATTTAAACAAAAGTAAAACATAATTCCATATCTATTATTATGCAAAGGTTATCATTTGAAATTTCCACTGAACTGAATATACAGCCTCATTTTCAAGCCTTTTCCGCCCCTGTCACAGGAGACTGCCTAACATACCAGACATAGGATGTCTCAGATCAGATGTTTTTGTGACGGGAAAGTCAGAGTTGTTTTCTACACTGGAGCTTGGAGGCGTTATCAGGGAGGTATGGAAAAGTCCTCACAACTACACACAGGCTCCAAACAGGCGCTAGGCTACCAGCATAAAAACACAAGAACATAAATTTACAAACGAGAGGAGGCCATTCGGCCCATCAAGCTCGTTTGGGGAGAACTTAACCAATAGCTCAGAGATTTTAAAATCTTATCTAGCTCTGATTTAAAGGAACCCAAGGATTTAGCTTGCACTACACTATCAGGAAGACTATTCCATACTCTAACTACACTCTGGGTAAAGAAGTTTTTTCTCAACTCCAGTTTGAAATGTTCTCCCATTAATTTCCAACTATGGCCACTAGTTCTCTTATTTGAACTAATGTTGAAGTAACTATTTAATTGGCCAGCATCCAGACCTGTTAGGATCTTATATACCTGGATCATGTCCCCCTTAGTCTCCTTTGCTCCAGGCTGAATAGATTGAGCTCAGCTAACCTTTCCTCATAAGACATCCCTTTTAGCCCAGGAATCATTTTTGTAACCCTGCGTTGAACCCTTTCTAAGGCAGCAATGTCCTTTTTAAGGTAAGGTGACCAGAACTGCACACAATATTCTAGGTGGGGTCTTACCAAGGAATGGTAACGTCTTATCATTACCCCCCTTGACTTAAACTCCACACACCTGGAGATGTAACCCAATATCCTATTAGCCTTTTTAATTGCTTCCCCAAACTGGCGAGAGTGGGACATGGAAGCATCAGCATACACACCAAGGCCTCTTTCACAATCGGCTTCCTGTACTTCCATGGCACCCATAAAATACTTGTCTTATATTTTTGTTCCCTATATGGATTACCTTATGACGTCTAATGGGATCTCACTGCAGTGGCACTGTCCGAGCGCTGCTGTGGACGCGGTTTAAGGTACGGGCCTGCGGACTTCCCATAACCCCTCTCTGAGCTGATCTCACCGCTCCCAAAAGCCCCCACGCAGGCCGGTTGCGACAAACATCCACATGCATATTGCGACACACACTTCGGAGACGAGTGTAAAATTTATGGCTCCCAGTTCAAGAGAAGAAAAATGAAAAAAAGCCCACAAAGTAACTGGAGGTGGAGCTTCTCCAAGCTGACAATAGTCTGCTAGCACCAGGAATTTCCTGTCCATTACAGAGGTGGCCTGGCCCTGATAACGAGGCAAAACAGCCACTATATCCACTACTGAGCCAATGACTGCTGGAACGTATCTCATGTTATGCTGAAAAGGCAGCAAAAAAAGCTCTCCCCATTGTCTTACTGCAGTAATCTATGCTGGCAAGCTGACAAGCCAAATCACTTAGTAATTAATATTTAATAAGTGGTAGGACTAACCATATTTCAAGGAAAAAATGTGAATTTCCTAACGGCTCACTTTTCCAGGAGAAAATGTCAAGCAACTATTTTCTAATATCCATTTTACTTATCCTTTGACTGCAGGGCCAGTGATGATCTCCAGTACGTCTGTTTGATTAAGAGCAGCGATCCCATGCTAGCGGGAGCTTTCGGTGCGAGAGCCTCCACAGAAGCGACTCTCACGGAAAAGAGGACGATGCGCGCATCAGAGGCAACAGAAAGCGGCCTTGTGGAAAACAAGCCAGAGCCACACAATGCTCTGCTTCTATCCAGTCCAGCGCAACGCGGGCTTGCATGTGGACAAGGCAGCAACGCCTGCATGGCTCAGCTCAAAGGGCAGAGAGGGTACGGCCTTGAGCCATTTCCTTATTACTCTTTCGCCTTCTGCATATGCCAAGGCTCGTTTGCTGTAAGGCGCCACATGCACACACAAAGTGCATATATTCCCATCATTGTGGGGATTATCCATTCATTTCTATGGGCATAACTGTAATCCTAACTATGACACCCTTAACCCCTATGCAGCCCTAAGCTTACCCATAAGTAATCAAACAAAATACAAGCCTTTTCGCATTTTTGATTGCACTCACAGTTTGTTATAAAATTGAGTTTCTTCCCCCCAAAAATGTCCCCACAAGGTCAAGATGACTAATTTTAAATAAAAATGTGGTAAATACAAAGTCCTACATAGACAGACAAGAATGCAGGACATGAGTACAGACCACAAAAATATACAAATACTGCCTTTTGTAAAAACAACACTGAAAAATAAAAAGATTTAAATAAAGGATTTCTTCAGAATCTGAACAACCAGACATCAAGTCACAGATCTGGAAACAGGGCCGTGATGCGTCTCTGAAACAAGGGCCCAAAGCTCGATGCCAGTTCAGCATCAATGCAGTGCACTTAAAGGGGGGAAAAAAAAAAAAAAAAAAAAAAAACTGTTCACACTGCCGTATTGGTCGATGTAACAAATTTTCCATATAAAATGAAACACTCCTTTACCCAAAATGACTGCCTTGGAGTAGAAGGGTTTCGGTCTTTCTGGCTATTGGCGATGCGGGGAAAACAATGTCCAAGTGCGTTAGGGTCTGGGGGTGTCTAGATAAATCAGAGCCACGTCTCTGCGTCGTCTGGAGACTCAGATAACGGTTCATTCAATGTTCTCCCACCCATTTAGGATTACATGACAATTTCCGGATTGCGCAAAACTAAGTGATTCCTTGGATAAGCTGGTAGCCAAGTAAAAGAAAAAAAATAAAGGGGTGGGGGGGGGGGGGCAACATTCACAGAGTTCAGCATGACGCCTTACTGACAGACGCGCGGCGGCTGCGAGAGCAGTTCTCAGGGGCTTCTGTGTTTGTGTGTTTGCACTCACAGGCACGCAGGGAGCATGAAACTGCCGTCTCCCCCCCTACACTAATCTCTTCCTCGACCTTTGGGGAGATGAGCACCAGGTGCATGAACTTCCCAGAGTACATAGGTGCAGTAAGGCGACCGGTATAATCAGAGAGACAGCAATGCGATATGCGGGGAGTCTGCAGGTACATGCATACGCACCAGCGCATGCGAGCCAGCATCGCTGAACGGCGGATGGCTGCATGTGCCCAGAAGCCGCTGCAGTCACACATCCTTAGTGCCAACATTAGGCCATGTGAAAAGGGTCTGGGAGTGAGCGCGTGTGAAAGGGTTGGTGGGATACCTGGTGAGGGGGAGGGGGGTGGTTAAAAAAGCAGTGCAGTAGACAGAGAGGCATTTAACCCCCAACTGTGAGAGGGCTGCCAGCAAGACCAGCTGCAGGCATCATTAAACACAGTCTAGACTCTGACTTAAGGGATTGCTTTAATTTCACATGACCATTTTATAGCCACTATTGAGATTTAATCTCTACCAAGAAAAAAAAGGTTCACATGTGAAAGCTGCTGCAACACGACCCTCACCCTTAAAGGGAAGTGGTCCGCGTTTACCGAAACTCTGCATCAGAGACAGAGTGCGCTGCATGGGACCGGCGTCACCATTAGGGTAAAATCCCCGCATGTCTAAAACACACCACAGGAGCCCATCGACGTCAGATCTTAATGTCGTATCCGTGACATTTCCGATTCTATCAAACAGATTTCAAAATGACAAGAAATTTCTTTAGCGACTAAAATAAATAAACAGGTAAAGGACTTCACTGCAATTATCACTGACTTTAAAAGCAGCAGCATTGCAATGTTTCATTATTTAAAGAGCAGACAGCTTCATCAAAGTACCTAACGGAGTCACTCAGGCGCGTTAGTATGGCCTGGGAGTGACGCTATTGCTTAGCCCCTACCCCGGCAGTCACGTTCACCAGATCCTGCAGAGCACGCAAGCTCCGGGACCCATCCCGGCTTTGGGCCCAGCTTCCGATCCGGAGCGTGCCACACCGGCACCCCTCCTGAAGGGCAATGTGTCACACTTCCTTTACGGGCCGCCCCAATCTGTCACGCTCAGGCGAGCACTCTGCTCGCCTTTATTACACAACAGACACAAACAGAAAATGGCCGTTTAACATTGTCTCAGGTTTTCTGGGGGCATTTTCTGCCCCAGTGAGGCTGCCATTGCATTCTGCCACCATCTCACTTACATGCACTCTGATGGGAAGTGTATTCGACTCACCATTTTGTTTGCTGAACATAAGCAAAGGCCTTGCGAGTCTCCATATATGTAGACTTGATGTAAGACTCATGGAATTACATTACCCACACCCACAAAAAAAAAAAATTAAAAAAAAAAAAAAAACCACTCCAGATGGGGAGAAAAGGTCAACATATGGCCTGGCATTTAGTCAAGTCTACCTTCAATAATAAGAATATATTAGTATTAAAGCATAATTACATAAATTATACATTATATTAGATAAATAAATAAAACCAGGGAAATACATCAAACAATAAATGAAATAGAAAAAAAATAGGAATAAAGGAAAGCAGACACAGGAAAGCATTCAGGCATCATGCCTCTAACACAATAAGCACGGGTCACACCAAGGCCACTCTGTCTGCATTTGCAGTTATGGTAATACACCCCCAAATAAACCCTTTTCAATCAATGGACATTAGTGGACATTCCATTAACATGGAAATACCCTCCCCCACTCAGAGGCAAGTCTGAGACAGCAGTACCCCCCCCTAAACACAACTTAATCATGACCCTGACCTCAGCTGCACGACTACAGCCTCCCCATCAGCCACACAAAGCATCCGTGCACAATTAGGAGTGCACACAAGCATCCCCCCCACTGAAGAACTGTCTGTAGGCTCTTTGGCTTTCTTTCTTAAAGACATGAGTACACATGCATAGCTATGCTTTGATGTCTGCTCATTTAATAAAACACAAAATCTGACATAAATTGCTTAACTTGCCCATTCCTTCCCACCCCCAGAAGCCTGCTTTAAAATTCTCTTAAGCTGGAATTCATCTTTGGCAGAATGAATTACAGATGGGTTTAAAAAAAAAAAAAAAACATCAGTAACACTGATAAAATGCTCAATTTTTCAGAAGTATTGAAATAACAGAATATGACTGTACTCTCAAAGCTGTAAGCTGACACTCAGTGCAAAGCGGGGTGAGGTACTTTCTAATTAAATACCATGCAGTTTCATGACTGGGTGTTGCTAAACTGGCCTCAGTGGGTGATCTTACGTGGGCATGTGTGTACCCCCTGCTGGACTGGCATCCCATCCTGGGTGTGCCCTGTGCTTCCGAGAATAGGCGCCAGTCCCTTAGAAAACCTGCCCTGAACAAAAAAAAAAAAAAAAAAAAAAAAAAAATCTGACCGATGACTAAAGATTTTTCTCTACCCCGATAAGAAACTGAATACATTTATTTTGTTTGCAATCCCAATGTAAAGGTCCTAAGAAAAAAATCTGACGTTTGACTGGTTAAAATGGCACAGAAATACAGGCCCATGTCACTCTGGACACAATGGCATGAGGAAAGCACAGAAGGGAATGTTCACTTGTGCAAGCAGGAGCGAGGAGCAAGTCCAGCCATGTCTAAAAGAGGAGAGGAGAAAATGAGCGTAAACCAAAAACGACTGTGCAGCGACTGCGAAAATAAGGCTTGGAAGTGCTTCTCACAGTAATATCATACACAAGACACTCTAAAGCAGTCACTGCTCTGGACACATGCCATAGACATTTACCATACATTTCTTCAATAGTAAATTTCTCAGTTCTAAAAGCCTTTACTCATTGCTTAATTCTACTTGTCTGAGAAAATCGAATTTAAACATACATGTCTGAGGAACAGCACACAATTTGGATTTCCCATTTAATTTGCATTTAACTAGATGGGTTGTTTACTGGAACAATTTACTGGGTCAAGTAGCTACTCAAAGGCATTACAGCAGTGGATTGAATTGGCAGCATTCAGATGAGAAGGCCATGTCTTCAACCTCCACATTACTTTTTGAAGTAGTAAGTTTAACATCACAACTAGCCTGTTATTAATCTCATTGCCAGACCTGACACTTGGCACTCGAATGGCATTTAATGGTGGACATGTTTATGAAGCTTCGCTGGCAGGGCTCCTGACTCAGAGGACGGGCAGAGTCAGAACGGTTCTCAGAGCGCGCATGTGCCAGCCCTGAAGATGGCACCACGAAACTGCAGTTAACAGGCCACTGGCCCGGCTGTGCACGCCGGAGGACAAAACTCAGCCGCCTCCATGCAAAGCCACCAGCCCAGCTGTCCAAACCTTGAATACGAGCAGCATCACTTGAGCTCAAAGCCGCTGTGCTGCTGACAAGAGAGTGTGATATTTGAGCCACACAGTCAAAAGTGAATTTTCACAAAAAAGAAAAATCTACTGAATTTTACAATGTGCCAATTATCCTTCTACCAAGTCTATTTCATCATTTGCTTTTGGGACTTTTATTAATTACTGGAGGGAGTCTGTTACAGTTCAATCGAATATAACGGAGCACCTCAAAATGCAATTTAGGTAAGAACCCAACAACCCTGCTGATGTAGGCAGAGCTCCAGAAGTAGAGGATAGGATATTAATTCCATGGCCCTCAGTGCAGCAAGCCATGGCGGGGCAACACCCTCCCCAGCAAACGTCTTCAGAAGGGTGCGACATGGCAGCATCAAGGCTCAACCATGGATGGGTCCCGGAAAACCTTTTCTTTCTACTAGAATACTAAACATGTTAGCAACAGCACATGTCTCCATGAAAATAATATTAAAATTCAATAGGAGCATAACGGCATGCGAGGGAGCAGACTGTGACATTAACCCCTTTCCAAGCCAAGAAGGACTTTCTCGTTTAATTGCAAATCTTTTCTTTTCAAATCCATTGCCTTTCCCTAGAGCAAAGCACGGAAGGACCTACACCTTAGACAAGCAATTATGCAACAAAGTAAACAACAAGCATAACCCGGACTGGCAGACTAATGGGATCATAATGACAAATCAAGGGAGCAGGGAAACAATGTTTTTCGACACTGTGCTTCTAATGAAACGGTGAGACTGCACGGCATTTTTAAACAGAAGACAGGCTTTGTGGCAAAGATAAAGCCGTCGGCGTCGCAGATGGAGAGACAAACTCGGCCCGCCTCAGGTGCAAAAAGGGGGCACGTTTTACCCTCATTTTCATCACAAAGCGCCCAGACTTCAACTTTGACTTTGGTCTGGGCTGGATGAATGCAGGGCTGCCGTAACAGCTGGTCACAAAGCGGCCCATTATTTATATGCAAAGCGGCGAAAGCACGTTACGGCGGCATATCTCGTTCGGTCATCGGGAAAATCAGGAAAACACGCACTTTACCATAGTACGTTATGTGGCAATTTAACACACAGAAACACGCCGCCCTTTCCGTCTACGCAAGATTACCTGACACACAAACAACCACATATACACATACAAATCGGCCGTGCAAACTGTAAATTAGTGACGTATTTAAAAG
Organism: Petrocephalus schoutedeni; assembly: GCA_026780765.1. Taxonomy (NCBI): domain Eukaryota; kingdom Metazoa; phylum Chordata; class Actinopteri; order Osteoglossiformes; family Mormyridae; genus Petrocephalus; species Petrocephalus schoutedeni. The sequence continues at coordinate 7,740,639 of JAODKL010000107.1, forward strand.
ACTGTCATTGGTTTCGACCTGTAAAGAACACTATCGGTAAAGTGAGCAGAGATTAAATCAGGCAATTGGCTGACTGCGTGCATTTCTTTACTTTCTAATTTAAGTCATTTGTACCGCCTTCACGTACGGGCTAACACAATATATTCTAATTATTATTTAAGACCTGCTATGCGAAATGTCAACCAAGAGAACTCGTCATGGTAACTGCAAGAGGAACTTGATAATTAATTTAAAAGGCTTCTGTCTCGCCACACCCCTGACACCCCCCGTTTAATTTAACCTGCTTGATGTAACGCCCCGCACTTCAGCAAGGAAAAACTCATGAAGGAACAAGATTAATGGGGTTTAACGTGTGCCGTCTGGTCTCTTCACTCGGAAGCGTGTAACCTTTTAAAAGCACCATCTAGGGTCTGCGCCGCAGCCGCGGGCACGCGCGCGCGCCCCCGCGCACACACACACGCCCGCGCACGGAGCCCAAAGCGCTTGTTTTGCTCCGCTCACATACCAGCCCAGTGCATCAACTAACTCATTACAACATACGGCTGGCCCTTCAAATACGGCACTTTCCTGCGTGCTGGGAATACATCACTGTCATTATTAGTGCAAAGACCAGCGCCTAAGCCACGTCTCATCTCACCCCGGTGAAGATAACCGGTGCCCAATGATACCCAATTACCCAATGATAACAAACTAGATGGCCAAACACCGCCTAGAGACAGAGCCCCCGATCGTTACACCTATAACCCAGAAGTTCATAAAAATAAACACGGCAGTAGTGGAAAAAATACCCCGTAAGTTCCCGGTCGCAGTTAAATGACAATTTAGTTAGCGCCCCAGCTTTCCGTATCCAGGAAGAAAAAGCATCATTTATTTCCCGATGGAGAAATGGATTCGTGTGCCGTCTGATAGCCCAACGCCGGGCTGCGATTACTGTGCCATTTTACAGACATCAGTGTCGGTTAAGCTAGCTCAGCTTTCGCAGCGATTCATATCTACGCTTTAAAAAACATAACAAACGGGCTGGCCCCAGAGTCCAACCGCCGAAAAATAAACTCCTCCGCGGAAATCTGCGAATAAATCCGCCGGACCGCCGAAGGTGAGGCGAGCGATCGGCGCCCAGTCACCGCTAACAGCCATTTATCGATCGGAACAATGCACGGAGCCCGAAAGGTGGGATGTGCAACCGATACTGACCCGACGCCTTCAATGAACAGATTTATCGCAATATAAATGGCCGGTGATAAACTGAGGAAGAAAAAAAAAACGAATGCTGGTTGAAGAGGAAGCTAAGTATAAATCAGCACGACCTCACGCCCGAGTGACTGTCCCGCAGCGCCATGTTAAGCGATCACGGGAGGAAATGCCGAGTGAATAAATAAATAGATACTCGGGGAGATAGTGGTGTATAAATCAAACGCTCTGGCGTACTTACCGGCTGAGGCTCCAAATAGCCCGGCCAGGGCCAGCAGTGTTAAACTCGCTCGTCTTGTAGCCATGTCTGCAGGATTCCCATCGTTTTGCATCGATACATTCGGAGTGTGATATTGACAAGGGGAGCCAGACCTTAAACACACAGCGAGCGCGGCCAGCCAGGCGCTTAAAGGGACGCGCCGCTTAAAGGGGACGCCCGGCTGCTTAAAGGGGACGCCCGGCCGCTTAAAGGGGACGCCCGGCCGCTCCGGCCCCTTTGTTGTGGCGAGACACCCCTCCTCCTCTGTGGCCGTGTGGGACAAGCGCAGTCGGAGAGTGTGCGGTCGCCTTAGCTGAGAGGGTTAGTCCGGGACACGGATCGCAGAGCATATCTTACATGCAAATCGAGCCTATGTGCTTTTGCTTACGAGCCGCCAGCATGGAGTCGTCAGCTATTTCAGAATGCGGCGCAAGTATGCGCGATTAGTCAGGAGGATTTAAAGTTGCGCTTCTGAGGATTTTGATATAAAACGGAGTCACATCAGTCAATCTACGCGGGTCATTTGAAGATATAACACTTTTACATCTTTACGTATATATTCTTTAAATGAAGGCGAATTATGTGAATATGTAAAATAATTGTTTTATGTTGCGCATTATAATTTCCGCTAATAACTGTAAGCCCACTTTCAAAAGTTTCGTTCAAAATTTAATCAGTATGATCACTGGTACTGAAGAAAGCCTTCACAATTTTGAATCCACAGTCATTATGTATACACGCTTCATGTTTTAATGCAGAAAAATGCAAAAAAGCTTGTTCACAAACGACACAGAACAAGTATCTGTAAATGCATGCATAACTCAGAAGCCGATTTGTCTGCACGGCCTCCGCGCTCAAAAGCGTCGGCAAGCAGCTGGATCAAGAGTGGAGTTTGTGAGAATCTCAATCTCAGCCACAAAATAAGCTTCAAAACATTTTCTTCCAAGGCTCTCTGGCAAGAAGCGAGGGATGTGAGAATCTTCCAGACAGATGGGCTGGTTTGAGCTCTTGGCATGGGAGAAAACATTGGCAGCTTTGCACAGACTGGGACCTCGGTACAACTGATGATGTTTTACCAGCCTGTTGTCTCCCATTGTCTACCACAGACAGCCATCTTTCATGGCACTTGCCGCACTCCTTGCCAAGGTGGTCAAAAACGACTGGACAAAAAAAGTAACATTTGAATGCCCTCTCAAAGATTCCCCTTGGCTGAGCAGAGCTCTGCATTGTGACTCAAATAGAAGGTTATGGACTAAATAGATCCTGCTGTTTAGGTATCCATTGTCTGTTAGCCCATCGTGAATTAAATTATTAACATTATGTGATTCTTTTTTTATACTTCTTATTGCCCTCATAAAAAATCCTATTTAAAACTTGGATCAGTCACAGCATCTTGACCCAAGCATGAGCTAAGTTCCACCTTAAAATCTATTTTCCACCTTAACTGTCATGGATGGTATGAAGCCTGATCACTGAAAGAGAAGAGAGTGCAGAGAACAATATAAAACACTGGTTACATTAATCCCTGAAAGATTGTGTGCTTGTCTAAAAAGTACTTTACAGTTCTTGGCACAGACATATTGATACTTATGATCTGTAGGTAGCCATGAAAATCTTTCTGACAGGGTTATGAAAGACCAGTTAGATATAACTGTCCCTTTCATCAGGCAATGTATTTTAGCATCTATATGCTGCCCTTGTGATAAGTTGGCAAACATGTCACCTAACCTTTACTGGTGATCACAACAGAACTTCCTGTAGAGACAAAAATGTTTCACTGGGATTCCAAATCTCGCCTGAAGCCAGGGCTCATTCGTATTTGCCTGAGAAAAAAAAGTGTGTTCAGCATCTAAAGGTTGTCTTTTGCAATCTGAAAGTATTATCCATTTCACTCCTTATCACTTCTCCCTCCACGGGGATGCTGTCCCAAGCTTTGCTCTGCCACTGCAACATCTAGCCAAAAGCTTAGCTGTTATCAAGCTGTCAAATGTATCTGCAGATTTCTCAGTGCAGACTGTGTGTGTGCGTGTGCTTGCTAAGTCCAAATTTCAAGGCTGTGCAACTTGGAACCAGCCTACTAAGACAGTGAGAGAGAGAGACAGGGGAAGGATCAGAAGACATAGCTGAGAGTGTCTCAGTGTTTAGGAAACAAACACACAGATACTCCTGCAACCTTATGAACATCCCCCCAACTACACATGCACACACTGTTTTAAAAATAGTTCCCCACCCTAACTTACCAGACAGACAGGGGCTTTGAAGAAGTGTTATCTCACTGAAGTCCACCCAGTCCTGAATACAGACAGATATATCCTCAGACAGGCATGTGCTGGGTCCAGATATAGACAAACGGGCGGACAAGTGGATTTATAGTGTCATTCTATGCAAACAACATTATTTATGCGTATGCAATTGCATATATCCAAAATTTCTAAATTGTAAGTATATATGAGTGTGTATGTTTGTGCTGAGCTGGGGAGTAATGCCAGTAATGCCCAGATATGGCGATTGCGTTGCCATGGAAAAGTTATCTGTGATATTTGTCCGCCCAGGATTAAATATAGCTCCATATGTAATTTGATCACAGGAGGTGGGCTGAATTTGATTCAAACTCAGATTCCGGGCCCAGAGCACCGAGCTGCTTACTGGCTGTCGATCTTAGATGTCACAAAGCCTAGCATTTATAACAGCAGCAAAACGTTTTTGGTCATGATTGTTGAACATCTAGCCTATTTGCCATGTATTAGTCAATTAATGGGTAAAAGAAGTTAGTCTAATATAATTCACTTTTTGACTATGTCATGAAAGACCAAGGAACAATGGTGCATGTGTCAACAGGGGTACTCATGAGAGTCGCTGATGTCAACATTAAATGTGAGAATGTGAGATTACACTACACCTATGTTTTGTAGTCAAACACAGACAATGGCACAACTCCATCTAGTGGACAGAGAATAGTACTGCAAGTTGCTTTATTTTATATATATATATATATATATATATATATATATCGCCTTCAGAACTGCCTTAATTCTACGTGGCATTGATTCAACAAGGTGCTGAAAGCATTCTTTAGAAATGTTGGCC
>JAODKL010000107.1:7762048-7777491 GCA_026780765.1 Petrocephalus schoutedeni
AGGGGGCGTAGTCAGCCTGCACCCGGGGAAAGGGGGGGGGGTGCTACATTTATAAATCACGTTTTTAGAAAATAGGGAACTTTCTGTCTCACAAAAGCCGCAATAGTTTAGTCACAATGAAACGCTGGCTGTATTCTGTTTGGATTTCATTTATTTATTTTGTACATATCTAAAGGAAATGACATGGCACTATTGTTTTATAAAAAATCTCACTTGTTTGCATTACCATGAGGCTTGCATTGGGCAGATTGTGGGTATTTGCCTTCTGTGCTTGTGATTGCCTCCAGTCAGTCAATGCTTTCAGAGTGTTAAATAAACATTCTAACATAATTTTATTTCCATAAAGAGACACCCCCCCGCGCCTTTCCGGTTCAGGCTTGCATGATTATTGGTGCAGTATTGAATGCAATTGTTCCTTTTTTATACTACTGTGCACTGTGCTGAAGACTGAAATTTTAGTGTAATTACTCTAAATTGTGCTTATATGTCCATATGATTCTAAATAAGCACTGTAAGGTTTTTATGGAATTGGGACCATGCCATAATTAACCCATAATACCGAATGCATTTGTCCACACTAATTGCATTTGTCACAGAATTGTTGTGTTTTAAAAACATTTAACTCCCCCTGAACAGAAGCAATTATGGTGTCACCAAAAATCTGCCCAAGTATACAATCCGCTGCTTTCATTTTCTTAACAGTGTATATGACGTACATGCACCACCGGCCATATGTCAGTGCAGAGCTTGGACGTAAGCCACAGCTCAGTTTGTATGGAGTTTGGGCAGGTTTATGCTTTATTCCACCCATGGTTTATGTGGGTTGGCTTCCCTAAATTGTGTGTAGTGTGTGTGCCCACTACTTCCTATGGTGGCCCTGAATCATACATATGCCTTTTGTTCATAGATACAATATGCATACATACAACATCTTTGCATGGTAAACATCTAATGAATAATGGGGGTATCTAGGCACGAGTTACTTCAGACTCTCCAACAACTACATGTGTAAAATACGTTACAGTCTTGAGATCTTTAAAAGGAAGTTTAGTTTCACAGTAGTGTTCTTGGAAATAGATTATGACTTGTGCTGGTTTGCACGCTGTTTAGCTCCTCACAAAGGGCACGGAAATTGCTGGTGAGAAAGAATAACTAAGCAGACTGAATATTTTAAGTGTCAGAATAATATCTGTTGAAATGTGGGCAGCAGTAAATCCAGTATACAAAATACAGATAAATCATTAGAATGTGCTATTATACGCATAATTTAGCAATTTGAATGTTATTGCTATTGGGGTTATTTTTTACTTAAGCTCTCTAACTTCTCCACATTACTTTTGGGCATCTTCATTGCTGACGCCTGGTTGGACTTAGTGCTTCGACTTCATTGTCTTCTGGGTCTTGTGGTCCCGTCCTTTATTTCGTGCCTCCTGCTCTACCTTGAGCTTCTCCTTCCTCTTTTCCTCCTTGGCCTCCTTGTACTTCCAAACAGGCGGCTCCAGGTGGTGCTTCGACATCTTCTTCTTCTTCTCCTTCTTGGGCGTGGGCTCCCCTGGCTTCAGAACCTTGATCTGAGGGATGGAACTGGTCGGAAAGATGCTGTTGTGGCGCCAGAGGTGACGCGGGAAGTAGCGACGCGCACTGCTGGAGACTATGGAGAGTCTAGGGGCATTCCGCCCAGAGCCTGATCTGCTGGGGATCAAGGGGGTTGGGGGAATAGAGCTGACAGGAGGCTCCATGGCAGCAATGAATGAAGGCTCTCTCAGCTCCTCCATCGAGGACCACTGTGCCAGTTCTGGTACGGCCATGCGCCGCTTTCCCACCTCTGGGGGGCTGGTGAGACAGACTGGGCGGCACCCAGTGACCACCAATGGACTGTGGATGCTGGTGGTCATGCGTACCATGTGGTCCAACACGCCGTTGTCCTGGGGGTCCCTGGGAAAGCTGAAAGTGAAGGTTGACCGCAGGCACTGAGTGAGCTGTTCCCCCTTTGTCTTGGCTGCTGTGGACTTGGCTACCAGCTCATTCAGATCTGGCCACTCTGGGATGTACCTCTCACAGAACTGCTCCGCACAGGGCCGGCCCGCCAGGCGGCGGAGTTTCTGGAATGTTTCAAAACGACCAGTCTTTAGCGCCCAGTCCTTGGCAATCCTTCCCTTTGCTGTGTCTACGGCATTCAAATTGGCTCCTGATCAAAGGGAAGGTGTAGAGAGATACAGGAAAAAACATGCTGAGACACAAGGAAAAAGTAATTTTCTCCCCCAAGTGTTCAAGGAATTAAGCACTCATTATTTTCATTCTACCCCATTGAGACTCTACAGTTTGGATACTTTATCAGACTTTCCACTCATATGCACTGCCAGTTAGTGATGGTTTTCTTGACCAGTCATTGTGTTGGAGAGGTAGCACCACCCAGAGGTTGGATGGAAATTAAGCGCTCTCTTGCTTTTTGCTACTGAGGAACCCTAGTTGCCTGGACCCCTCTGTTATGTGGCAGGATGATGCTGGTTATATTTGGCTGTTGCAGATCTCCTCCTTGTGGTTGCCAGATGGTAGTATCAGCTATAGGAGAGCAGGGGACCAACTGGCAGCCAATCTGTAGCCAGTACTGCCATTATTTTGTTTTTAGAACGAAGGACAAGTTAATCAATAAACCTTACTGGAAACCACCACTGCACTATATTACTCTTTAAATATTTACGTTATTTAAGATGGCTTTGACAGATGACAGCATGTTATGCATGACAACAAATTAGTGTGTTTTTTAATGATCTTTCTTCTTGTTTGCCTATGTAGAATATTTTTCATAGTGTTGAGTTATTGTTTAGTCTGTGTCAGTATCGAACATTTTAACTATTTTTCCAGGTTCTTTAGTTATGGATGTAGGGTACCTCTAACTGAACTAATTATTCTGATAAAGTAATGTGCCAAGCCACTTTTTGAGGATAAATTGAATTGAAATTGCCTTCCTTAACTTAAGCTTATAAAAAATGTTGCTTTAATGTAAACAGCCAGGATTAAATCTGAGGGACAGTCTATTTCACATCCGTAGCGACTCTGCATATAGGATCTTTTGTATTTTTCCCCCAGGTGACCAGTTGACAGCTTACATAATATCACCTTCACAACTACAAAAGCCCTTTGAGATAAGTCCAACACAACATGGTCTAAATTTGTCTTAGGGATGTGCATTTAAATATATCACTTTAAATAGATCACTTTAAAACAGAAGTAATCAGTCCAACTGGACATTTTTTAATGATGCTAGTTAGAGGGAATGTGGTAGCAAGACTTCAGTTGTCTTAGGGTCCTTGCTGCCAAAGCACTGCTTCTATACTGGGAAATAACTACAAGAAACATAACATGTCTCATAACAGATTGTAGTAGTTGCTGCAGCCGACACGGTGAACCGACAAAGCAAGGACAGGAGATTGTTTTGATCAGTGTTTAGATTGTGTCAGGAACTCTGATTGGCCAGAAACAGTAGAGAGGAATGTAAGCTGTGTCGGGCCAAGCTGGATGAGGTGGAATTTTATGTTCCTGGCATTCCAGAATATCCTGTGCATGGAAGAGGAAAAGGAACTGACATTCTTTCCTACCTACTAGGTATTATTACTTTTCCCAGTATTATATACAGTACTACAATATTAGTTGTCCCTTAAAGTGTTACTTCTTAAATACAGCAGATGAGAATATAAAAGAGTTTTTTTTATCACAGTAATTTCATAACAAATATTAATTGATACTGTCATTGGTCCCCATGAGGAAAATCTCTTTTCACCTCCCCCAATCTCACTATCCATATGAGCAAACTCAGCCATGGCGGGCAGCCACCACTTGCAGCGTCCGGGGAGCTGGGGGCCAAGGGCCTTGTTCAAGGGCCCACAGACGTGCCAAGGCCAGGCAGTAACTTGCAGCCTTCCAATCACAAGCACAAAGGCCTAACCATTTACAGATACAGAGCAGAAAAATAGGAAGAAATATCAAGTAAGAATTATTAACTATTATTAGGCTTTGACTGGGAATGTTCAGTTGAACTGAGCTAAATCTGGAAATCACCTACAGTTCTTTTAATAGGTTAGGTAGATCCAGGCAAAGGCTAATCCACCCTCATCTGAGAGATGTTACAGATTAGCGGGGAGATGAGAAAACATGTCCTCAGGCCTGCCTCTTAGTTTCAGTGATTCAATTTGTGACTGGAGGGACCTGCATTGCTCGATGCATGGAGATTGCCATGTCAGTGGAGTGACAGCAGTGTTCTGGAAAAAAGTAACTCATACAGTTTGTAAGGATATTCAGGAAATGAAGGCCCTATGCATATACTTGACTGTGGATATCTGACCTTAGACTCATGCTTACCGTTCATGCAGAATGCTTCACTGATGTTATGACAGAAATATTCAAAGTTTTACAGGTAGACTGTTTTGTTGTAGAAGACGCAAGTGTGTCATAGACTGCATACTCACTATCGGATAGTAAGGACAATTCAGAGACACCAATACTAGAATGCACAGACATAGACACATCTCCTGGAGATGGCGGCCAACAATGCTAGCTGCTGGAGCACCTTGCCACCCCTTTTACTTGGATTTTTTTTTAATTCCGGTTTTAGCCCTATGTTTACATCCCCGAGTAAATCCTGTGGAAAACCTTGAATAGCTTTTACACTCTGAGTAGCTTCATCTGGTGGCCTCCCGAGTAGCATCCAGGAGCTCACCAGCCATGGCCAGGGCTGTCACACAGTTATCACGGCCCTGCATGGCCGCCTTGATGAGCGCTGTGAAGCCACGGCTGTCCCGGATCTCCAGGTCCACGCCGCAGAAGTAGTTCAGGATGTAATTGACAATGGTGATGAAACCTGTAGGAAGAGGACATGAGGCCGTTACAAGAAGCAGATGGACGGAGGGCGGCGCAATCTCTTTCCTTCTTTAGTCATGTTTTCACCAGCGTATCTATCCTGGACTGCTATTCAAACACATTTACGCTCATGCTTTTGCTGCTTATGGTGCCTGAAATGTTCTGCCTTTGTTATCAAATAAAGTTTTTCAGCGCTGCACTGAGCGTAGATTGATTACAGAGACACTATCTCGAGATTGCTCCAAATTCGAACATCAAAAAAAGTGTCCCCATGTGCTCCTTGGCCCTGTTCCAAGCCCCCGGAGACCTTGTGTTTGAACTTGATAATGATGTCATGCCGTTTCTCCTATTGTTCTTTTGGGACTTAGTGCCTTGCAGTACAATGGTCTTCGCAGAGTAAGGCTGAGCAGCTTTCATCACAGGAAAGACGAGAGTGGCTAGAAAGCAGCAACGTGCTTCCAGGGCTGACCTGCTTGTGATGCCATCATGAGTGCCGTGTTGCCATCATTGTCCTGATGGTTTACGTCCAGGAAGGGACAGTGGTCCAACTCTGAAACGATGTCAATAAAGCCCCCGCAAGCCGCCAACATCAGGCCGTTCTGTCATTGGACACAGTAGAAACACAACAGTGCAATAATCCTTGGTGCAGCATTGACTAGTGCGGGTCCCAGCACTGTAGATGGATGTGTTCTCCTACCCTGCCATTGATGTCGAGCTCCATGACCTCCTGCGGGGTGACGCCCCTCTGCAGGACTCTGCGTACCATCAGGGCCTCATTCCTGGCACAAGCCTCGTAGAGCGTAGTCCCGGGGCAAGCACTGCGCTTCTCCTGCTCATAGTCGGGGAATGTTGAATCATCAGAAAGCAGGCTCCCCGAGTCCGATTCGTCCTGGGAAATGGACACTTCTGAGGAGTCATCAAGCAGACCAGAGCCCAGGTGGGGATCCTCTGTAGCAGGGGTATGGCTCTGTGCCATCTGGCTCCTGTGGTCATGCACGGCCCAGGGATCCTAGCACAGTCTGCATCTGCAACACCTCCTGGCAGTACAGGTGGAAACAAAGACTAGTGTATGGACCTGTCCCAGTACCACAATGAAAAAGCTTTGAAGAGCAGATAAGGCTATATGCTGATTTAATGCAGATCATTTAGCTTAGATTATAAACACCCTGTTTTCTTTTTTCAAATTATGATGACAACATTACAATAAAATATAGCACAAGGCACATTATAATAGCATGCTTCCTCGTAATACTTAGGTATCACCATCACCAAGGCAGGGTGTGCAGTAACACACACACAGTTTGAACTTTTGCCCATCAGCCAATCACAAAAATGGTCATGGTCATAAGAGGAACTCAGACCTATTCTAGGCAGCACAGGGAACAAGACTGGGGTAACCCTTCCTGGGTGCCGGCCCATCGCAGTGCACATATACACATGCTGTGCGCGTTCATCCATGAAGGGCAATTTAGACTGCATGTCTGAGGATTGCGGCAGAAATCCCACCTAACTATAAAATATGAAAAAGCATCACATGTTGTGGGAAAGTATCCGGTAGAAAAGGGGTTTATGCTCAACCAAAATCTCCGACTGTCTCCCCAAGGCAAGCAAAATAGTACCAGGCCTGATTCAACTAATGTAGTAAGATAATCTAAAAAGAGAAATTCTACTAGGAAAAATGCCACTCAATACTATATTTTATTTCTTGAGACTTAAGACTTAATACTCTTATGTTTAATTCCATGGAGCATTTTTATTTTCAGAAATACTTCTGCAAAAATGCAGAAACGAAAGACAGTGTAACCTGAAATGTTAAAATATGAATAATATGAATGATAAATTATTAAGGACAACAGAAAGAAATATCAATTGAGGTCTTTTACCACTTTCCAAGATGCTTTTAGAATTGTTTGAGCATATGTAAGTGGTTGTATCCCACCTAGAATATTCCTCTTAATCAAAGGTCTTCCATCTTCTCCCTTTCTGCTGCTTGTTTTTGACAGTGGGCTTCTGGTTTATCTTTGAGGGAGTTAGTGAGAATAACTTAGGCAGAGCTACAGTGAGTTTTCAGTATCTCAGTGTGTGCATGCCAAGGAAAACAATTCTTGCAATATAAAGAGAGGAACAGCATGGATGGAATTTTGAAATGAACAGCCAGTGTTAAATCTGAGCCATGGCCTAGCTCACATCACTGTAGTAAATGCCAAGTACCCTGTTATAGAAGCCACACTGACACCTTTCATAAAAATGAGAGCTCTTTGCTCTTCCCAGTAGCAATGGGTGACAAATGGACATGATATGAATGCAACCACATATTTAAACCCCAGTGACACAGGAACCGGTAAAAGGCAACAAAACCTGGAAGATCAAGATTTCATAGGTCACTTTGCTTGGGTTAATTTTAGATATTCTTTACAAAAAATGTACTGCTTGAATAAAATGTTTTGTAGCTGAAAATCTGTCACCTTGAAATCAAAATATACATAAATCATGATGTACGCTCATGTTTTACTTATTTTATATAATCATTTTGCTCATTTTTATGAAGGGGGAATGTATCATTAAAATATTGATTATATAGATTGCAAATGGGGAATTTCACTACATTTACTAAAATGATATTTATCTGTGATATGTTGATATGTACTTATGGTGCCCGCTCCAAGCAATTTTCTTTGGGGGGGGGGGTGGGGGGGGCATTGTCCATTTCCCTTCCTGGGATATTTTTACACACTACAGTGTCTGGAGTTTACAGTGAACGGGGTAATGAAGAAAAACATCCAAACAATGGCATTTAAGAGGCTGAAAACAACTTGAGAGAGGTCATCGGAGAACGGCCAGCCTCGTTAAAGCTGACAGGAAGGCCACAAGTGCAAGAATAACAGCTCAGTACAACAGTGTGCAGAATAGCTTCTTCACTTTGTCAACCCTTAAAGCAGCCCTAGAGGTACCTTATAAAATAACACTGTACGGCGTGTCTGTGGAGTGTAGGTGTAAACCAGAGAATCTAAATGAAATCTGCCCGGTACAGAGACACACACATGGACATTGGCATTTTCACTCTGGGCTGTGGAGGTGTCAGGCTATAGTACTAACCACAGAGCCACCCTGGGGGAGTCTTAGATCCTCATAACTCATTTTGAGTGGTGATTATAGTGACACCATGTGGCATCATTTAACTGGTGAAACAATGTCTATAAGTCTCTCATTGTGATCCAAATGGAACAGTCTGTTCTATCTGGAGAATCAGTCTAAAAATAGACGACCTATCAATAGCATGTGGACATGAACCCACCTGTAAAGCCGAAACCCTCAAATGTATGCAAACTCAAAGGTTTCATTGTAAATTCCATAACAAAGTGACTAATAACACCATACAGTTAATTATCTGTAGTAGCAAAAGCTTTCCTTAGCCGTTTTTAAATCAATAAATAGACACATATGACAAAGTTGCTCTTTTCAACATATTTATTTTTCACTGCTGTTCTCCTCTGTAAAACAGTGTGGAAAAACTCCTTCATGAACCAAACCCAAGACCTGGGATTGCTTAGCTTAGATACTTGTTGCATGCTTTTTCCGTTGCCCAAGAAAAGGGTGTTTTCTATTTGGTAGGCGTGTTTGTCAAACTCGCATTGCTGTAGCCAAGGGCGGTGACTGTTGCCAATAATGCCAACAATCGGCCAGAGACTTTTGTTAGAATCTCCAAGCGATCACCAAATATGGAGTGTTTTTAAGCTGGAAATTTCTAATTTTGACTTAACTTGGCTAGGACAGAATTCCAGTCCATATTGTGATTTAAATGCAGAGCTCTGCCTTGGTAGTGTGACATGTTGTACACAACTACCGCCTGTCCAAGAGATTGGTTTGCCTTTAATTGGCTCAGATGGAGCATATGGTCTGAACTTTGCATGAAGCCACGGCCTACTGTTACATCTGTCACAGGCAGCTCCTCACTCTATGACCAATTCTTCATGACCTGATTTTTTTTACCTCTATAAAATAAATAGCATAAAGTACTTCATAAGCATAAGCTACTAGTCTCTGGTGTATATACAGTATATTGTTAGCAAAATAACTAAGTTACATTAAACAAGATTTGGGAGAGGCACGATTCAGAGACGTTCGTATGTTAGAAATGAAGACAGTCATGACAGTGTTGTTCACTGGTGTTCCTACTGGTCATTACAGACTTCTAACAATATAGCACAGTTCTAGATAGATAGATAGATAGATAGATAGATAGAAAGATAGCTAGATAGATAGATAGATACTTTATTCATCCCAATGGGGAAATTCACAGATCCAGCAGTCCACAAATAGTTACATCTAAAAAAGTAAAATAAGGTAAAAAGCAATCCTATCAACAAACAAGAATTAAAAATACAAAAAAATAATGTCAGCAGTTCTATGTCAGCAGGCCCCTCTTCACCATCAAACACAGTCTATCTATTCATGTGACTCTGAAGATACTTGCAGTTTTCTCATTACCGATACTCGTCCAGAGAAAGCACTGCTTATTACTGATTGTCTGCTGCTTTGATCCAAAGTCAAAAAGACTTACAACCCTGCCCATTTATACAATTGAATATTCTACTGTGCTTTACTGAAGATGAAATACTTTGTTCCAGAATGCAAACAGGAGACTTGGGCTGATAAGAGGTTATTTCCCATGTGAACCCATGCCATATCATTCTAATAGGAAGCTGCTTCCCTCCCCTTCTCTACAGTGAGCCCGCCCCTCCATGTCAAGTTGGACTTTCCATGTTTAACTACCTCTTTGGCTTTGGCTGCACATTGCCAGTGATGATTTCTGAATAAGTTTTAGACATATTACTCATAAATACATTTAAAATCACAATGCAAGTTTTCCCTTGACAGAGATGTCACAGTTACCTGCAGCAACCATCTCACTTACTGTTAAGGAAGCCAGCTCCAGGTGTAGATGGTCCAGCATGACTGGGTCTCTACAATGGACAGAGACATAGCTGATGTGGTGTCCTCCTCTGACGGGACCCCGCAGCTCTCGGAGTATCTTGAGGGTTAGTGTTCCAGCCTGGCCCTTTCTCCGGGATGTTTGCTGTCTGGTGGTAAGAGGATCCCCATCATGCAGGTGCTCTCTTAATTCTGGAAGCGTGTTGCTGCTCATCTTCTTTAGAGGAGATTTTATAGGAGGATTAAGAGTGAGTAAGAGTAGTAAGCTTTACCTGCGAATAGGCGGAAGGTCCTGGGTCTCTCTGTCACTCTCTCCTCCGCTTTCCCTCATCTCCAGTTTTGTCTCCTATCTCTCCTGTACTCTCAATTAGACCTTCTCTATTTCTGTGAAGCAACTATTACGTAACATAATGATTAAAGTAATGCAGTCAGTTTGCTGACTTACGCGTGATTAATGGAACATGATACAGAATAAATGTGTAGAGCAGTTTCCTTCTTCATGAGATGCCCTTTGGAGCTACAGCTGAACTTCCTCCTTCTGCTACCCAAGGTGATTGGATGTTCACAAAACCAGTGTTCATTTTGGACACTATCTGTCTGTGATGACTCTGGCTAAGTTACTGACTGTTCATAGATGTTTTTCGAAGGATCTGAGCAAAACAGTATAGTACTTCATCTTATTAGTAGAATGATTCAATTATGTAATTTTTTTTAACTGTTGTCATAATATATATTTGAGCATTTGATACATCTGTCTTAATTGGTAACTGCATCACACCTGTGAATCCTTGCTGACTCATGTTTGTCAGCCAGATATGTAAGAAGAATGTTATTTTCGGCTGTTACATATATAGAGGGTTACTAATCCTTGTAACTTAGCTAAAGTGCAAAGTGCATGTCTATAACTACATAACTACACATTTAGTCTGTGCTAAATATATGGATCATTTTGTTGGTCTTCAGATTTTAAGGCCTTATATTTATTGAGTAAAGCTTCTTAATCAGCCAGCATTGTCACATGGGCCTCTAAAGGCTGCCACAGGCACATGGTTGAGGGCATGGCGGGCACTCACACACTCACACTCACACACAATGGCAGGGTGGGGGTGATGTAAGCAGGCAGATTAGGTAGAAGTGGCAGTACAGGCTGCTTCTTTGGTGGGATTTGATCCATCCACAGCTAACCCAGGTCAGTGACCTCCAAGGACCCTTACATACCATCAACCCTCTATATTTTGGTACAGATTAAAGTTGCAAAAAGGAATCCTATGAAGCCGAATATATGTCATATTCATATTTGGCTGTTGAACGAGTGCTGTACCTTTCATTGTGGAAAATCAATGACCATGTGACTTCAAACTAAGAAAAAAATAACAGGTGTTTTCATTCATAAGTATGTTGTAAGGTATACCCTTTTTGTGCACTATTAGATGACCTTCAGCTATAGGATTCCCCTTGGTTTGAATGTTTACATTTAGACTGACAACTTACTATTTCAGCCTAACTCAGCATAAAGCTAAATGTGCATGCTGTTTATGCTGCTACGTTTTGATTCCATAATCACAGTACTATAGCCTGCAAAATAATTTCAGTCAAAATGGATCAAATATATCTACACATGTTTAAATAAAGGATCTCGCTGTTTTTGAGTTAAGGGTGGTCAGTTAAACATTACGAAGCGCACCTAAAATAAAATCTTATTTCCAGTCAGCCACGTCCTGTGTCTCAGGTGAGTGGGAATCCCGGCTTCTTCACTTCTGCTCCTTTACTGACGTCACAGTAAAATTAAAACACTGCAATCACTACGTTTGAGATACCACTCTGTGGCGAGTTCTTTTGTTGCAAAGCGTTTTTCAAAGAGTGGGAAAAGGCGAAAATGTGCGGCATTAGTTACGAATTTAATCATGTTTTAAATAAAATTTTTTAATTTAAACTTTTAAGGCGAACGAATAAATTTAGTCTACTGAAAATTAAGTATAAATAACAAAATAAAAAATGGCTGAATAAATTATTTATTTAATCGAAAAGCAAGTATGAAAACATGATTACAGAGGCTAAGAGGAAGAGAAATCACTGTTTAGTGATATATCCGCATACGAGTGCTGATTATCTTAAGAAGGAAAAAACAGAGGCCAGTAGATAAAGACAAACCTTTGTCTGTCAGTTTTTGGAAGTAAACTTTTTTATCTGCAGTGCAATGACATTACATTATCCATGCAGAGCGATACCCAGACATGCACATGCAGTATTTCTGTAGTATTTGGGCAGTATTTCAATTAAATGTATTTAAAGTATATGTTTACTTAAGGCGACTACTAATGTACAAATCATTAACATGAAGAAATATAGTCGTTACTTAAAATGAAGGATGTGTCATGATTAACTAATAATGACAAACATGACACCAGCATTTCACTTGTGTTGTTCATTACTTGTTCCCTCTATAGTTCCTTAAGCAGTTCACTAATATTTACAGAACAAACAGATATAATAACTATAGTAACTGCTTGGGATAAATGATGCGTCAGCATTTAGCGTGTGTAAGTGCAGCCTATCACCGTCTTCGATTAGATGCAAATTAATCACGTGACTCATCATGCTGGGCCCAGCTTGCTCGTTTTGAGCTTCGTTTTCCCATGACTAGTAATCCAAAGAAAGAAGTTGCTTTGTTGCTCGGTGCAAACTGCTTTAAGGTAAAGTATGTAGTAAGCCATACTATACAGTATGATATTGCTCACTGAATATCATTATAGGACAGAGAGATGTGCCCATCTCTGGCTGCAGGTGCACATTACGTTATCTTACAAAGGTCATTTTCATTACACAACTAACGCTATAACACATTTTAATCACAACATTGTTATTCTGTTTAAAGCTGGGGTAAGCTGTATATTTTGTAAATATTGCACATTATTACTGATGTAACGGTACACGGTTCGTTGTGTACCGTTACTATGTTACATGTATTTTCTAATTACAGATTACTTTTGTTTTGATTAAATACATTTTCTTTGACCAGTATTTTGTATTTTATTTATTCACGGGTGATGAGCAAGTATTCGTAATTTGTAACAGAATTTTTGCTGTGTTTCTGCCCATCTCTGGTCACAGTGGGTACGAATTCGTGGGTTAAACGGGGGCGCGGCTCCGGGTGGGAAGAAACCAAATGGGTCGTTTGCTTACCCACCAGAGACAGACCAAACTGTCACACTTTCTGTTTTTGCTATTGTTTACATAACAAACCGATAAAACTTTTGTCTTAAGATGTTGTTTTAAATGTTTTAAGATGATGAAAACAGAAAGCTTTATTTAAAAAAACATACATTAAATTGACATTAAGCGGGTTGAAACAAGACCGATTAATCAGAATAAAAACTCCAGGGAAAGGAATAAACTCCAATCATGGAGTATTAAAGAAAAACTGTTACTCTGTTACTCTTAGCTGTAATGTTGTATTTTACCAGACGGTGGCGACATAGTACATTATACAATTTGTCAGAGCGTTGTCTGAGACAAGTTGTGTTCATTTTCGTTCTATTAAAAGTTTAAATCATAAGTATCAGATAGACACATGATTCATTCTTTTCTGTTACTAGTAATATATTTTTTAACTGCTTCTATATTCAGGACTCCATAATATCCAAAATATCTGTGATGCAAGAATATATTGTCGTAGTTAAATGATAATACTTTTGCAATTAGATGCTGTGTCTTCTGTGCAGGATGGCATAGTAACAGGAATAATAAAATCTACAGAAATAATTGTCGCCATTTCTGTTTTGTAAGCTCTGCTGGTCAGTTTTAAATTTCAGTGGACAAACTGCTTATATGCAGCCTCTTAGCTTCTATGCTGAGCAAGCAGACAGCCTAGGTACTTAAACACAATGAGAGGTTCTAGAGGCAGCATAAGGACTGGTGAAGGTCCGTTTCTAACAAAAGCCATATGTTTGGCTAATATTAGCTCCATTGCCCATGCCAGAACCAGTTTAAACAGGCCTGCTGTCAGACCAGATGAGTTTGGCCCGGCTATTTTTGCATGTCTAATTTTTCTGTAACCTTTCCACAGTCAGGCAAACACATACACAAATACGTCTGGCATGTTTACTTTCTTTAAAAATATATATATTTATATGTCATTGTTTCTTTAATAAAATATTTGTGTTTGTGAGAACACCCTCACAACTTATTGAGGATTTACTGATGTCAAAACCCGATCCTGTAAAAGCTAGCCAAGCACACCCACATGCATATTCTTTGTGAACATACTTTTTCCCCACAGACCTGCCTAGAATGGGTGGCCTGGTGAGAGCTGTGCTGAGGGTTTACACAGGCCATGTGTTTCAGAGTGGAAAGAGGCTTTAAATGATGGGATGTCCTGGGAGAAGAGGAGGTACACAGCTGAAAGGTGGAGAGAGAGATGGAGAAGGTTAACAGCACTGCAGAGGGACTTGGGAGGTGGGATCGAGAGAAAGGGTATAAGGGCAAGGAGGGAAAAGGGAGGGAGGTTCAGAGAAGGGGAGGTGATGTCTGATAGCCAATGACAAACTTGGAAGCAGAAATTTTGGGGAGGGTACGATGGTTAATCTTAACACAACACGGCTTTAACATTTGGGAATTTAGAAAAGAAAAATAGGGGAAAGCTGAACAGACATGAAAACACCCAAAGGTATTTCTAAGCAAGCCTGAGGAGATGAACAGATCCCGAAGGAATGAGACAGTTGGGAAGGAGGAGAGTAAGCCGGCTCGCCACTAACACGGGGACGCATTTCCCAAAGCGAGACGGAATTATTTATGTGGCTGAGGGTCCCAGGTAGTCAGACAAACGGGAGAAAGGCTGCGGCCCATGGTGCTGGGAAACGGGGGACAGGGGCCGGGGCGAAGGAGCTGAGGGGACAAGGGACAGAAACTGCAGAGGCTGCAGGAGGAGGTCAGGGCTTAGAGCAGAGGCAGAAGGGAGAGGTCTGCAGGATGAATACTCTCCAGAAGAACCAGGGACAGACAGACCGCATCTTGGGCGCCATGGCAGACATGCTGACCTCATTGGCCATACCGAACCACCAATGGGTAAGTGACAGGGCCTCTCTGGGTAAGAAACCCTGCCATTGCATTCGGCTTAGCTGTTCGCTCAGAGCCGCCTAAAATGAGAGTGATGAAATATACTATGTGAAGTACTTGAACATAATAGTGATAGTAGGGAGACAATGCTTTGTGTCTGTAGGAGCAGCTTTTTGAAACCTTATAATTATTGTATTATCTCTGTCTCTTAGCTATCAGTAGCATTATGCTATTTCTAGAGCAAAGGTACAATCTCTTTGTATTTTTTTATAATATATAATAGCATAATAGTTATCAATACTCACATTATTGTGACATTTTTACAGTGTGACATTTTTAGGCATTTATTGTAAGAGCTCATTTAATTTATTTGAGAAGAATATTTTTTGCAATTTTGTATATTATTAGTCCCTGCCTCGTGTCCGTAGCTTCCGGGATAGGCTCCGGACCCCCCGCGACCCTGAACAGGATAAGCGGGTTGGAAAATGAATGGATGGATGTATATTATTAGTCTCACAATTATGTATTTACATTAAATTACTAATTTAGATAAGAAAAAGGATATCCCATATGTGCACAAAATGCTTACTTATTTCTGT
>JAODKL010000107.1:7781666-7796040 GCA_026780765.1 Petrocephalus schoutedeni
ACTCAGTAGAGAGCACTGTCTGAAGGCAGGCTTTACACTCAGAGTAGATAACTGTCTGAAAGCAGACTTTACACTCAGCAGAGAGCACTGTCTGAAGGCAGGCTTTACACATCAGTGTAGATCTGTGCCTGAAAGCACATTTTACACTCAGCATAAATCACTGTCTGAAAGAAGACTGCTCTCCCCATAGATCACTGCCTGAATGCAGACTTCACACTGAGTTCACTCAGTAAATGTTGATTAATCCCCTGAACAGTTCATGTTAATTAGAGGCCATTCTGTAGCAATAATATTCATAGTTCACTCCCTAAATATAGAAGAAATCTACACTGAGCATGAATCACTGTCTAAAAACCAAGCATGAAGCAGACATACATCCTGCCCTGAGTGCACAAGATGATGGGTGCAGATTCCATTCAAACTCAGCGTTCCAAAACCATTCATCTTACTTTGGTTGTTCCTCCAGTGGCATTCTACCCCACAAAAGCTACTTAAGCTGCAATTTCTCTCATTATTTCTCCCACTGTCATCAGTAAGGTCATTTTTCAGTAATATAATATACTGAGAGCCGGGAGATGACTCATAATGACGTCCTGTGATCGCTGACCACATGTATGCATAGATGGCACGAAAGAACTTTTTAATTTTGGACTGAGTGTATATAAATATCAAAAAAGGAATGTGCTATGGGTCTAAAACTAAAACATGACATACTCTGTTATACTCTGGTATAAACTCACCAAGAGGATGACTACATCTTGCATAAAACAGAGGCAAAGTATGTAAATACCCAGGATGAAATTCCAGCAGAGCAGATTACTTACAAGTTTAAAGTTTTTAAAGATATCATTCATCTGTATTATTGCTATTGCTTGAGTCAAAAATATTTTACTTGCCCATATATATTCAAACTGTAGTCAGTACAGGGTTGTGGGGTGACTGGGAGCCTGTCAAAATTCAGGATTTGCAACAGGATTTGTGCATTGTAATGTATACTCATTCAGTTACACTCTGTACAAGGACATCTAACAATATACACATAAATAAATATTCAACGGACGTTCTGGGGAGTGCTCTCATCCCTGAAGCTGTGAGGCTGTTTCTACCATCTGGAATGACTACCTTATTTAAAGGGATTGATATTGTCAAAGACAACTTAAGCACAATTTCACCGAAAGGAACCTGGACACTGTGCACAATCCAGTGTGATCCCGCGCAATCCGCAAATAAGTGAATCTGTTTCTGATGCCAGAGAAGCAGTATCAGTTTACATGACTACTCCAGATGAGGGCAAAAAATCTCAAGGAAGAAGCAAAATAAAGTCAACACTCTTTCCAGTGACTCACAGAAACCAGACGCTCGCACGTGCCGCTTCGTCGGCTGTTTGCTCTGACTGGTGACAGGCCTCTTGCCACTGGAACCTATCGGCTAAGTGAGAGTACTTAAGCTGGTCAAATTTTCGTTTAATTTAGGGCTGCTTCTGCTCGGCTCAGTGTTGCATCCATTCAGTGGTCTGGGTCTATCCATTCACAGGCAGGGAACCTAAGAATGAATATTCTACATAGGTCGATATGAGAAGCTTTATTGTGATTGGTTGGCACCCCATCCTGGGTTATTCCCTGCCTTGGATGAGCGTATTTTTCAATCACAAGGCAGCTGATGATGTATGAATGAATCTGCAGATGATGAATACATCAGTAATGGAATATACGAACAATGGACACTTAAAATTACACCTGCCTGCACCTACCATCAGCGAATCATGTGGCTGCAGCTGTGTAAATGCGGTACACAGATGGGATCATTGAGCTAAGCATTAGATGCCTGATATGAGTGATTTGGAACTTGGTGCCAGATGTGGTGGTTCCAACATCTCAGAAACAGGCACCCTTCTGGGATTTTCACACACTGCAGTGTCTGGCGTTCCCAAAGAATGATGTGATGAACATAAAATATCCAGTCAGGGGCATTTCTGCAGCCAAAAACACCTTGCTACTGAGAGAGGAGGCCAGATATTTTCAAACTAACACATTTGTTCACCTGTGAAACAAGGCAGGTGAAATTCCACACACACACACACACACACTATGTCAGGGTTCAGTTAGTAGTGTTTATCACGGGTCAATTCTTTCAATAGGGGTCCTTAATGGGCCAGTATAGTTTTGCAGACGCATGACATTGCAGCTATACATTGTAAATGTTTCATTTGCATATTAAATATTTTAAGAATGACATTTTTAAAATCAAGTCACTAATTGGAGTTACCAAAATGCCCGGAAGTGAGAGTACCTTGGAATTAGTTGGCACCCCATCCTGGTTGTTCCCTGCCTTGCGCCCATATGCTCTGTAAACCTCCGCCACCCCGCTGCGCAATAGTGAACAGGACAAGCGGTGGATGGATGAACGAACTAGAGTTGTGAAAAAGTGCATGCTCACACACATACTACCGTGGGTTTCCCTTGGCATCCTAAGCATTCCGTAGATTGCCGTCCCTGGTCAAACACGTCATTTTGAATGCTGTGACCCTCGGGAAGAATCAGTATAAACCTTGTCGTGGTTCGCGCAGCCATATCGACATGTCACCTACTTCTCCCACACCACCTCCAGTTTACCCAGTCATGAAAACCACAAATAGTATATAAGTATAACAAAGTGCCCATCCTGTGTTTATTTGTCTGTTTTTCTGTACAGTTCCATTTCTGGGTTTGATAGCTACGCCGAAAGCAAGGTACGGCTTGTGAATTGTCGTTTAACCCGTCTTCTTCTGGGCAATTCATTTCTTTCTGTTCCAAGCATCTGCATGATATTGAGTGGCTAAGAAAGCTGGCAGTCAACGTGGTACAAGGTGGTTGGCTGGAAAGCCTGGCTATACAGGGAAGACCAAATGGATGGACCTTGATGTGAGCTCATTTTGTTCAGTAGGCTGAGAGTTAGGTAATGAATGCTATGTAGGCACAGTGTACGTGTTGGAATACATGGGCGAAAACTGGCAACATAACGGATGTCTTATTTACTGAAATGGTATTAGGAGGAGTAGTTGTTTTATTTTTGAGCATTTTTGCTTGTTTTTATGATGGACATCAGTCTTTGGAACCTTACGGGGATACAAATGCTGAGGTCAGCAGGCTTTGTGCAGTGAGTGTTATGTTATTCCTGCAAACAAACAGGAAGTTCACTGTTCCCCTAGCAGCCATAATCTTATTAATATTTTTATTTAAGTGTGTTTATGTCTGGCTAATGTTGGAGACTTGTATTTTAATATAACTGTCAGCTGGAATTTTCACAATATTTTCTTTTATTAGAAATTTTTGAAATTTGGAAACTAACAGTAATACCGGAACTGGGTTGGTTAGTGGATGGGGCGACTAACGAAAAAGGGAAGCCTCTTTCAGGGGGCCGGATATTTTTCTAGGCTGGCCAGATGTGGGCTGCTGGCCTGCACACCTTTGATGGTTCTTGTTCTTATCTAAACGACATTGTCAGGATGTGAGCTGTCGCAAACAGTGACGTTCAGGCCAGTTTGCAGTAGGAAGCTTGAGTATGTATCTGCTTCTCCCTTCCTGCATGGAGTCACCCTGCCTGAGCAGTTGCGGGAATGCGCAGCATGACCTCTGGAGGAAGCCCATGGAGGGAGTGACAATGTCCTTAAAAGGGCTGTGCTAGCCGATATTCCAGCTGTTCTGCAGTAGAGGTGCCCTGCGAGCTCAGCCTTTTCCCCATTGGGATTTTTGCAAAGGGCACTGGTCTGAGGCCTGTTTCCAGGCCAGTGCGGCAGTGAGCGTGCCTGTTGGCCTGTCAGGATCGGCAGGGCTCTAGTTAAGAGCCAGGCTCCACTCAGCTGCAGAAAAAGAGGGCCATGTGTGGCAGGAGAACTTGATATATCTGAGGTTTTCCAGAATAAAAAAAATAGTTAAAACTACCAGTTGCTAATCCCTTTTCGAAGTGGTGCACATCAATGTACCTTAAAAACTTTGGAAAATGGGCAGAGATGACACAAGTAAAACTGAATACACTGGAAAAAGGCAGGTTCCCATTTCGTACCAAATACCATAAATCTATGGTTTCGGGTACAAGACACAAATGCAGGAAAAGCTATGAGACATTTCCATGGACCTTTCCAGGTTTTTGAGACAAACTAATCTATATTCAGGATTTCAGCATTATGTGAATTGTAGACCAGAAAAGAAAAACCTCACACTTTTTATGCCCACGTGTAATGTATATTATTGCTAATAACGCAAGCCTAATGTGTGTATCCTCTAAGCAACAATGAATGAAAAGGTGACAGCTTAAGGCACATTATTTGGGGAGTGAAAAGACTTGTTTTCATTTTTTCAGTGATCTTATTTAAATTTACTTGAAATATACGAACATTTTAGCGAATTATTTTTTACTTGAAAAAAGTCGATATCTATATTGCTATATAATAAACTACTATAACTACTCAAAAATAATTCAGTAATACTCACAAGTTCACGGAGGTAGCTGAAGCACAGTGTAGCTCTATGGTTCCACCTGAGGATCCAGAGTCATAATTAACTCTTAAACACCAGACTTGTGCAGTGAATCCTGGCTTCTGCAGATATCGCACGTCCATATGTGTTTGTGTGCTAGAGAAATACAACATCCGCACCCCCAAGTACTTGGTGTATGGAAGCATGTACAATGAAGAATATAAATATTAGTCTTTAATTTTCATTAATTTCACTGTTGAAAACGTATACATGGAATACAAAGAAGCGTTTTCATTGGGTCATTTGTAGACTTCACAGGCATGATGCTGGACTGGATTTGTAGGGGGAGCTGTTACACATTTAGTGCAAGACTGCAGGAGAAAAACCCTCTAACATGAGCTGCGGTGCTTAGTGGGGAATTAGCATAGCATGCTTTTTTTTTGAAAGCCTCAGGGAAGGAGTTTTGCAAGCCGACGTGAAAGTGAGATCGAACGGGACAGATGGCCAAAACGGAGTTATGGGCAGAAGTAGAAGGAGCCGTTTAAGGGGAGAGTGTAACGTGGCAAGGGGGCAGGCAGGCGGAAAAAAAAACACACACACATGGAAATGCTTCCCAGGAGTAGGGGGAGTAACCTCATGTGAAGGGGAAGGGTTAGACGGGGGTGCCGCGGATGGTGCCTGTGCTGGAATGATTCACCGGGCTTCTTGTTACCCTCCTGAATGTCATATAGCATGACAGAGCACTGCATGCGAGTTTGTGTCGGGTCGAGTCGCTGAGTCTCACACCCACGCGAGGATGGTGACTGGACACAGGGGAATCTGCTGATTGCTGAAGGGAAGGAATCAGAGAAGGAGAGTGGCTTTGGAAGGCTTCTCTTAGTTTTGGTGAAGGCAACGACCGGACACAGTTAGGAGAGCCTTGCTCTGTTCTTCCTCGGAAGCTAACACGCAAATTGACAAAAAGTTCCCTGTATCTCGACAATAATGTCTAACGACGTTTTATTCAAAGCCACATAAACATCTGTTTTTGGGGCAGTGACATCGATGCAGTACTCTCAGGTACAGCTGGAGGGTAGTGTAAACCGCAAGCTCGGTCCAGCATGGCTGAGAACAGCTCGGTGCCGGTTCCCCAATGACCCACGTAGAAAAACATCAATGAAGCCGCTGCAGGCGATGAGCCAGCAGCTCTCCTGGTTCTCCCCGTGCGGCCTTACCTTAAATGGTGCACGGCTGTACTGAGAGAGTGAGTAATAGGCCAAGGCAAATTAAGTTAAAGCACAATTTAGAGAACAGGATTCTGAGAACACGAAGCAGCATCGGGTTGGCAGGCTGAAGGGAAGCTGAAGAGAGTACTTTTTCCGATTGGATGGTCCCCCTGCCTGTCTGCCATTTGTCTGTCCCTGTAGGATAGTCAGTGTTTATGTTAGTATTTATGCTTGTTTTGTATCTTGTATGGTTAAAAGAAGAAAGGCTGAGTAGCAGATCAGTGGGTAGCACTGTTGTCTGCAGGGGCACAGACAGCGGGGGAGGACACAGTTACAATGGAGACTCTGATCATGGCTGGATAAGCTTAAAAGTTGAGACATTTTGCTTACTGTTTGGTGCCCTCCTCTTCAGAAATCTCTCCCGCGTCCCTGGTTGTCTGATACCTCCAGATGTGAGATCTACATCGGGCACACAGTCTGGGTTATGTGGAGTTTGCATGTTCTTCTTGTGTTGTGAAGATTTCCTCCTGGTCCTCTAGTTTGCTCCTCTGGTGCAGGGACATGCCGTCAGATTTAAATCTTCTATATGATTGTGTATCTGTGATGGACTGGCTTCCCATCCAGGGTTTTCTGCCCTATGCTGCTTAGGATCGACTCTGGGCCTCCCATGACCCTGTCCATGAAAAACATTTGGAAGGCAGATGGCTGGATAGATATGAAAAAGTGTTTAGTTTATAAGTTCAAGTTATAACTACACCAAAAGATGGACCAATAGATATGATGCACATGCATTTACAGGCATGTGATGCAACTGGCTGTTTTTGTACATTTCTGTTTCCTGTGAGCAGACTTCCGTATCTCCTGCTGTTAGTCCAGCATGCGTTTTGTTTTGAGACTGAGAGGCAAGGAAATCACCCTTTATCTCACCATGCCCTGTTTAGGGTTATTGGACGCACAGGAAACTTTGGTTCAAGCAAAGAGGGAACAATGTACGCAGACACTGCAAATGACAAATCGAGTGTGTTTTTGTGGTCATGGTCATGGGATCTCTGTCCTCCATTTCGATGGAGGTGTTGCCCTTCTGAGGAATAGCCAGTCTGAAGTTTTATGACTAAGATGTAAATGATCATCCAGCAACAGTGATATTAAACTGTTCACGTGACAGAATATATGAATTTACTAGTGAAAAATTAGAGATCACAGCGGCCGAATAGCAAATTTAATAAGATAAAGCCAAAATTCTGAACATAATTCATCAGGGTAACAATTTGAAATAGAATCTGTCGGCCCGTGTCAGCACAACCTAAGAAATATCAGTTCCTGGAGCTGAAGCATATTTGGAAATGAAAATGTCGTCCCTCACAGAAGCCCGATGGAAAAGCGTCTTCTAGCAGTGTGGGCACCAGGTTGTCAGGAAAGTCTACTTTGTGCTCCAGATGGACTGGATGCGTAACCCAGGAAAGTGAAAAGCAGAGCTGTTAGGTCCTAGTTGTGTTGTAATTCGGGGGGGCACACACAGCCTGAGACACTTGCTTTTATTACACTCCGTATGCTCATTCTGTGTCCCCTTTCTGCAATTATAATTCATTCCTCTGTCTTGAATTGTGAATTATTCATGTAAGATTGCACAGAAATATAATTTCTGATTTGTGCTGCTTTGTCCCAGCACTATCTCAGTGTCAAGGATGGGCGGGTGCTCATCATCCTGTATTATGGGGGGTGGGGGGGGGGATTAATTATGCGACTCTGTGTCTGACTTGTGTTTACACACCTGCAATGACCTGCAATGATCTATATTGGTTTATATATTTGTGTCCATTGTGGGTCCAAAATCAAAGCGTTATGGAACTTACAATTGAATGGAAACTATGCAGTGAATATTCCGGGTTGACATATGGTAGACAGGACATGCAAAGCCCCCCCATGTACATTTAAACTAATATGTTAAATAATAACTCAAGTAATAAATGACTGGTCCGGCAGGGACTAAACATATAATAAATAACATGAGTCAGTATATATCTGTGTGTTTGTTGTGAACCCCTCCCCAAAGGAACACATGGGTGTATATTATACCCATTTATATACTTTTTCCTTCTCAAGGATAATTCCCTGCTTTACAGAATGGCTGTTAAAAGAGGCAGGGGGTTAAGGTTCTGCAGGCTCTCCAACCTCACTTCCTGGTTCTCCTCTGTCCTGTTCATGTCATTCCGTTATCGTTATATCAGTAAAGCCAGAGATACCCAGGCTGCACATCGCCATCCCTGCCGATGGCACAGAACCATTCATGATAGCAGCCACCCCCATGTGTGGCCAAACTGATGTCTCTTGGGGACGCTGTGCTCTGAGCGCCACACATCTCCCTCTGCAGGACACCTGGCTGCTAACGGAAACAGATTTCCATGTTCCCCACCTTATCTGTAACTCTGCGGGAAATGCCCCAAAGCGTTTGCTGGAGCACCGGCTTTGTGTCGCTGTGACCATTGGATCACAAAGCGGTTCCATACTAACTACAGTGTTTCCAGGAACTTGCCTTGGACAGGACAGGCCTTGCATGTATGTACTCCCATCCTACCAGTGACACACGCTTGCTCATTTTACCCGTCTCCCTGACTGATGTGCATTCCCACGCCCTCCGGTCCCCCTTTCGGTCTGCCGCTGAGTCACCAATCATGTGATTAATGTCATGTATCCCACAGGTTTAGATGCTTAAACATACATTTTAATTTATGTTTCATTTAATTTATCTTCATTAATATTTCAGTGTAGAGTCATCTTGATCACAGTAGCTCTCAAATTCAAAAAACAGAAGATGGATTCTGGCTCTTCTCCAGCAGTGATATTAACACTAAATAGGAAACTTTGATATGTACTAACCGATAGCCTAAATACATGACACCACTACTTATCTTGTGGCCTGGGCCGTTCCATTTCTAAGGAGACTACTGGTGCCACCCGGTAAATGTCTGCTCTGCATCTGGCTCTGCAGTAACAGGTAGTGCTGCAGAGTCAATGGCTGTGTGTGGGGGGGGGGCAGATGGGATCCAAAGAGACACGGTGAGCATGACTTCAGGTTCTCAAGGGAAAAATCCATGATACAGATAAACAGAGACTGGGGGTGGGGGGGGATGGGGTGGTGGGGGGTTCCTGGAATAGCCAGCAACCAGAGCTCCTGACTCCACCTCCCCCCGCCCCTCCCCCCTTGCCGTCTCTCTCTCTCTCTCTCTCTCTCTGATGGTTTCTCAAGCAAACTCGTTGCCCGTTATTAAGCCAGACACTGAATAGAGGAGAGCAGACTCTGCAGAAGGTGAGGGAATACTCATCGCCTCCCACTTTTCCCCGGTTCCCAGACAGCCGAAACCCCCGAGAAACCACTGGATTCTTGTTATTTTTTTTTTTACGGTAATTTCTTATCCTTCTGACGTGCTGACTTCATGGAGCTCTCAGCAGGATTTTGCCCCGTCGTCATGGTTTGAGGTTCTGTTTTTTTGGTTTTTTTTGGACACGCTGCTGGGATATCTCTGCTGTGCGTCTGCACTGTGCCATGCTCACGGGTGGTAGTCCTGAGGCGAGCTCCTGGGATTCACCATGAAAGGCAGCCACCATCACCGGGGCTGTGCTTGCCAACACTTACTCCGGAAAGTGGTGGCAAAGTGTGGCTGCTGCTATGCCAGGGTCAGAGGTCAGTCACTTGATTTTTAACTGCGTCTCTTCTTTCCTGTCTCGTTTTTGACAGACCTTGATCTGTCTTCTCTTAGTTAAAATTCTTTGCTTTCCAGTCCATCCCTGACTGTCTCTTCCTCTACTTCTTTGACACGATTGGTCTCTCTGTTTTTTGCGCTTTTCTCTCCTCCTTGGCTTCCTACCATCTTTCTACGTCTTTGCTCTCTCCATCCTTTTGAACCTCTTTCTAAAGTTACCTTAGTGGCTATTCTGTCTGTAGGAATTCTCCTTAAATACTTCTTTTGTGAGCACAACAAAAAACCTATTGGGGTGCTTGACAGATATAGCAACGACCAGATTGAACAGAAGGCAAACAGTGGAAAAGGTTCCCCATTCTGAGAGGCATGTTAGGGGGGGTTTGTGGCAGAGAGGGGCGTGGGGCTCTTAGGCAGATATGTGGTAATCTGTGAACATCCTTTGGCCGAGTCTGGGCAGCTGTAATTTCTGAATGACAGAAAAGAAGCTCCTTTTCAGAGCTTTTGCTGGTTGGGATTAATTAATTCATGCATAGCAACAAAAAAGAGATAATGTTTGCATTGATAGAGGGTTTGTGTTGCTGCTGCCAGTGTTGTGACTGATAATATAGTGTGAATTGTTAAATTTCTAACATATGGTGCATTTTACTCAACGAGAAAAAATACTCACACACATAGAAGCATGCAGGACAGACTGAGTTGCTCAAAGTTCCTTTCCACTGCGTTGGTCTTCACTGGGACTGTTTTCACATGTGCTTTAGCTGTACACAAGGGGCATTTAGAGTGAATGTGGCCATCTGAGGATTTGAGTGATTTATCAGCTGTGTTTGTGTAGTGTCCTGGTAAATTACTTAAGCATTTTTTCCAATAAAACATACGCATTGGCCAGCATGAATAGGGAAATTCACTCAAAATCATATAGCATGTTCTTTTTTTGTTATTCACAAGAGGATTTCCAAAGGAAATTGTTGGAGGAACACCATAAACAGAAAACCATCCCTGGGGCTTATAAAAAAAAATCCCACTTTTTTCAACAAGTAGCTTACTTCTGATTTGTGAATTTAGGATTTATACACAGAGTGAAATTTCTTTGGCCTGGAACCTTTCTTTTCTAATCTTAGTATCATGGTCGGCTGGTTGTCTTCTGCCAGTTTGTTACTGGATGTCATCTGCCATATGAGGGGCTCAGCGTATTTCATATTGCTATAAGAGCAACACGTTCTCCTGCTCCTTCTTGTTCTCAGTGTCCTACACAGGGCTGCCTGGCCCTGTGAGTTAGTCCTCCATGCCTGTCAATGGATGACTGCAATAATGTCGGTTCCTTGAGCTAGGCTCTTAACCTCAGTTGCTCCTGGGGCTTGCTGATCCTGCTTTCTGAACTGTGCGCCTCTTCAGACAAAAGCATCTGATAAAATGTAAAGAAAGAGTTATCTGACCGATGGCAAAATGCTTGCTTGG
Source organism: Petrocephalus schoutedeni (assembly GCA_026780765.1). Lineage (NCBI taxonomy): Eukaryota > Metazoa > Chordata > Actinopteri > Osteoglossiformes > Mormyridae > Petrocephalus > Petrocephalus schoutedeni. The sequence continues at coordinate 7,792,482 of JAODKL010000107.1, forward strand.
AATTGGACTCTGATCCCCAGCCAGGAGCATGCTTGCCAAAAGGACCATTTTATTATTTACAAAAACAAAATGTGGTGCAGTTTCCTACTGCAGTAAAAATAATGAATGATCGACCTGCATACTTACTGGACGAGTGGTGGTAGCCTGATTGGGTATTTGTAGAGCTGTTTAATTTCAAGACAGACAAAAAAAAACACAGAAGATCTAATTTAAAAAACCTAAAAGTAGGGACTGTCTCAGAAAATATAAAAAAGTTAAAAACACATTATTAAAAAATAATGTTTTCAGTCGTCAAAATTCACATATTTTAAATGGCTGCTGTTGATAGTGTGGGAAGAATGTAAAGTATAGCTGGCTGGATACTTCACACTAAATCGTCGCAATGATCACCATTTCGCTGCACCACCTGTGCAGAGCCCCCGAGGTGAACGTTTTATTTTGATCTGATCCCGCCCACTGCCCACGATTGGCTGACTTTCATGTGATGCCATGGGGTTGGTCAGCAGGACTAATTATGCAGTTACTGGAATACTTTGGAATACTGCATCACACTTTAATAATTGTAAATTGACATGTGTATTCATGTTTTTCTGTTGTAGCCGTGTAACTGTTGTAATCATGTAATCATGTTTTCTGTGGAATTAGCGTGTTTCATTAGTGTAAGACCATGAGTGTCGTTTAAACTGTTGTCTTCCTTGGCTGTGCTGCTGCTAGTATTAAACTAATTTTAAACGACTCATGTGCTTTGCCACAATGCGTTTATTCACCTGCATAGTCTGCTGCATAGAATCCACAAGGCTGTGATGTAGTTCAGTATGCGACTGATTGTTCTTGCCAACGTGTTCAATTTAGTTTCATCCTGTTATTTAAAGTATATGGCCAGCTTTAAATCAAGTTACCTTCATTCCTCAAAGCGTTATTATTAACCTGAATAACTTTGTAGTTGAATGGGTGCCACAGTGGGGCAGGTTAGGGGCTGGAATCCCTCCATTTGGAATTTGTTGCTGTGTTTTGTAGGTTTCCTCTAGGTATTTCTTGGCTTTCTCCTGCAGCCCAAAAGCATGCAGTTAGCTTAACGGGCCTCTAACTTGCCCTTTGGGTGTGTGCACATCTGGGCCCTCTGCTGCCTTTGCTAGGCCCTGTAATGGGGAAGTGTTTTGAAGACGGATGTGCTGATTTAGTTGAACTCCAAGTAAATAGTTTAGCCATATTGCAGGCTAGGACTCAGTCGGTAACACTGAATGATTGCACAGGTCTTGAGGAGCCAATAAATGACTGTAGAGTCTGTTGAGATGACCGTTTTAGACAAATGCATAGTGTACGCAATACTGTGGCCCATTGGGTCTTTGAGCAGGGCATTCTGCTGCTGTGGACCAGGTATGCGTTGGCCAGCTCAGCTGATCTTTGTGCTATAAGTAATGTAAGCGTGTGAGAAGTGTATGCTTGAATATGATTGCATGCTATAACTTGGGCAGCTTGCTTTGGAAAACTAGATCAAATGTATCATGCGTATTTCATGCATCCTCTTGTCTGAAGATTATACTGCACAGACTGAGATTCACTGGATAAATTGCCTTTGGTTTATCACCATGTTTATGCACTTGGGACTGCGCACCCCTGTTTTCTGGGGGAGAAGGAAAGGGCAGATGGCGGAAAGCACTTCAGTGGGTGAGGTGATAGGGTTCCTCACTGAGACACCTCATGCAGGGCGAGGCTGGGGCGGGGAGGGGGCTCTGGTGGTTCGTGACGTGGCCGGTACGGGAGCAAGACAGTCACCCTCATGCCACTGCCCGTGACACGAAGCGAGGGCCAGTGCCAGTCTCCTGCGTGCAGCTGAGGAGTCTGAGCAGCATGGACCAAGAGGAGGAAAGTAAATAAGGGCAAAATAAGCAGAAACCCCAGCTTGGAGCTGAATTTTAATTGGCTTTGCTTGGCTGTGCAAGGAGTATAAAAATGATGTTCTTACCTCGCAAGAAAAAGAGAGGGAGGGAGAAAGAAAGGAAGAAAAAGAAGGAGGAAGAGAAAGAGGGAGAGGAAGCAAAAGGCCAGTGGTGAATCTCTTATTCATATATTTATATACACTGCAGAAATTATTATTTACCCACTACGTGTTCAAGGCATAAATACCAGACTGATGGTAAAGAATTTTTTTTCGTAGTTATTACGAAATAAGTGTGTTATGTAAGCCACCGTCTACCTCTCTTCTACACCACAGCTGTATATAGCTGTATTTATTTATTCATTGATAAACAAGGTGAATGGGTGATGTCTCAGTAACCTTTCTATGTTCCCATCGTTAGTTCCCTGCCCAGGAAAAACATGATGCAAACTGTTGCGAGAGATTGCATCTATGACTTTTATGGAGACTGAAGAAATTAACTCCACAAATTAGTGGCAAATGCTCATTATGTTTGAGTCTGTTGTTTGTTGGTCATGAATGATGTCTAAATAGCCCAGTTTTGAGATTCACTAAATGATAGAGGACATTTTCGTGCAAATCAGACCTCATTTTATCTTGGTTTTTATGTAAAATTCTGGTTCACTTCACTAGGTTAAGTCTTCAGTACCATAACCAGTACCAGCTGCATTTGAACGACACATATGTAATGTAGGTAACGGGGGACTACCTAGGCATTTTGATGTTTTACATGCATTAGTGCATCATTCGCCGTTGATCATGCAACCATCATGCAACGTTGCAGAGGAGAGCCATACCTGATTGCAGCTGTTTCAGTTTGATTGGTTCATATGCAGTAACAAATAACCTCTGGCCTCTACAGAACATAGCACAGAGGCCGAGAGCTGTGTGCATTAATTGCTGATGCCAATATCCTCACCCAGGGTCAGTGTCAGCATGAGGTATAAGGTATGGGTCACAGCAGTACTGAGGAGATCACACCGAGAAGGCAACCTGGCATGATTTACATGATAAAGGGCACGAGATTGGTGGATTGCAATAATTCGTGCTGACATTTCAATGTCTTGGGTGAGACCTCCTAATTACTTGTTTACTGTTGAATCAGCTGGGGTCAGACAGCTTGAAAATCTGCTTCAGATGAATAGTGTGGTTTATGAAACACACAAAACATCAGTTTTGTCTACCATGTGTGGATGTATGGATTTGTGTCTATACAGTAGGTAGGTAGGTAGGTAGATGGATAGATTTTCTGAACAATGGAGCTGTGGATTGAGCTTTCTCTATGTGAGTGCATCTCTAAGAAAGCTATTTTGATCATACTTTTTCTTCAATGATGTCAGCCCATGTTAAAGTATAAATTATACATTATGTGAAAGATCAAAGACCGCATTTCTTTATTGACCTGTCAGGACTGTGTCTTACTGATCAAGGCACAGTGGAAAACACAGAAAAAGTACCTCTGCTGTCTGGAATTTTACACTCCTCTTACTTTCCTGTTTTTTTTCCCTCCTGCTTTTTGGATCTCCTGTTTCAGTGTCCCAATGAATCAGAACAGAGCCTCTGCCAGGGAAAAAAAAATGACACGACTGAATGTTGACAACAATTAACAATCACACATACACCCCCCCCGCCCACCCCCCC
>JAODKL010000107.1:7810404-7824556 GCA_026780765.1 Petrocephalus schoutedeni
TCAGGAAACAATCGGGAACTTACTCACGTGGGTAACAAGGGGCGTGGCACAACAGGAATACATGACAGAGCGTGACAAAATGTAACAGAGCTCAGCCAACTCAAATTTACTGTGGAAGCAGGAAAGAAAAAAGAAGGGTAACTTTTTACTAAAAGCAGTCATTATACTGCATTACACATACCTTCATAAACTATTATAACCCCAGCTATAACTGTTTATAAAAAGGCGGAACACATTACAGTCATGTGTATTATGCATTATGAATAATCTATGAAGGTCTCATTTATAATGGGTTATAAACCCTGTCATAATGCAGCAGAAAGCATCCTTAATTCTTATACTGACCAATATAATGCATTATGAAGGTATTTATAGCGCATTATAGACACAACCTTCAGAGAGCATTCATAATACATGAGAAACATGGCTATAATGTGTTATGCCTTTTTATAAATATTTACATGTTTATAATACTTAATGAATTTGTTACAGTGAATTATAAGATCAGTTATTAGGCTTTATGAATATGGGCTTCATAGAATGTGTAACCAAAAGATCTTTCAATAAATTATGCATTTGCTTTAAAAATATTTTAGATGAATAATCAGTGTAAGTATATGATGCTTTGTGCTGTTATTCCCTGGAGAAGTAGCTAAGATCTTATCCTTGGGTGAAAGAAACAACTGATGACAGTAGGGCCTTTTTAATTTTGGGCAATAAGGCATCCATCTTTTTATTGTTTATTGGACAAAGGAAAACTAAGAGTAATAAAATGATCTTTGCTGTGGAAAAATATTATGGGATGCAGAAATTCTTCAAATATATTTGGCAACACATTGAGTCACACAAGAAGCAGCAGCTTTGGAAACCATGATACAGACTCCTCAGTGCAAGCAGAATCCTGCCCAAACCGAAACCAGAGCTTGTTATGTCATGCCCCTATCCAATGAGGACAAAGGAGCAAAAGCCAGTACAGAAATACTTTATAAAACTAAGAGGTTATTTGTAGTAGCACCTGGCTGCTGCTGGTTTCTTTAAATACTACATATACAATAATACTTTAGTTTGCTGTGTTTTCTATGGCTAAGATACATATATATTTTTTCCTTTAGTGAAATATATCTCTAATGATGCATAATTTTGTTGGTGGTAATATTTCATTTTCACTCTTACTTATACATTTATACATTTTTAGTCTCTCAAGCTACCTTTCACACAGCTACCATGAATGTCACAGTCAGAGATGGGAAGTAACAAAGTACTTTTACTTCGTTACTGTACTTAAGTAGATTTTCCAGGTATCTGTACTTTACTTCAGTGTTTTTTTTTCTGACTACTTTTTACTTTTACTCCCTACGTTTCAAGAGAAATATCTGTACTTTATACTCCTTACATTCTCAAAATTCTCGATAACGCTCGTTATTTCTGTATGGATCCCCGTAATATACGATGCCAAATGTATACGATACCAAGCTTGTGCCTCATTAGGGATCCGTGAACTGATAACCATTGAGCAGAGGCTACGTAACCACTGTCTCTGATAAGCGCAGTAGCCTTACTGACGATTCCTCAGGCATGCGCAGAGACAAAGTAACAGAATTGCCGTTGACCTTTGTCAAATAAAAGCTCCCCTTTCTACCTCAGTGCATAGAATGGCTTAAGGCTACTAATAGGAGAACATTTTAGACAATATCAAAAATAAAATTGCTCTAAAATATCAATACAATTTCTGTTATACAAGTTTTGTGTTTACCAGAGTACCAAAGCTCTAAATATAGTATCCTGCTGCTCATGCATGAGCTCTGTTCAGTTCAAACTATATTATCCTGTTAGAAATTTGAAAAACTAGACCGTATTAGTAATTTTTAAAAATCTTCTATATACCAACACATGCAGGTTGTGAGCAAAAGAAGAAAAGTAATGTATTTTGTATGCCTAGAACTTTTGTTGTTTTTTACACTTATAAAAAGGCATTCTGTATCCTTGAAGGCAAATTATACTTTTGAAATGTACTTAAGTACATTTCAAAACCTGTACTTTTTTACTTTTACAAAAGTAAAGGATTTCAATCTGTACTTTTACTTTTACCAGAGTCTTTTTTCACACAAGTATCTGTACTTAAGTAGAGAATGTGAGTACTTTTGACACCTCTGGTCACAGTAGCAACACAACTCTTTGGTAGGTTTGAGGCAGTGTTTTCCGATCCGGTCCTCAGGGGCCCACAGCAGGTCCATGTTTTTACTCCCTCCCACATTTGCGCTGGACTGTATGTGGGTCTCCAAGAACTGAATTGAGAACACTGGTTTAAGGTATAGAAGATGGGGTGGTTAGGGGTGTGCCCTGGCACAGCAATGATACTGGTGTATTGCAAGCATGCATGTGTGATCTGAAGTTTTGGTGAGCTAAGGGTGTGTTGAGACTCACCAGAGCAGAACTGTGATGGACTGCAAAACACGCATTGCTGAGATGCAGGCGGGGAAACAAACAAGCCGGAAGGCAGGGATCACTGCACTGCTGGGTGGTCTGGCTGCAAGCGAAGTCCACAGCTGGAGAGTGATTTGGGAAAAGCCCCAACATTTAACGTTTATCGACAATTTACAGCTGTGTAATTCCAGCTCAGCTTTTTAACATATTCCCCTGACTGTGTAATAAATTGTCGTTATTGTAGCTGTGAATGGTGCCTTTAAATGTGCATTGGCAGAGGTGGATGGTTCATGCCCAGAAAGTAAATATCCAGACCAAAATTTTGTTTTAACCAATGAGTTGAATATAAAGAGTCACAGACATAGAGGACTCAACTCGTTGGTTGAAACAAAATTTTGGTCTGGATTTTACTTACTGGACCTGAACAATCCACCTCTGTGCATCGGAGACATTTGGGTGCAGACTTTGACAAATGGGAATGGAGACCACACACCGAGAGTCACATGGCTACTGTATTCATTCACCCTCATTCTGTTTATGGACGCAGTTCCTTTTTGAATTTAAGCTTTCCAGTATCTTTCACTTCCCTTATTTGCTTTCTAGGGTCAGTTGGGTCTTTGGGGTTTAAATTCCTTGAAGCGTCACTCATGCTGTGTAAAGGCCTTCAGGTTTTGCGTGAGTATTTCTGCACAAAGTGTACGGAAAATTCAGTGGCCTACAACAGACCATACTACAGGATGCAAGCTGGAAAACGGAAGTCAGCTCTCCTGTTTATTTTGTTTTCTTTGTTGCAATATGCTCTGATAGGAAACGATAATGCTGACAAGGTGGTACCTGTATCTGTCCGTGGTGGTTTCGTTATTTGCACTTTATTTTATTTGGTGCAATAGCCTGCATCACACATGCCGGTAAAAATTTCCCTTTGCTATGTACATCGTAGCTATCTGTGTTTGTGGCTGCATCTTTTCAAAGGATCCAGGGATCTACATCCACATTTCATTTGCTTAGGGCAGTGTTTGTCTTTTATTTTAATTTTCTTATAGTTTAGGGCATGGGTCTCAAACTCCAGTCCTGGAGGACCGGTGCCCTGTGTAGTTTAGCTCTTTCCCTGTTCCACCACAGATGATTGAATCGAAAAGCTGTGTGGTAATTAGCAGAAGGAGCTGTGAGGAGTTGAATCAGGTGTGTTAAACGAGGGTAAACCCAAAAATGTGCAGGGCTCCTGCCCTCCAGGACTGGACTTTGAGACCCATGGTTTAGGGTATGTAGATTTTATGCACCTAGTTAGTCACCCGTTTTGTTCGTTGTTTTTGGCCTGGGCTACTCCTGAAGTTAACATTGGAGTTTCTGTTTTAGGTGTGAAATACGAATTAGTGCTGCTGCCTCCCTGTTGTCATTCCTGTACTGTCACTGCTATTTGGCTGATGCTCCCCCATCACCATGGCAACGCGCACCATTACAGCTCTTTGTTGCTGCCTTTGTTTGTGTTTCGGTTCCCGTTTCAATTCTACGTGTGACCTGCCTTTTCATCTCCCTGCTTCCCCCAGTGTCCCTTTTGCAAATGTTCAATCTGAATAAGCCTTGATGGAAAAATGTGAACGCAATATGATCACTGTGCTCGCTATTATTTTCTAAGGGTACATGTGCATAATTAACATCTGGAATGCCACATTACACATTTTGTGGTTTTCCTCCAGATGTGTACTTTCACAAATATGTCTTTATCTCTCCAATCGCCATTTTCAAATTATTAGTTAATGAGGAGTTGCAAGTATTTACCATTAACATGCTGAAATTAAAAACAAAAAAAAGTTCCACTTCTTATGTGGGCTGAGCAGAGGACCACCAAAATATATCTTTGTCCTTTCTTGGCCTGTTTTGGCATTAGTGCATGTGGCTGGGCAATCTGTGTACCCTACACTGCCTGAAGACTTTATTCCAACTCCACTCCAGACGATGTAACCAACCACACAGCTTCCATAAAGCTTCTTGCTCCTGTATATGTGCAACTCTGTCCATACTCTGGTTCATCTTCTATTCATGCCTTTGCCTCTAGCTGTTCACTTAATGCCAAGCTTCTCCAGATTCTGAGTGCTGAAAGATTCTAAGGGAATCAGATATGACTCTTGGAACTAACATCTGCATAGTGCGGTGTCTGCTTGACATTCCCCAGTAGAGATATCTGCCAGGGTTTTCTTGCGGCACATATCCCAGCAAAAACAACATCGCATTTGTAGAAAATAACTTCCTTGAATCATGGAAAGAAATTCCTTATGGCATATTTCCCTATGTTGACAGGTTAAAAGAGTGAATTATATTATTATACACCCAACAAAGCAGCATCTGTTCAGTAAATGGTAGAAGGCAGGTGGTGTTCTTTTCAGCAAAGAAAGTTCCCATTAAAATGCTGCAACATGCAAATTAGGAGGAAGAAGGAAACATCATTGTGGTATACTGGAATATTAAGTTGGCACTGGGGCAGAAGGTGGTGCAGAGGTTAGCACCGCCTAGGCTCCATGTGTGTGGAGTTTTTATTTCCCCCCCATGTTATTATGGGGTTTCCTCTCACAGACCAAAAAGAGGCTGATGGGAGTTATCAAATTGCCCATAGGTGTCAGTGTCAGGTACCAAAGTCCTGCTTTGGGCTGGCACCCCATCCTTGGGTTGTTCCCTGCTTTTCACCTATAGGTGGTTTCAGAAAATGCATGGCTAAATAGGGGCTGATACAGTTTTTCTGCTAAATGAACCAAGAGCACCAAGACCAAGAGTCAGATTTTTTATTTGTTACTTGTACAATTGTACGGTACAATGTTATTGTGGCAAAACTGGCACTGTGGAGAATCATATGTAAACTTTAAGGGGAAAAGTTAGATAAATAATAAAACAGCGAGAAAAAAGAAAACTATTAGAAAGGGCAATCAAATTGTATGAGTGTAAATGAAGTGTGCAGTGCTGGATGCAAAATCATCCCACAGTATTGATGTAAAGTGCAAATGCAGTGGAATTTAAGACCAGAAAGATGACAATGATTAAGCAGTGTTTAAAGTTTGTATACCCTGAGGGAAAAAGCTTCTCGTCAGCCTCTCAGTCCTGATCTTATGGCTATGAAATCTGCCACTGAAAAAGTCTATGGCTTGAGTGAGATGAGCCTGGCATTGTCTGTTTTGCCCAGGTCCTGCGCCGATGGCTGTAGCCGTCCTGCAGGTCCGGCAGTGTTGTCCTGGTGATCCGTTCAGCACACTGTGCTATAAAGCTTTTTCCACACTAACTGCAGTTTCACTTTTTCGGACTCAGTTCAGACTTTCCTCAGCTTTAGTTCTAGGCATAAGAACAAACCCAAACTCACTCAAAATCCCACCCAGGATGTATTCAAAAATTATTTAATGAATAAGCATCAGTGTTACAAACACATTGGACTACGTTGGATTTCAGGAAGAATTGCAAATCATTAGAATTACATTTATCAGAATGTGTCTTTTGTGTGCATAGAACACGCAACCAACCAATCTGCTACCTGACGAGGCGGCTCCCATGCTGACGGACGACTCTTCCAGCCAATCATTAGCTGTTGCAGAGAGTGAAGAGGAAAGGAATAGTGCCTTGGAGAAAAGCATGTATGTCTGGCAAAGTGAATTTCCGGTATTATGTTCTACTCTCTGAAAAGGGGAACAGCCTGGTGAAATTCACTGTACACAATGCAGCTAAACAAATTGCATAACAGTTGTTCCCTAGAGTGAACATGCCTTCCTCTCTGAAAATGACAGGCCTGGAAAAATGGATTCAAATCTCCCTTTCTTGCATTATTAAGGTACGTTTTGAAGGAGCTAGTCGAAACAGAGAAACTCTACGTGATTGACCTAGGGCTCATAGTGGAGGTAAGTGTGTCCCAAATGTTAAACTTAATTGTTAAATCTTCCTTTCGTCCATATCCACTTTTCCAGTACAGGGTTCAAGGGTCTTGGAACCTTTTCCAAGATGCTATGTATGGTAAATGTGTGTAACAACTATCAGTAATTATTGATATTAAATAGTATATCGTATTGGTAACACTTTACTTATGGTCATGTATTTAGTGATGTATAAAAACATTCATATCAAATAATAATGCGTTTATAAAGAATTATAAACATCTATAATTAATTAAAAGGCATAACACATTATAGTAATGTGTATGGATGCATTATGAAGCTCCCGTCTATAATGCATCATAGATACCTTCATAATGGATTATAATGGCTGGTATAAGCATCAAGGATGTTTTGTACTGCATTATAAAAATTGTAGATTTGTGCTACGGCAGCACTGCATTATAGATGAGACCTTCATAGAGCATTCATAATGCATAATACACATGACTATAATGTGAAATGCCTTTTTATAAATAGTCATAGCCATGTTTTTAATAATTTATGAATGTGTTACAATGAATGAATTATACAAACAGTTATTAGGCTTTATGAATATGGGCATCATATAAAGTGTTACTACAGTGTTTAAGTGTCTGTATTTCTTCCAATAGATTTGTGCCAGACAATACATCACCATATTGTAGTTGTCTGTGACACGGTGGCAATTTCTGTTGCAGGGTTACATGTCCACCATGAACGCGAAAGGGGTACCTGAAGACATGAAAGGGAAGGACAAGATTGTGTTTGGGAACATTCACCAGATCTTCGACTGGCATAAAGAGTGAGCAGCTATTCAAATTACAATGGGTGGCAAACATGGGAGAGACGCAGGCCTCAGAAGGTTCTCTCAAAGAGACACAACCACATGTGCATCCACTGCAATGCTGTTATATGTGTTTGCGACAGTGTGCTTGTCTGTGGCGCCTGTGTGTGTGTAAGACAGGGAGAAGTATTTTGGGTACATCACATTTTCCTCTTACCTGAGCCTTCTTGCTGTCTGTATGCTTGTCTGTGGCGCCTGTGTGTGTGTAAGACAGGGAGAAGTATTTTGGGTACATCACATTTTCCTCTTACCTGAGCCTTCTTGCTGTCTGTATGCTTGTCTGTGGCGCCTGTGTGTGTGTAAGACAGGGAGAAGTATTTTGGGTATATCACATTTTCCTCTTACCTCTGTTTGCGACAGTATGCTTGTCTGTGGCGCCTGTGTGTGTGTAAGACAGGGAGGTCCTTGTGTGTATCTGTATTTATTTATGGAGTAGATGGGGTTCCTTGTAGGTGTGTTGGGCACACATCACTTGAGGGGACAGAAATAATGTAATAATACATACTTAAGAACCCCTGAGGTACCCTGAGCAAGGTGCTGCTGCCAAACACTGCATCCCAGGCTCTGAATTAGCTGCCCAGTGCTGTGTCATAATGTCACGCATGGGTTAAATGCATCACTTAATGCATCAATTAACCAGAAACTAAGTGTTAGTTACGTACTAATCCCATGTTTGTTCATCATTTATCAATCATGATGGTTCACATATTCCACACAGGAGCTATATTAATTAATAGGTAACTAACTAGTTAATAATTAACTGATATAGTTCCTGCATGAAAGACATGAACGTCATGATTGTTTAATGATGAACAAACATGGGAACTGTATGCAACTAATACTTAGTTTCTGGTTAAGTAATGCATTAAGTAAGTATGTACTACTACATTATTTGTGTCCCCTTAAGTAAAATGTTTCTGGTTCGTTTCTGAGTTGCATGGAGCTAGATGTGTTCCCTGAGCTCTCTACCTCCCCCTTCTCCTCTGCAGCTACTTCCTGGGGGAGCTGGAGAAGTGTGTGGCAGAGCCAGAGAGACTGGCTCAGCTCTTCATCAAGCATGTAAGTCGTCCTGCCATGCCTCTTACCTTGGCTCAGCGTTCCTGCGACTCCATGCCTTCGGTTGCGTACTTCTCCAGTTATGTCATCCACTATAGCTGGCCATCCATCTCATTACCCAGGGTTCCTGTTCCTCAGAGTGCTGACTGTATTTTTGCAGCCCCCGAGGCTGGCTGCCGTCCAGGCGTGGCTGGAGAGATCAGGAAGTACAAAGTTAAACATGCATAACAAGGCTGTAAGGACAAGGGGCCTAATAATAAATACTGTTGAGATCTGGGAGGACAAACTCTGATAGGGTTGTTTTTCCTGTCCGAGGCTGTGGGTGCTGAGGCCCTAGTCTATGGTGTCTGAAATGCTGCATGTATGCTTGTGGACGTCAAACATCTTTTACTGAAATAAATGGGACTGTGCGTGAGGGAGTCACATTCTCAAAGCCGGCCTGAATGAGCGGAGGCTGAGCTGAGGCTACAAAGAAGCGTTTTTTTGCTGGACATGGCATCATAAATGAGGAATTGCGGTAAGCACTCCGGGTAAACTGCTATGCTTATTGCCTGCTGCCCTGTTCCAAGCCCTGTTATTTAATTTGTCTGACTGGTTTAATCAACTAGATTGAATTAAGAAATTCTCCCGAGGCAACTGAAATAATTTAGAGAGATGAGGCACATCCTTTGGGTAATGAGATATAGAGGAAGTTTCAAGGAAAGGAAAACGCCAGCATTTCTAGCTGTGAGAGTGATTGATATGGATGAGAATAGGACATGAAATAAGAAGGTGAGCACTGGTGGAGAGGGACACTGGCAAAATGGGGGTTTCTCTTGGGGACGTAATGGCTATGAATTAGCCTACATTATGAATTGTTTATTTTATGTTGGTCAAAACTGGTACTCTGTTGAATAGTCTTTCTCCCAAAACATCTAGGCATTAGCTCATTCCATAAGTCATTACATGCAAAATGGTTGAACCAGTTGTCACAGTTATACAGTAGCACGCATATCTGTTTGCATATAGTGAGTATTTATATACAAGCCGTATATATGTATAGATATGTTTATATGTTTGTGTGTTACAGTATATGTACAGTATGTGTAACTGTACTGATATATGCCATATAAAAAGTACCGTCTTGTACATTTTCAGTCATTGTCATCAAAACCTTGGCCATAGTTTACATCGGAAAATACTTACAGAGGACACTGTTATATTGAGATGGTTAAGCATTTTGAATATCTTGACACAAGGACTTTTCATTCTGATGGCTCTGACAAGTTCTTTGACATATATATTTACCTTTGAGGGATGAACTAAGGATTTTGATAATTAACAGGCTTTTGCTGGTAATCCATTATGTTGTGCTGTTTGTACGAATCGTTTCAAGAAATGCACTTACTGTTTTGGAAATGTACATTTGAGAAATGTACTAAAGCGAGTGAGAAAAATGTTAATACAGTAAGAAGTAAAGTGTTACCATGCAGCAACAACCCTAGCTCTCTACTCCCAAAGCATTCCAGCTAACATCACTGCCCAAAAACAGGTTACCGGCAGCCCTTCTGCATCCCTTCTGCAGCCCTTCTGCATCCCTTCTGCAGCCCTTCTGCATCCCTTCTGCATCACTTCTGCAGCCCTTCTGCATCCCTTCTGCAGCCCTTCTGCATCCCTTCTGCATCCCTTCTGCAGCCCTTCTGCATCCCTTCTGCAGCCCTTCTGCATCCCTTCTGCACCCCTTCTGCATCACAGCTCTTGCCACTGTGGTTCCGATATATTGCATGGTCCATATACAAAATTAAATGGCCATTTCTTAATGGGTTTTTGGGAATATTTGAGAAAACCACAGATGACACACAGAAAGTTTAGTGACACATAAATACGTAAATTATTCAGGGGCTGGACAATGACACTGAAACACCTAGTTTTAAACCACAATGATTTCTGAGTATGGTGTAGGTTGACCGTTTGCGGCCAATATAGCATCAATTCATCTTGGGAATGACAGTCCTGCACACATGTCCTGCACAGTGGCCAAAGGGATTTTGAGCCATTCCTCGTGCAGATCAGTGGCCAGTTGCGGGATGTAGGTGGAGCATAACGTTTCCTGACTCTCTCCTCCAAAACAACCCAAAGTGTTTCAGTAATATTCATAGCTAGTGACTGTGCAGGCTGTGGGACATGTTCAACTTAACTTTCATGTTCATCAAAAAACTCATCAGTTCATCAGTCTTGCTGTGTGTATTAGTGCATTATCATCTTGATACACGGCACCACCTTTGGGGTACAATGTTTGAAACAGGGAATGCCATGATATTGCAGCCCAAACCATCACTGACCCACCCCAGTGCTGCTCTCTGGGTAAGCAACAGTCCAAGCGGTAAGCCTCCTTGGGGCGTCTCCACACCGTAACTCTCCCAGATGTGGGAGAGTTACTTAAAGAACAATACATGTTTCACATTGTCCACAGCCCAATATTTGCACTGCTGGCACCATTGAAACGGACTTTTGGCCCTGGCACGTTTGACCAAAGGTTAGGCTGTAGGAGCCCCACGATGAATATTGACCCTACGGAGCTCCCAGCAAACAGATCTGGTGGAAATAGGAGAGTCAAGCTGTGCATTTAATTTGCAATGAGTTGGGGAACAGTGGTTTTATGCATGACATGCATTACATTTTGCATACATCCTTTTCGGATAGCGTCCTCTTGCACCCAGAGTTATTCCTGTGGGATGCCGTCCGTCCTTCAGGATGGTATGCTGACATCACCCCGGATACCATAGCTCTTGATACACCACAAAGACTTGCTGTCCCGATCGCAGATGTGCCAACGAGAGGCGTACCAACAATTTGTCCTCTTTTGAATACTGATGTCTCCTATTAAGTTGTATGGATTGAAGTGTTTTAGGTACAGCTGTGCTATTGTTCTGCTAATTTAACCTTCACACCCCGCTATTACTGATGGAATGTGCAATCAGTGTAGCTTGGCTTTGCATATTTAGGCATGAAACCTCAAGGACTATTCCCCAGATGCTTCAATTTCATTGACCAACCCCTGTATTTCCAATGCTGGTTTGCAGGAATGCCTAGTGCGTTTACGGGAGTCTGTTACGTGGTCATCTCGCTGTGATCCTGCTTTTTCGTGCCTTTTCGGTCCCCTAAACTATACTAAGTCCTGAAACGCTTTGCTTGTCAAGGGGACCAAAAAATTTGACTTAGTTTTAACCCCCACCATGTGGATGGGTCGACTGTACATATTGCGGTCACCTGCTCAGAATACTCCCCTCGTTATCAAGTGTACTCTCTCATCTCCTACTGTTGGCAGTATAATTTCCAATGGATGGAGGGAAACCACACGATGGTGTGTTGGTGGCCCTCCTGTTCAACTGAGGTGGGGTGGAGGGTTGGGGCATCCTGTGACAGGAAGTTCAGTGTTTGGGTTTGAATCCTAGGAGCGGCGCCTTCACATGTACGTGGTGTACTGTCAGAACAAGCCCAAGTCGGAGCACATTGTGTCTGAGTACATCGAGACCTACTTTGAAGTGAGTGCCTCTTCAATAATTGCATGACTGTGTCAAATTAACTGTGCGCTGTGCCATTTTTGATGTCAGGCTCCACCTTTATTCAAGCTTTAATTAAATTTAATACCTAAAGAGACCGCTTTCAAACATGTGCGCGTTTTCATCAGTGCAAGTTCAGCTCAGGTTTTTGCTCTTGCTTATAACATCGGCCTCCGCAGATGTGATTAAGGCAGTGTTTGTGTGTGTTTCTGCAGGATCTGAGACAACAGCTGGGCCAGAGGCTGCAGCTGAATGACCTTCTCATCAAACCTGTGCAAAGAATCATGAAGTATCAGCTACTGCTCAAGGTGAGCCTGGGTCCGGCTCCCATTCCCGTCTGACACCTCATCTCTCTGCTGCTGCTATGTACAGTCGACCTAAGCCGGTGAAAGGCTCCGCAAACATCGTGCCTATAAGGTCGTGCTGGGGAAACCGCGCCTTAACATGCACTGGTAATAAAACAAGAGGATGTTGTCTGACTTGGGGTCAGGAATGTCCTTCCCCCAAAGCACAGCAGTGGCCACTGCGTTCATTCTCTGCAGATATCAAACACAAGCGTGACCATTTGAAAATGTCAGGGGGGAAAAGAGATACATTCAAATTACAGACTGCCACCGGGCTTCTGATTGTTTGTTTAAAACTACACATAATGATTGTTTTTACTCTTTTTTTATGATCCATTGACATGGGTTGGCGCCCCCTCCTGGGTTGTTCACTGCCTTGTGCCCATAGCCCCCAGGATAGGCTCTAGACCTCCAATGACCCTGAATAGGACAAGCAGTTTCAGAAAAGGGATGGATGGAAGGATAGCCAAGTGAAAATGGCCTATTGACCTTAAACCTTCCTTTTACTGTTAGTATTACCCAGCAGATTCCCTAAGATTCCAGGAAAATAACTTCATTATAGACAATTGGTTGTATTAAGCTTAAGTTTCTTTTAGATTTACGGAATGAATCAGTGTCACAGAAAGTCATGAAAAATTAAACCGCCCCTGATTTTCCCTTAAGAAAAACAATTTTTAGGCTGTAGTTTTTCTGGAAGTGATATTTTTCTCTGAAAGGGAATTGTTAAGGGCAAGAGGAATTAGATGCAATTTGAACCAGCAACCTTGAACTTGTGACCTTTGTATCTTTGTATCAGGATTATCTGAAGTACTCTACCAAGGCTGGATTGGATACCGCAGAGCTGGAGGTAGCCATTACTCACCTGCCTCAGTGTTATAATGACAGAGTGAAATCTGGAGCTGATCAAAGCATATAAACAGAGAGACATGACATATTGCCTTCTTATTATATGTTGCCATGGAGTGCTATTGTTTGCAGTGTGAAAATTGATTTTGGCAACACTATATAAGCCCATATTCATAAAGCGTAATAACTGTTCTATTAATTCATAACAAGTGACATATTCATAAAGTATTATAAACACAGCTATAATTTTTTTATAATATATACATGAACTATAACACATTATAGCCATGTTTCTCATGCATTATGAATGCTCTATGCAGGTGTCATCTATAATATACTATAAATACCTTTAGAATGCATTATAATGGTCAGTATATGAATTAAGAAGGTGTTTATAGTGCATTGTAGATGATACCTTCATAGGGCATTCATAATGAATAATGCACATGATACTATAATGTGTTATGTCTTTTTATAAGTATAGTCGGGTTTATAATAATTTATGAATGCATTATAATGCATTATGAAGGTATGCATAATGCATTATAATGACTGCTTTAGTGTTACCATATTGCTCTGTTTGTTTTATTTTTATGTCATTCCTCTACCAATGGTATCGGTAAGCTCAAGGATACTTATGACCCTTTCCTCAGATACAAGATGATTCTGCTCTTTCTGTTTTTCTTCCTGGCAGAAAGCAGTGGAAGTGATGTGCTTTGTACCCAAACGATGCAACGACATGATGAATGTTGGTCGATTACAAGGATTTGAGGTAAAGAAGCACAGTGAAGATGCATGATAGAGCTTAGTGGTAGAAGCTAGTAGTTTATTGTCATACGGGAGATGGGAGAGCAAATAACAGAAACACTGAACAACATATTAATATGAAGGAGATACGAATATGCTGTAATGCTTTACATTAACTGCACCTTCATAATGCATTCATAATGCATTTAAGTATACCTTAACATCGTAACATACCGTAACATATATATATATAGAGAGAGATATATATAAGAACATAAGAAATTTACAAACGAGAGGAGGCCATTCGGCCCATCAAGCTCGTTTGGGGAAAGCTTAACTAATAGCTCAGAGTTGTTAAAATCTTATCTAGCTCCGATTTAAAGGGACCCAGGCTTTTAGCTTCCACTACACTAGCAGGAAGACTATTCCATACCCTAAATACACGCTGTGTAAAGAAGTGCT
>JAODKL010000107.1:7824922-7835135 GCA_026780765.1 Petrocephalus schoutedeni
TTTACACGTCACGTTTTGGTACCAGTTCGGTACGCTTGGAACCACGTCGGAGGTGGTACCAAAAAAAGGACCAGGTATCAGGTACTGTTCCCACTGGAAAACCCCGCGAAAGTGAGCTGAACTGAACCGTACCGTACCGTACTATGCAGTGGAAAAGCGCCATAAGTAACAGAGGCACTGATTCATTTCGGTGGCAACTGATGAGGCTGGGGCTTCATGATGTTCAGAAATTGTCCAGTTAAGTGTCTGTCTGCCCTTGTTGGTGAGCTTTGAATTTCAGCCATGGTTGTTAATGCCGTTAAAGCTCTCCATGTTTGGTATATGCTTTAATGATTTTTAAGACTGTTCCCTTTAACAAACTTTTTGGTCTCCTTGGATCACTGTTATTTGCATCATGTTGCTTTGGAGTGTCATATATCAAAGTGCTGCTTGTAAGACTTTTTATTGCTGACACATGCTGCTAATTGGAAATCAACCCAACATGACTCAACTTGGGCAGCTGCATTTGTAACTGTGATTACTTACTTCAAAGCTGAAGTCTTTTTTTCATGTGTTCCTTCTGTTATTTTAACCTCCGGCTGTATTTCTTTGCATTTGTGTTTCTAACAAGGGGAAGATCACGGCTCAGGGAAAGCTGCTGCAACAGGACACCTTCGTGGTCACGGAGCAGGACAGTGGTTTCTTGTCTCGAGCTAAGGAGAGACGCGTCTTCCTGTTTGAGCAGATAGTCATCTTCAGCGAACCGATCGACAGGAAGAAGGGCTTCTCACTTCCTGGTTACATCTTCAAGAACAGCATTAAAGTACGCAGACAATTATCTGTAATGTCATTCATTTCGGTAGTTAATTTAATAGTAAGTTACGCATGTGGTTTGCATTTTGAAATTAGAAAGAAACCAGGTAACACTTTACTTGAGGGTACACAACTACTTAGTTGTGACTCAGTTGCTACTGAAGAACAAATCATGAAAAAATAATGAACAAATATAGTCATAACTGAAGATTAAATATGTGTCATGGTTCACATGTGTTCCTTCTGTAGTTCACTAAGATTTACGGAATTAACAGACATAGTAACACAAAGTAACTACTTGGGATAAAAGTTGCATCATGATTCATTAATGATGAACAAACATGACATCAGTTTGTAACTAACACTTAGTTTGTGGTTAATTAATACATAAATAATAGTATATTACTACATTGTTTGTGTACCCTCAAGTAAAGTGTGACCAGAAACAATTCCAATATTTTGGAAGGTTTTCTTGGTATATATGCAAAGTGTAACTAAATAAATGCAGTCACTTCCCCCACTGGAATTAGGAATGTTGTTTGCTTTCTGAAATGCTGCTCTTTGTGTTTCCACTTACTGCATCAAATGTTGATGTTAAATGGGAGCCCATCCTAGCAGGGCTGGCTTCCCTGGAGACCTCGTAGATCAATGGGAAAGATCTAAGATATGTTTAGGGAATTTCCAGTTAATGCTTGGTGTGCACTACAATAGGGTTAAAACTGCTGACATGGTTAAAGAGAGCAATCAATCCTGAGTCAATATGCAGATAATATAATCATGGAAGTATTTTACTTATTTCAGCTTTTGGGGCTACAGTAGGTATATGAGCATATAGGCTCTCTGCGTCCATTTGCTGATATGTGCTTCAAATATCAGCTTTAACAGTTATATAACAGTTTGGATAGGCAAAGAAGCTATTAAATTTAGTCCCTCATACTTAAAATGTAATTTTACGTAGCACATAATCTTTGCTTTCCTTTGCACTCATGATTCATCCGTCTCTTATGACGGTTTATCCAGTACAGGATCAAAAAGTCAAAAACTTTTTTCTTTGGTATTGGTGAAATAAGTGCTCGTCCCAGCGAGGACACTGATGCTGTGCAGTTTACTAAGAAATCCTGTCTTCATTACTCTGAGTCGTCACTCAGTATCCGCAGGAGATTTGTTCCTGGACACCCTGTAGATAGCAAAATCTGAGGATGCTGAAGTCCTGAACCTAGGGTGTGTTTCCCAAAAGCATAATTGCTAACTATGTTAGCAACTTACAAAGTTGAAGCCATGCAACTGAATGAGTTCAACTATGGAAGTTGCTAACAAGAGCTTTTGGGAAATGCACCCCTGGTCCTCAGGGACTGCTGGACAGTCCACATTTTTGCTCCCACCCAGCTCCCTGGGTGTATATATAGTCGTGGCCAAAGGTTTTGAGAATGATACAAATATTGGTTTTCACAAAGTATGCTGCTTCAGTGTTTTTAGATATTTTTGGCAGATGTTTCTATGGTGTACTGAAGTATAATTACAAGCATTTCATATGTTTCAAAGGCATTTATTGACAATCACATCAAGTTTTTGCAAAGAGTCAATATTTGCAGTGTTGGCCCTTCGTTTTCAAGACTTCTGCAATTCGCCCTGGCATGGTATCAATCGATTTCTGGGCCAAATACTAACCGATGGCAACTCATTCTTGCATAATCAATGCTTTTATTTTTTCAGAATTTGTGGGTTTTTGTTTGCCCACCTGCCTCTTGAGGATTGACCACAAGTTCTCAATGGGATTAAAGTCTGGGAAGTTTCCTAGCCATGGACCCAAAATTTCAATGTTTCATTCCCCAAGCCACTTAGTTATCACTTTTGCCTTATGGCACAGTGCTCCATCATGCTGGAAAGGGATTGTTCCATTCTTTATTTATGGCTGTGGTCTCTGGCAAAATTGTGCATGATTTTTTTTTTTTCTATTCACAATTGTCCATTGGTGTGGAACCTGTAGAAACTGAGGGCGGATTGTATTTTTTCAAGCTATTATCATTCTTATTATTTAAAAAAGCTTGGGTTAGAATTATTTGCAATCGCAATTGAAGTTGCAATTAGCAAAGATTCCATACCTGGATAAAATGACTTATATGAATGTGCACTTTATAAGGTTGTCTATGTGACTGAGTTCCGTTCACATTTGCTTGTTCTCAAACCCGAGTGATCCTGAATTGCTTGTGTGTAAGCAGCTTGAATCTTTACTGGTGAGCGCTGTATAATGTCACCCTGGCTGTGCTTCAGGTAAGCTGTCTGGGGGTGGAAGACTGGCCAGACGGGGACCCCACCCGCTATGTGCTGACATCTCGTGGAGCGGATGGCAACACGGTCCGCTTCGTCCTGCAGGCCGCTACCCCTGAGATCCGGAGGGCCTGGGTCAATGACATCGTCCAGATACTGGAGAGCCAGCGTGACTTCCTGAATGGTAACATCACTGTGCAAAACTCATACTCTGAAATTAAACCATTATGTGAGTCATTGCACCACTGCAATATGACTCAGTGTCTCAAAGTGAGTCATTACACCACTGCAGGGTGAATCAGTGTGAGTCATTACATCACAGTAGTGTGACTCATTTCCAAAGCTGCTCCACGTCATGCTCATGCAAGTTTTTTATGTTATGAAATTAGATCGATATTATATATCAATATATTGATATATAGTGCTGTGATCCAGGCCAAGATAAGTGGTTAGAAGTTGGATGGATGAATATGTTGATTATTTTTCTAACATATAGACTAATAATACACTAATATATAGAAATAAGTGTGTTTGGCAGTCAACGATAATGGAGTGGGGTGATTGCTATTCTACATCCATCCATCCATCCATTAATGTGTCCATTCATCTATCCATCCTCTGATGCATCCATCATCTAATCTCTGATCTAATACAATGTTTTGAGGAGGGTGAGAGAATATCTCAGTTCACCCAGGACCCAAGGCAGGAGTAGAGCTTTGACAGGATGCCTGTCTATTATAGCTCAGCATTTTTTAGTTGCCCATTTTGTTCATTTGGTCCGATGTGCTGGACAGTAGCAGGCTTTGGCTCGCTTCAGGCCGCACCTTCTCACACTGATACCGGAGCTGCTGCTCCTCCTCTTGCCGTTTCTGCAGCCCTACAGTCACCGATTGAGTACCAGCGCCTGGAGAAAAAGAGCAGCAGCCTGGGCCGGGCCATGCGAGACCCACTGGCCGCTGCCGCCGCCCTCCGCCCGCACTCCTCCGCCTCCATTGACAGGCAGCACCTGCCCAGCCTGCGGTCCTACAACGCCTCGCTGCCATCCCTCTATTTATCCAGCCACAGGCACTCAGACTTGCAGGAGGTGGGTACCTGTTTATGCATATGAGCAATGTGAAGAGGCCCTGATCCTTAGCCTGATAACACACATGTACAGTGTGAAGAGGCCCTGATCCTTAGCCTGATAACACACATGTACAGTGTGAAGAGGCCCTGATCATTAGCCTGATAACACACATGTACAGTGTGAAGAGGCCCTGATCCTTAGCCTGATAACACACATGTACAGTGTGAACAGGCCCTGTGTGTCTGTATCAAGCTAACCTGCTTAACTATATACAGCAACTCCTTGTGTAGCGACTTGAGTTCCATTTCAGCCATTAAGCGAAATGGTCGCTAAGTGAAAATCACGGTAACCTGATAAAATCATTTTGTGTACTTTTATAGTTACCATAACCATAACATCTTCTGCACTTGACGCCACTAAGAAGTGTTGCCTGGAGTGATTTGTCTGAAAATGTGACAATTCCCCCATACAATGTTTGAAAAAGATGCGTCAAATACTTTCTAAGTTATCCCCCTAACGTGGTCATGTGTCACAATGTCACATGGGTTAAAAGCAGAGGACACATTTCATTGGTGCACGCTGTGGTACGTCAACAATGATGATTAAATCACTTCACTTCAGTTTTGGTGTGATCCTGTTAAAAAATTGATCAGTCCCAAATCTTCACTCCTGCAATGTGTTAAAAAAAAGTTTAAAAGTTTAAAAAGGTCCACCAAATACTATTTTTATTTCTTTATGCCCACTCTAATCCCAACATGGACAATCTAATGAAAGTCATAATATTTGTTCACTGACTGATTCCAAGTTCGTCGTCCCTGCAGAGTGAGAAATGTCGTTCACTAGCATCCCAGAGAAACCAAGGAGATTCAAAGCGCCAGTACCTTCCTGCACAGCAACAAGAGCAGGTACATAGCACCCCCTGCTGGCTGCTCTACCAGCCCCAGCTCCAATACCTACAAAACTAGTTAAAGGGGAATCCTTGATAACTGTAACTGTGTTATGTCCCTGAAGGAATTCAAGATTTATCAGTTAAATAAATAAAAATAAATTTATCAGTCTACTATTTATATGTAAATGTCTTTGTTCTCTTCCATGTGAGGTTAATATAGCTTGATTAAGATTATGGAAGTGCTATATAATTGGCTTGATTTTGCAGTGATAATTATTCGGCCATTATTTCTATCAAATGGGCTTATCTAAGGGTTTTTATAACAATAACACATCTACCAAGAGAATATAGCAATACATATGGGTATATGTAGTTCCGACAGTACTAACATTTTCCAAGCAATTTAAAACACTCTAGTGGAAAGTTAGGAACTCGGCATGAAATGTGAAATTGCTCTGGAAATGCAGAAAAGCCCACCCTGAAGGACAGTGTTTCCCAGATTGCAGCAGGCTTATGTAAGCCCAGACCATTGTTCCTGTGCATCAGTCTTCTCCGAAAGGCTTCCACGACCTTCGGCCTCCAGCCCTGCAGTTCTTTAGCAGCAGGTTGACTAAATAATCAGTGTCCTCAACCCCCCATTCCTCAGACTGCTGTCATTGTGTGGACATAGTGATCACAGATAAAAAGTTGCTTCACGTTTTATCTAACTTATTCAGGACTGATGGGCTTGGTACATAACAAGCAGGAAGGAGACAGACCCAGGGACAGATGCCAGGGAGAGATGCCAGCGATTCTTATCGCTCTTGCTTGTTTTTTCAGAGTGGGGGGAAACTTGGGGAGGGGATTTGAAGTGGCTTTAATGGCATGTGCTGTTAAATGCTTTGGGTGAAAGTAAACAAATTGCTTTCCACCAAAACATGAGAGCAATTTGATTTGGTGATTTGCAAAAACAATTAGAAAATGTTAGCAGTTAAGGGTGCAAAGCTCTGTGCCTTTCACATGCTCTGTCTTTCCTCTAATGTGGACCAATTTGCAATAGAAAGGGCCTTTGGGTACAAGTGTGTCTATTAGCTCTAAGTTTATATTCTGCTAAAAGTTTGTTGCATGGGCTGAAGTGGGAAACAGAAATCCAGTCAGGAATTTACCTGTTCGCCAAATCCTTTCATGGTCAGTGCATGAAAACATGACGGGGCACTGTCACTACTGTCACATATCCAGCTGTGCGACAAAATAAAAATGTCACGTCATCCTCACTTTAAGCTCCCTCTTAAGAACCTCTCTTTAGTTTAAGGAAGAGCAGATGCTTTTGGAATTTATCAGTTCCCAGTTTGTATGGTGGAATTAATTACATGAAATAAAGGAGAATAGAAGTGGGGGGGGGGGGTAAGTGCTTTAAAGTAGTAATTATTTTGTTGACAAGAACACTCATTAATGTGTGAAGAACATGCCGTCACTGAGGGAAAACGTGCATCCACGGATCACAGAGGTGTTTCTAAAAACTCCAAATCAACATCTGTGTGTGTGTATGGGGGGGGTTCTGCGTTTCCTTTCAATAGATTGCCTTTCATTATGATTTAACAAACTAACAACATCAGGCTTCAGAACTATATGGTCATGCATATATTAATAGAAAAAAATGCGGAATGCTACGGCTCAGTGGCAGAGAGTGTGTTGAAAATAACTGTCTCCAATCAATAGATGTGACATTGATTGTTTTTATCTGTCTGGCCACTCACTGAGCTGTATATGCCTCCTGTCTTCCCCATACAGTGACCAGGAAACTGTGACCACAGAGTGCCAGAAGGGAAAGCAGACTCACATAACTGGTGCCTCAGCACTTCAGAGAGGGTGCGACCGGGTGCAGGTGCCTCGGGACAGCCTGTCAGCTCTGCGAAAGCCTGGGCCACTACAGCTTACATAACGCATCTTGGACAGATTACCTTCTGCCACTATTATTATGTAATGATGTTGTTTTCAGATTTTTCAGACCTTACTTGTTTCCTGACATTCTGGCAAGAGAGATCCATAATGGTGAAGCCAGTCATCATGTGTTTTGTTTTTTTTAACAGAGCGATCTGGCATCTGGTGTTTTTTTTCTACAGTTTTTATTTTTCTCCGTCTGTGTTTTAAATGGGCATCATGAATTGTTAATGGAAAATCTCATAGCGAAATTGGGATGTCGTCAGAGAAGGATCTGTGCGAGTGTGTGGGCGGCTGTTTTGGTGGGTAATGGAAAGCACAACATTGCACCCACACTATTGTAGAATAGTCTTCAGACTCAGAGTCCAGTTGCCAATACTGTCATTATATAGACCGGTGCGTAATACTAAAGTAATACTCTCTTTGTATTTGCTGACAAAGACAACAAATCAGCTGGAACACACATTTGTAATACTTATGATTCTGGGATTTTTTTGGAAAAGGCTGTGGTTAACCGTTTTCCCATGATAATTTCCCCATGTGAAATTTGCCTACCGTTTAATGATGCTCTGGGGTCAGATTGACCCCAAACACGGGATAGGGGTTAAACCTTTTTCCTCCATTGCCATCATAAATTAAACTTGGGGGATCCCTTTGAAGTAGAGGGGGCTTGGGCAGGATTGAGATGGAAGAGCAGGTGATCTGTAGGCTAGAGGCCACCTCTGGGGTCCACCTGAGCCAGCACATCCCAGGAACACGTGCTCACAGTGAACTCTCACCCAAAGTCTGGAAGTCAGGAGGACATGTGTGTTCTCTCTGACCAGGAATTCTTTCTTCTGGATTTTTGTTTGTAATTAAACAGGTAAGAAGATACAAACATGCAGGTACACTAATTGGTCATTGCTGATGATCAATCTTAAGTTTCAGCATCAAACTGCCTTCTGTTAGCTCAAAGTTACGGCGTTTTTGTAGCTTTTAGGACAGAAGTATAAAAAAATTACATTGTCAAATTAGTTAATTTTTGATCCATTCAAGCTTAGAAAAAGATTATGTGTCCAGTCAATTAAAATGCAAGAGTCTTTTAAAAGGGCTTAATTCATTGTACAAGTTTGAAATTCAGTAAGAAATCATTTCATGTCTTGCAGTAAACTATGGTAAAACACTTAAATATTAAACAAAGTCTCTGAATTTGCTACATAGGTGCTGCAAAACAAATTTCACACCATTATTTCCTATACGTTTTTTTTCTGTTGAAAAACTAGCATGTAGGTAGCAGTTGCTGGCGGTTTATTTATAAAGTATTCATTTGGTAATGTATGCAGGTAGGAAAATGGAACAGTACATAATCATTTTGAAAGGGAAACAAGTGCCAAATATTTTCTTGTACATATTCATTTTGTATTTTTATGATAAACCATTGATTATAGATGAAAAGAAACAACATTTTTGACTGTGTAGGAGTTTGTAGAAATATGTGCTATTTTGTTTGAGTTGAACTAAAAGTATGACTGAATTCCATGGATCTGAAAATGTACCAAAGCCCACATGTCATAAACCATAAACAGTATACAATTAGCTAAGTAGAATGAAAATATGGAACTCAGTGGAAATGTTCTCCGGACTAAATTCACTAGAATGTGGGCACGCAATTTGTTTCAGTGTCTCCACTGGAAGCTTCACCAACCTGACAGACATTTTCCATTTAATTACTATAGAACAAGGTCTTTTCTGATCACTGACAATCATATCTTGAGCTGGAGGTAAACTAAATTTGTAAATGCATTTTTAGTTGTTTGGCCATATAAGGGCCTCAGAGAAGATCTTTTGGTCTTAAAATAGGTCTATGAAACCTTGTGGGGCACGCAATTGTACCCTTGAGCCGGGTACTTAACCTGAATTACTTTAATGAGTATGCAGCTGTCGCCATGACGCTGTACTGGATAAGTGCTGTACAAAATGGACGGATGCGTAAAAGGGTAATGTATAAAACCAATGTCTGTTAACTAAATAAAGAAGAATACATTTACGTTTGTCTGGTTCCATTGGTGATCATTTTTGGTTATTCCCGTTTTCCAAATGAACACACTGAAAGACTGCAAATAAGAACCTTAATGTGGGCCCTAAGGACACATAAGTAAAAGCCCTAATTTGCTCTTTTTTGTTACACCTACCGATACTCGTAATGCTGCATGTATATTGATGCTACTGTTTGATGACATATGGTTATGAAATAAGGGTACGGTCTGGCTGAAGCCATCTGAATATGTTCCAAAACTGACACCGATATTTTTTTCTGATAGCCTGGACTCATTTTGGTCCCATTTGGTTGGATGATCTGAGGAGTTTGTCAGGGTTCAACCTGAAATTCATTATTGAAGAATTTATCAGCATATATACACTCACATTACAAACAAACTAAATTCATATGATAGAATGAAGACGGACCTGACCAAATGACCAGACTGTCTAAAACATTTTGTTAATGGTGCTGTATTAGATAAAGCCTCTTCTTTCCTAAAAAATATGTTTATATTGCACAATATAAACCCCCTTCTATTTATATCACCCCTTCTTTTCATTTCCTTAGATGTAATATGGAGAATGGAAAAATTAATTAATTGAAATTAATAATGAAGTCACCTGTCTGTACTGGTTTTGTTTTCTCTGTATACTACATAACTTTCCACAAGCAAGTATTTGTTTCGGCCAGGCAATCAGGACAACCTGAGACATACATGTAACATACAAAGGTACATATAGCCTCTTAATTACTCATGCATGAATATGGGTGCAAGAAAATGATAAATTATATATTACATTACAATGACTCAATTTGTAGCACTATTGCCTCTCAACTTGGAGTTTCAAATTCCACCTATGTTCTGTGGTTGTACAGTTTGCTCATGGGAGTTTTACTCACATAAAAATGTTCAGAGACACAGGATGAAAAACGACTGGTTCAGAGAGAGAACCAATCAGCTCTTGTATCAGTTATCATACCAACCAATCAGATGTCTTAGACCCGCCTCCTCTACAATCTGATTGGTTACCTCTCTTAACCATATTATCATTTTTTGCTTCACTCTCAAAACATTTTTGTGCAAGTAAAACTCTCATGAGTATGCAGTTTCCCACATCAAAAAACATTGGAGGCTGCTGGGATTGCTGTACTGTGCGGGAGTAGTGTAGTGGTGTAGTTGCTGTCGAACGCCTGTGGAAGCAGTTGACTGGAATTATATTCGAGTGTTTGTGTGCCAGTACGGTTACGTGGGTGATTG
>JAODKL010000107.1:7835235-7852776 GCA_026780765.1 Petrocephalus schoutedeni
TAGTTAAGTTCTCCCCAAACGAGCTTGATGGGCCGAATGGCCTCCTCTCGTTTGTAAATTTCTTATGTTCTTATGCAGTTAAGTGAACTGGAATCTCTATATTACCCCTAGTATATGATAATGTGTATATGTCCTGTAATTAACTGACATCCCATGTAGGGTGCATCTCTGCCTTAGGGCTTTAGAAACCCTCTGAACCGAAGTGGTTAGAAGATTGGTGGATGGATGAATGATATTTTATTGCCCCCTAGTGGACAGTGTGTAGTAGACAGGGTAACTAATTCTTGCAATACAGCATATGGCATATTGAATTATCTATGTATGTATGTATGTATGTATGTTGCTGCACTTATGGCTGATTTCATTCAGTATAACTTTTGCACTGGACACTGGTGTGATGATACTGTTCAGAGAATTGCCTGTGACAATATAGGGCGATCCATACGTCTCACAGCTACGGTGTAACTGCATACCGTAAGCTGTAGCCCACGCTGTAACCTGACACACACTTCCCTAGAAATGTAACTACAGGTGTCAGGCAACCGTGTAGGCACTGCGGCTCCCTACAGAGCGGATTACATGCAGAAGTATAAACCAGCCATAAGAGTGTGTTGGGCTCATTGTATTACGTTTCACATCGGTCCACAAGGGTCACATCAAAGGAAGCAGACTTCATCAACATGGGAGCAGCAGAGGATCCACTTACTGTGAACTACCACCCATCAGCCATTGTTCAGCTGTTTCCACTGATAAAAATGATTAAGCAAATCATAGCAGCGAAATCATTTTCTTTAATATAGGCCTACATTGAAAATTTACTGGTTCCTTTTAAAGACTTGTGTGCATTCATAAATGTCTTGACATGTTCTCAAACCACACGATTCAGTAATCATCTTATTAAAAGGCAAAAAGTCTTTAGTTTTCTGGACATAGAATAGATATTACATTACTATGTACAAATCTGAACAACAGAATCAAGAAAATATTCAGGCATACATTTACGAAAATCTAATACAGAAGATAAAATCCATTTTACAATAGTGATTTGAATGTTTGCATTTTTCTTGTGCATGCTGTCTCATTTTCTTGGTATTCGATTGGCAAGTGGATTATTTACATGACCTTTTCCAAACAATAACGCTTGTTTTGAAATGACCTTGTCCTTGACAAAATTGATCAAATTCCTATCCACGTAAGTGAAGGATGTATTTTGAAAATGACAAGAACTTATGCAAAATACAAATCATTTAACTGAAGGAATTTTAGATGCATCAACAAAAGTGTTTTACACCCAAACCCATCAGTAAGATTATTTACAAACACTTGCTTTCTCATAAATAGACAAACACTGTACTTCAGAGTATAATAGGCTCATTTCAGTTGTGATGGAATTTTACTTATGCATTTAACTGTATACTCTGCACAATTCTATTTCAATGACCACGGACCATGACCGAAATAGGCAAAATCTACTATTATTGTGTGAAATAAAATTAAAATCCAATTAGAGGATCAAAGGTGCTATTTGACTCGCAGGCAGAGAAAATACATGATGCAGATAAATGTATTAATTTATATAAAGGAGACATGCATAGACTGCAGTATACTGGCAGACCTTGGCTTCCGATTCTCCTATTCTTTTTTGATATTACTGAGCAGAGCACTAGTGCCCCCATGTGGTTCCATGGTGGGCTGACTTACCCTGCCCCTCCTACCCTGGTGGGTTTTGACATGCTTGGCCAGATGATCGCTCCTCATGAACCTCTTTCCGCACTGCGAGCAGCTGAAGCGCTTCTCCCCGGTGTGCGTCCGCAGGTGACGCTGCAGCTCATCCGAGCGCGTGAAGTTCTTACCGCAGAAGAGCCAGTTACAGATGAAGGGCCGTTCCCCGGCGTGCCAGCGTAGGTGTGCCTTCAGGTGGGACGTCTTCTTGTAGACTTTGCTGCACTCGGGAATATGGCAGACATGGATCTTCCTTTTGCCATGTTCCAGGACACCAGCCGAGGTCTGGCAGTTGGGACATTTGCAGCGCCGGCAGCGACGAGTGGAGGCCAGGAGCCCCTTGGGGCTTCCCTGAAGGAAGGCGGTGATCTGAGGCTGGTGCCCCAGCATGAGCTGCCCTCCCAGGGAGAAAGCATGGCTGGGGGGAGAGCTGTTACTTTGCGGAAGGCTCCACCACTGCTGCCCCTCATCCACAGGTCCACCAGGGTGATGGTGCCTGGCAGAGGAGGTCTGCAGGAAGCTGTGGAAGTTCTGGCCCATGTTGTTGGGCTGAGTGTAGCAGGAGCTACTGCCTTGACCCTGGGTGGAAGAAATGACCTTGACAGGGGAGAGCTCAACAGAGTACGAAGAGGAGGGCTCAGCAGGGGGCGTCAGAGGCAGCTCATGGTGATGATGGTGATGGTGGGAGTAGGAGCCCAGGCCAGGCTGCATGTGTCCAGGGAACTGAACCTTAGGTACTGGGAAGGGCATCTGGTGGGCACTCAGGCCAGAGCCAGGTGCCATTTCATTGCTCCAGAGCTGAAACATGCTGGATGCGGAGCTTACTGCCACCTCGCAGGGGAACCGGGGCCCCTCTGCCCCTGCACCGCAGCCAAGCGGCCAGGACTGGCTGCACGTGGAGGGCAGGAAAGGCAGACAGTGGGGGGGTCCCTCTGGTGAGGAACTGGCCGTGCGGTCCTGCGAACAGGCCAGAGAACAACATCACCATCAATAACACAAAACCAAAACTACTATTATATTCGGGTTGGTAACATTTTCTGAGTTGTTCATATATATATATATATATATCTATATATATGTGTGTGTGTGTGTATATAACATATATTACAATATAAATTATATCACACACATATAACACACATTAATGATAGGTTCCAGCTACAACTAATCAGCATTCAGTTAATTACCTATTTCAGGCACAGAAAAATTAACCACTGATATCTGCCAATACAGAGCACATGTTTAAGCAAAATAAGCTTAGACTCACATATACAACAATTGCTTTATCATTTAAATAAAAAATGCAAGCAACATCATCTGTAACAAAGTTCCAGGACAAAGTAACTATAACAAACTAAAGCTGGGCTTTGGGGACTCATTTTAATGCTGTTATTCTGAGAAAGGTCCATGATTATAGTAAATATTTTAAAATGTAGACTTCTGTAAACTTTACTTTTCAATTATCTGTTTCTTAATATTCCCTTTTGCATCATAACAATTTAACAACATTTCAATACATTAACATATTTTAAAATTGAGTAAATGTTACCCAAAAAACTAGAAATATACAAAAAATAATCCATCCATCCATCCAGCTTCTGAAACCGCTTGTCCTATTCTGGGTTGTGGGGGGGTAGATAGCCTATGCCGGAGGCTACGGGTGCAAGGCAAGAAACAACCCAGAATGGGGCGCCAACCCATCGCAGGGCACACTCGCACAAAAATCAATTTCAAATCATTACTAAGAGTCATATTTGGTTTAATTTAATAAAAACACCGAAAAAGTTTCCGACTAAATGCAAAAATCCAAAGTGGCATACATGTTATCACAGTACAGGCAGCTAGTGTATTTAAGACAAGTAACATAAGATGTAGAGAAATGGCGCACGAACCTGTAAGAAGGTTTGTAGAAAGTTGTCGGTCCTGGGAAACGCGACTGCAGCCATCTGCATGCGCACTCTTCCCGCTGCTCACCTGCAGCGCCGGCTGCGCAGGCGAGGCAAGGCGCCCGGCACAAGCCCGGCTAGTGACTATTTCTGAAAAACGGCGCAGTCATCGGCGTCCAGAGCAACTCTGTCACCAAGCCCAACAAACAGGTAACAAAGTGAGAAATACGAGGATAATCCCATGTGTTTTCCCACTAAACTCGTTTGACAGTCACCGTGCCCTCGCACAAACTTTCTTTAGTCCCTCTGCTCCGCACAAGCAGAGACATTCAAAAGCCGACCCTGCCGTTTGAAGTGCCGGCAGAGCCAATCGCAATAAGTCCTTGAGATCGTTTCAAAGGCCGTCTGATTGCAGCGTGTGTTTATAGTGAATAGCCGCGCTCCGCGGGGTGTCTCCTGTATGCATGGGAAGGGTGTGAAGGGAGCATGGGGGTCGCGCGGAATTTAGGGATGGACGAGTAAGTAATTCGGCTAATTACATAACAATAAAACGCCAACTACCGTCAATAATAATAATAATAATAATAATAATAATAATACCACCAGCTGAAAAACTGTGGAATCCAAAGAACCAAATAACAATAAGTGCTATCCAGGTAGATTTATAAATTAAACGTTAAAACATGTTAATTCATTCAAGTCAGGGTAAACAACGAAATAATATAGCTAAACACAAGGAAATGAACTGTTGCGTGCCCGAACATATCTTAGTATTTTCTCCGCTTTAAGTTAAAACATGTTCATTAAGGTTTCCCAATGAGCACAATAACACCAGTCGATTCAATCTGACCGCTGACGTTATCAGACTTGATGGCTGATATTTACCCATTTGGGTTTTTCTCGTCTGTAAGAAAGCTACTTGCATAAAACGCGATCAAAGCCTCCAACTTCTGCTAAATGACAAGTCAAATCAGCGGCCCGGCGTGAAATTGTCACACTTCAAGGTTCAAGTTAAGGCCGTTATCTGATCTTAAGGCATTAGATGCAGATCCCGACGGCTGATCTCTTACACACATACTGTAGACGCATTGTCCGCTCCGAGCGCTGAAAGGAAGTCGGCGCGCCTATTACCATTAGAGTAACCCCGACTGTTCCGTGCATCTGCATTTAAACAAGAGGATTCCTTTTCACTGCCTGCGGAATAACAATCCACTTTTGTCTTTGTCGTATCATTGACCTATTTGTTTCCACTTTGGATGATCCAGTTTATAGGATATATAACTGCTAAATAAAACAAATAACTTTTACCAATTATTTTATCTTTATTTTTATTCATTTTCACATATACCTTTTGGGATTTTTTTCTCTCCAGTTGTGGTCTTTAGACTTTCTATATATTTATTAAGCAGCTTGTATTTTGCGACTGTTTAGGGTGAAAAAGCAATCAGCCGGCCGTGTCCCGGTGAATCACTCGGAGGCCAGCGGTCAGCGAGCTTCTTGTTTGACACACAGAGCAGACAGTGCAGAGTGTGTCACCCTCCTGCCGTGCCAGGTGCTGCTCCTTAGCACATGGCTTTAGCTAAATTGGGAGGAGAAGAAGACAGACAGAGAGGAAAGGCTACTGCCAGGAGGGGGGGGGGGGGTTTGCAAGCGTCGGGGTCGTGACCTGCCGCCGGAATTTATGATAACGATGGGAAGCCTCCTCACATATAAGCCCAATCGTGGCAGCTGTTTTGAGATTTACATTTAAATTATTTTATCTTACAGTTTTATCCGAAGCAACCTATAGTACAGGGAAGGGCTATAATTTTATGAGTACTCCCTGGAATTTGAACTCATGAGTTTTATGTTGTTAGTACAATATTAACGCTCAACTTTGTCAACTACGATTCTTTATTGAAAAACTCATAAACTGTATGGTGCAAAAGTGGTAGGCAGTTAAAGAAAAATTTAATGTTATTTATCATAGTAGTAAATATGTACTTGCTTAGCAAAAAAACGCAATTTAACATTAGAACATATACAAATTACAGTAACACAATAAAAATATCAGGAAGTTCTTCTGTTCACAAAAAAGGTACTGATATCTTGTTTAAAGGCTAGAGAATTGTTGCTCTGGTTAACAAACCTCTCCTTTGGACCATGCCAACAATCCCGTATATTTGTTAAATTTCACCTCCAGCTCAACCAGTTAATTAAATTTGTTAAATAATTCAATAAGGTGCTCATTATCCAAACATGATGTGCTTGTGGTAGAGTCAAAAAGTACATCGGTGTATTGGATGCGTGCTGCAAACACTGGGGTGACTAGGCTAAGCTGACACACTTTGACAGACATAATGTTATAGTTTCACGCCAACATGAAAATCATTTTATTTGACTGCGAATACTTTTGCACAGTACTGCATATTTACATTTGTCACAGGTGGTTTTATCCAAAGCAGGATCAGACAGTTTGTAGAGCCATTGTGGGCTAAGGGCCTTGTTGAGAAACATAATGGTGAAACCATTTTGCTGACCTCTGGATTTAAACCAGTGACCCGCCCCCCCCCCCCAATCACAGACACCTTATCTGCTGGGCCATACACCACCCCCCAAAAACAAGGTTCCAAGGAGGGTTCGAAGCTGCATGGGGAGAATCCAATTTGTGTTTCAAGGCCAAAGCCTTAACCATCTGGCCACAGCAGCTCACACAGATGAGCCATTTAACCGTCAACAGAAGGAGGATTCACTCACCTGATACCAAACATCCAGCCACTGCACAAACACAGTGACTGAAATCAGTGACTGGCCGTGCCAGTGATCCTAAATAACTGCAATATTAGTGAACATGCACATACTAATGAAGGGGGAGACGATGAAAAAAGCAGCTTTTCACTTTGCAACAAAGAAAACAAAAAAAAAAAAAACAAGCCTCTTCCAATTATTCACCGATAAATTCACAGGTAATGAAAACGTTATGAAAGAGGTGCATTTTCTGGGTGAATGTTAATAACTGTGATGGGAGAGAGCTGAATGGGTCTCTCCCATTACTCTTAAGAACAGCATTATCAGGGGTCACGCATGAAAAGATTTCATTAAAAAATATATATTTAAAAAAAGCAACATTTTGGGCAAACATTTTTAAAGATTTTAAAGTGTCAAACATCCACAAACACAATATTAAATAATGGCTTCTGGACATATGTCCAATAGTGTCCTGTGTTTTGTTATAAGGCAGAGGTTTATAATCAACCTAATATTCATTTCCTATCCTTGAAGCCCGCACCCCCACCACACTCTTACCCCTCTCCCTCCCTGGTGAGTGCTTTTGAAGTGCTAACAACTCTCTCCCCACTTCATGAAAACAAAGATTCTGTGCCGGTTTCCGCCTTGCCTGTGTTACCTCATTTACTGAGACCTGGGATCCAGTCCAAGCTATTGGGCTTTTCCCTGCATGACAAATGTCTTGGGGGACGCTGGGGATCCCAGCAACCACATCTGTTCGTATGGTGAGTAGCTCAGCGGATTAAGAATCTCTGTGCTGGTAATCAGATGACTGTCTGGTCAAGCCTTGGCCTCATTCCATGTCACATGTCTGTAAACAGTCACATGTCTGTGGGCCCTTGAGCAAGGCCCTTAACCTCAGCTCCAAGGGGTGCCACATGTTGGCTAGCCCTGTGCTGTGACCCCCCCAAGCTACAGAGGGGTAGGCAAAAGGGAAGAATTCAAATGTACCTGCACACATACTTGTGCAAATGGCAAATAAAGGTTTTAACTTCATATATATTTACCTAGTGGGTATTTTCACCAAAGGACTCCTTCCGTATTTCCCATTAGCACTTTTCCAGTACAGTCTTTTGCTGTGTCCAGAGCGACATCCCGGTAAGCATGTGGGCGTGAAGCAGGGGACAGCCTGTATAGGGGGCTGGTCCTTAACAGGGCACACACTCACGCATTCCACATTCTCAGGACAAGCAACTTAAGCATCATTTCTTGTGAGGTGGGAATTCCTAGAGAGAGTACCCACAGGAAAACCTCACGAGCATGGGGAGAACACACATAATCTCTGTCCATGTGATGGTTAGATTTCTGGAAGAAGATGTATTTTAATTGGTAAATATGATGGAACTCCACAGTGTCTGCACTGAGGCATGTCATACAGATACCAGAGGAACCTATGCTTTGTCCATGGAAATTACCTACTGAGTGGCCCTTTACTTATAGAGGCGTAGATTATATAAGAATGGAGAATAAGAATGATGTAGAGCTTCCGTTTGATCTTTCCAGTGGGCAATGAAAGTCACACACCCCTTTATTTTCCCAACTGGCTGTACTAGGCCATTTGCACAGCCTTTTAACTGAAGACTGCATTATAAATCTGGCTGCAAACCTCTGTGCAGTTCCAATCACCCTTCCCTCTCACAATGATGCTAATGACAAAGTCCTTCTCCACACTCCTGACACTCCTGAGCACATGACAATCAGTGACAGTACAGGAGAGATCCAAAGTTAGGCTCCACTGCCTCTTAGCTTTGTGTCAGCAGAAGCAAGGAACCATCAATAGTGGTATTCATCCAAAACAGAACTTAATTGCTCCAAAGAATTAAAAAAAAATCATTTATTAACTCAGTTTTTTGAAGATGGTGGCTCAGTGGGGACCACCAGGGCCCACTCAGGTATGGGGATCTTGACTCCTCCCACTGACCAAAGACATGCAGTTGTGTGTGTGCATGTGACCTGCGATGGGCCGGCTCCTGCCTCGTAACCGATACGGTGTGAGATATAGTGTGAGAGATAGTTTCCAGGTGCCCCTACCCTTGTGAGCCTGTCCTGAATCTGTGGTGGAAGGATGTTGCTGTTTTTTTGTTTACAATTGCAAAGTTATATGCATTATCCGGCATTATTTGAATCTACACTGGCTTTTTTCCATGTTTTTCAGTGATCACTTACTGAATTATGATGTTTTTCCATTTTGGATGTTTTTTTCCATTTTCCATTTCATGATTTTTTTTCCATAGGGTTTAGGGTAGATGCCAATGATGTGCCCCCACACATTCAGTCACGTATTAAATAAAGCCTAGAATCACAAATTCAATTGATCATTTCTGTTCTGGACTGTGGTAGGCATCCAAAACAGTCAGTGAAACACACAAAGAACATGGAGTGTCTCAATATTCAGTATTAAGCTCCATCCTCCCCCTCCCCGAAATAATTATATTAAATTCTTACCATTGTATGTGGTTTACCTAACTTTATTGGAAGCAGTTGTACATTAACATATAGCTCGGGGAAAATGGCTTAATTTTGGGAGTGCAGGCGGGTATCCTGATGCATTTGGGGTCAGTCTAAGAACTCTGAGCTTGTACAAAGAATGAAACATGACCGCGTGTGTTTACACACATTTGGATAAGGATGCACCTGAATATAAGGATTATTCTTTTATGGATAATATTTATTTCACCTGCAGATAATGAACATTCCCTTAAAAAGCTTGCAAACATGCCACAACACATGCTCTGTACACAAAGTCATGCTTGTCTGTGATTGTTCACTGAACGTGAACATATCTCAGATATGCAAAAAATATTCTGTCACGGGCACACAATGATATCTCCACATGTCAAAGAAAACTTTTATCAACATTAGAAGCACTGGAAGTTTGTTTGCATTTTGTTTTCCAGCACTTTTATAGAGCTTCAAAAGTCAGATCACAGGAACCCAGGATCAAAGCTTCTCTCAGTTAGTCCTGGAAACACAGGAGTAATACTGCAAGCTTTGATACTTCACATCAATATTTCAATTCAACAATCACTTGACATGCACCCTCTCTTCCAGAGATGAAATGAGAAGAGGTGGGGGTGCCTGGGAGCTCAGGAAGGGGTAGCATGTAAGGAAAAGTGCCTGATGCACTCTGCCACATTCCCCTTCCAGGTTCTCCTTCCATTTCGTCAGACTTCTCTACTGATAGCTGTTGACCACTTAGAATTTCATTCAAGAATTTCATCAAGTCCAATAACAGAGTATCACATATTCATTGCATAAAAACTGCCAGGTAGAGGCAATATTAGTCATCAAAGTTCAACGATGCTCCAGAATTTATCTAGAAATATTAGAATTCCTTGGGAAAACCAGGAGGAACAGTTTTTCTTTTTGTTAATTTTCATGGTAAATTAGAGGTAGACAGTAGAGGTAAGAAAGTTAAAGGGTTAAGAAATTACACACATTCAGCAAAGGGTTAAGGATCAGCCTAAAGGGTTAAGGAACAGCCTAAAATCATGCTGTGGTTAATTGGCGTTGCCAAATTGCCTGTAGGTATGAATGGCGTGCAGAGGTGGGTAATCCAGGCCCAAAGAGTAAAAATCCAGACCAGGATTTTTTTTCAAGCAACTAGTTGAGCACTCTGTGACTAAAACTCTTAATACTCAACTGGTTGGTTGAAACAAAATTCTGGATTTTTACTCTTTGGACCTGAATTTCCCACCTCTGATGGAGTATGAGTGTGCCCTAGATAGATAGATAGATAGATAGATACTTTATTCATCTACATGGGGAAATTCACATGCCCTGGAATGGGTTGGGGCCCCATCTGGGGTTGTTCCCTGTCTTGCACCCATAGTTTCTAGATCCCTCATGACCCTGAATAGGACAAGTGGTTACAGAAAATGGATGGATGAATATTAAACAAGAGCATTTTAACAATGGCATAATTGATCTGGGACATAATCACATACATATGAAAAAGAGACATAGACAAATACAGACATTTTTTTTTGTTGTAACACAGGGGTCTCAAACTCCAGTCCTGGAGGGCCGGAGCCCTGCACATTTTTGAGTTTACCCTCGTTAAACACACCTGATTCAACTCCTGACAGCTCTTTGTGCTAATTACCACACAGCTCTTCAGCTCAGTCATTTGTGGTGGAACAAGGAAAGAACTAAACTACACAGGGCACCGGCCCTCCAGGACTGGAGTGTGAGACCCCTGTTGTAACACATGTTAGCAATGTGCTACAATCAGGGTACTGCACATGTCCACACTGCTGACCATCATGACCGTCAGCTGTCTGAGGGGAACCTACAAGTTCTAGTTAGAACATAAAGGCACATTGTCATTTTTTCACACAGCCTGTACCTGGGACATAATAGGAATGATAAAGTCGATTAGGAAGAGTGACGTCTGTATGGTTATCACCTGTATAAAATTAAATTTCAGCTTAAAACTGTGCACTTTCAGAAGCACCAACGTGATTGGCATAGTTCATTTTTGACAATGCACACTTGGGGTTAGCAGTTACCAATGTAAATTTATGCTCTTTCCATCTTCTAAGCTCTTATTCAGCACAGGGTCAGGAGAAATGTGGATTATTTGTATGGTTAATATTTCATTGTACTAAACCAGTTTATCCAGAATTTTCCCCCTGGATAATTAGTCAGTCTTAATCATGAAATATTAGATAGGAGCTTAATACAAACTGGTACCAATATCAGTGTCAACTATAAGCATCAAGTAATTTGTGAGAAACAAAATATGGATCCGGATTTCTACATGAACGGCTGGTAAAATGGAACCTGATTTTCATCAAGTCATTATAATAAGTACTGATTAAAAACACAGCATACACAACATTTTCTATTGCCATTTACATCCCTCCATTCATATTTTTTCTATATCTGCTTGTCCTGTGCAGGGTTGTGGGTGGTCACATAGAGAACGCAATTTAACATATGGATCACCCAGATCTAAAATATATCCTCAACAGTGTTGGGGAAGTTACTCACAAAAGTAATCTATTACAGGAAAGTTCAGGTCCGGAAAGTATAAATCCAGACCAAGGTTTAATTTCAACTAACCGGTTGAGTGCTCTGTGATTGTGACTCTTTATACACAACTAGTTCGTAGTGGGAACATTATGCGAAGTAGGTGAATTAGAGAAAAGCAGGGATATTTGCCTGGAGCAGGCTCAGAAACACATTGACAGCACAGATGATTACAGCATCCTCCTGTAAAAGCCATTCCAAGGAGCCTCTCTCTTTGGGGGCTCATTTGCACACTGTCTTTAGCATGTACCTGTGACTGCCTGCTCTCGTCGCTGACATCCTTTCATCTGCAAATCTTCTAATTTTCTTTTTTGTTGGTTTAGTTGATGAATGCAGATCACATACTTGATTCTTAAAATTTCCCACATATAAAAAGAATTTTTAATGTGGTTTGTTAGAAGGTATATAAATACTAACAATAGTGCCTCTTAAATGTGTTTGATACTGATCTTAATTAAAATGAGGCCGTATAATACTTCTTGTGTAATCTGCCTCTCTTCAGTAACCTTGATTACCAAATGTCTTTCTATTTTGTTGGAATTAATTTCCCTTTTGCAAACATTGATCAGTTGGGAAGCCCTGGTGGCTATTGAAATAATGATGCTAAACCGTGGTATGGTATGGGCCTTGATTATCTATAAATTAATAACAATAGTTAAATAATTAATTAATTATTATTATCAGTAGTAGTAGTAGTAGCAGTAGTAGTAGTATTTGATTTGATAGAGCCTCTTTCAGTCTTTTGTTTAAATAGTACAATAGTGGCAATAGGACATGGTTCATATACAGTTCACTAATGTATACTCACATGTAGATACTATTTGAATAAAGTATTTATGCTTGTAAAGTGCAAGTCTTTTGATAAAAAATATGTAAAATATCTGTCAACAGCATGCACAGTGAAACACTATACAGATATGTTCATTTGATATTGATAATATGATGATGATATGATGATATTGATATGAGCAGAGAAGTCATGAACTCCTCAGACCTGCATGGACATGGTCTACCAGAGCCCACAACTCTCTCTATTCTGTGGAAGAATGTCTTGGGCCGATAGATAAGGTGTACTTTGTTAGGGAGAGTGAGATGTTTAGATGATAAAACTGACTAAATGGTAAGGAAGATCAGGTCATTGCACAAGATGCTGGTTGTCTAGGTTTATAATATCTTCGGGTGAAGGAATAAA
This sequence comes from Petrocephalus schoutedeni, assembly GCA_026780765.1. Taxonomy (NCBI): domain Eukaryota; kingdom Metazoa; phylum Chordata; class Actinopteri; order Osteoglossiformes; family Mormyridae; genus Petrocephalus; species Petrocephalus schoutedeni. The sequence goes on from JAODKL010000107.1 coordinate 7,847,836, forward strand.
ATATAGTAATATATTTAGCTGCATACATGTTTTATTTTAGGTTACTAGCAAAGAACTACTGATCATGAACATATAACAAGCTTTGGTATGTTTAAAGGGGAAGACTATTGTTTTGTAAAGCACCTGGTGGTACGTTAAACTAGGTTATAAATAAGTGAAAATTTGAGTTAAAAAAATTGGGAATAATAAAGATATACAGTGTCCCACATAAACTCTTTCTTGTTTGCTTTACAAAATCATAGAAAGTCAATCTACTGATGTTGCCCTGCTAATTAGTATGGCATGGGACTCAGATGCAGATGTTGCATTTCAAAGTGGCAATGTGTGAGAAGATAGATTATGATTTATGCTAAAATAGGTGGCTTCAAAGCGGTGACGGGGGCTTCTAAACAAATTGAAGAAGTCAAGCAGTATTCACTGAGGAGTACAGGCAGGCCCCATGTGCTCAGATCACAGGTGCAGCTCTGCTGTTACCAATATTCTTCACGATGGGCACATTTCTGGCAGGAAGGGGTGAGAGGAACCAGGCGTACTGGGGTGAACACCAAGTATTGACTGTGGACTTTGGTATTTGTTGAATATATCTTGGTATTTGTTAAATGTTTGTTAAATTGTTATGTAAATTGTATATCGGTTGACTGTACTCAGTAAATTTGTCAATATCTAGTGTACATGAAGGAAAGAAATACAATATATGGACAAATGTATTGGGAAATTTGGGTATTATACCTACAGGAACCTTTATGACATTCTGAATCCATAGGCATCAATATGGAGCTGGTCCCCTCTTAGTAGCTATAATGGCTGCTGCTCATCTGGGAAGGCTTTCCACAAGGCTTTGGAGTGTGTTTGTGGGAATTTTTCCTCATTGATCCAGAAAAGCATTTGTGAGGTCAGACACTGATGTTGGAGTGAAGGCCTGGCTTACAACTGTTGTTCTGGTTCATTCCAAAGGTGTTTGATGGGGATGAGGTCAGGGCTCTGTTTGGGTCAGTTCTTCCACACCAAACTCACCCAACTATGGGCCATGCTTTGTGCATCATTCTGGAACAGAAAAGGGCCTTCCTCAAACTGTTCCGACAAAGTTGTAAACGTAGAATTGTCCAAAAGTGTTTTGGTATGCTGAAGCATTAAAAGTTTTTATCCCAACCCCTGAAAAACTGCCCCGTACCTGCTCGGCTATGGAAGCCCATTCAGTGAAGCTCTCAGTGCACAGTCTTTGTGCTGGGGTTTATGGCAGAGGAAGTTTGGAACTCTGCAGTTACTGAGTCAACTGAACATTGGTGACTTTTATGCACAATGAGCCCCTGCACGTGGGGACCCTGCTACTTTACATGCCTGCCAATTCATGGCTGAATTTCTATTGTTCCTACACACTTCCACTTTACAATAATACCACTTACAACTGACCCATCCTTACACAAATGTTTGTAAACCATGACTAGGTGCTTGATTTTACACATCTGTGTCACTGAATGAAACACCTGAATTCAGTGATTAAGAGGTGTGTCCCAATACTTTTTCCCATATAGTGTAATTATTATAACTGGAATATTGATATCTATTTGAGAACTGATAGAATGGTACTAAAATGTGCTTGTTTTTGTACTGCTGTAATGGGGGAAAATCTCTCAAAAGACTATTCCAAAGTGAACAGGATCACATCATAAAAATACAGGTAATACCAGCATCCTGGGAGATTGTGAGGGTCATTCTCTAGGGAACCTGTATAATGCATGCATACTGGTACATTCTTCTAACTCAGGAGCCCCGTATTTCTATTGAAATACCTGTCATGTCGGTCCTGTTTGAAATCTGCCATTGTTAATATCTCAGTATAATATCTAGCAAGGAAAATTTTAAGGAAAACTTTTTTCCCCCTGTATGAACAGAAAGTACACAGTGACCAAACCTAACAAATGCTCTTGATAAGCGGATCGGTCACTACAGGCAAAGTATAATGTATTCAGAAAAAGACAATAATGGTAGAGGCACTTCTCGGATAGAAAAGTGATAGTTATGCAACTAATTACGTAACATTAAGAGAAGTCAAATTGATGGTACACAATATAGATAAAATATTTGACCCAAATGCTGCAACTTAGATTTCTCCCGTTAGACTCAGAATCTAAACAAGGATCACAGAGATGCGCTGGTAAAGCATCTGCACTTCTGCTTGCAGAGGACCTCATACTTCTCATTTGACCCCATCCATCCTATTTGTACACCAAGGTGAATCTTCATGCAGGCACATTTTCAGAAGGAGGGAGGACATCAAAAATGGAAATGAACCCCGGCTTGTGTGAGCAGATCAAAGGGCCGCGATTGTTCAGCTTTTCACTGCTGCTTGATCTTGCAATGAAAACATATGCATAGGATATGTCAGCCTTGCAATAAAAAGGGAAAGCGTGTGAACAGTGTATGTAGGGGAATGAAGAGGCTTCGCTTGTGCTTGCTTCCTCTATGGAGTCCCTTTCTTCTTCGCCCCGTGTTTCATATTGAGATCCCTCGACTGTACTTTTCCCCTGGGCCAGTGCTCTGATCTGTTCAGTGTGAACACCCTGACTCTTTATGCTGAGAGCTGCTGAGTTTGTGCATTTTACACCACTACTCATCTTAAGAGCAGTGGCAGTGGGAACCACAATGTCAAGATTTCATCGCTGCTCAGACCAAAGCATTGAAATATCCTGACATATACAGGATATTATTTTAAAATGCCAAAGAGAGTCAGTGTAACACTGGTGTACCTGGCTAATGCTGCCCCAAAGCTTAACTCATAACTTAATATGAAGACAAAGATTCTAACTTTGGAAGAATGACTTTAACTTTGATTGAATTAATTTGATACAGCATTTAGTAGAACATCTGATACTTTCTCATATTAAGTGTAACAAAATACATCATGTTTTTTCTTTAAATGAAACAGATTTGATAAGGAAGAGGACAACGGTCAATAAAATGTAATGTCAAATACAGCTGCAAATTAGCCTTGTGTGTGCATTAACTATAGCTATTAAAATATGTTGCTACTGAAATAACTAATATCATGACTGTTCTCCCAGTGAATAGGTTCTTAATATATATATGTTTTTAACTTGAAAAATGTAGGCCAGCAATGGAGGCCAGTTGATTCTGTCCATTTACAGTAGTCTTCTTTTTATCAGAAATAATTCTAATTGTGTTTATGCTGTTTAGGCCCAGTGTTATATTCTGTTTTTTTCTGCCAGATGTTTCACCCCAGTAATAGTTTCATTCTACAATACTATTTTGATATGGCAACAAACAATCAGAATTTGGGTTCTGGAAGTAATAATCACATGTAACTGGCAGATAGAAAGAGCAATGTACTCTTTGCTGTTCGACTCTTTTTACCTGGTGAATGTTACATCACTGGTGGAAAGACTGAGAGCGAATAATGACTGCATTTGGCACATTACATCCACATGAGTTAGAGCTGATTAATTGGGGTCAAGATCAGTGCAAAGCTTCAGTCTTAATCTTAATTTTTCATTCGGAAAAGACATTTTTGGTGGTATGTCTTATAGTATGTCTGCACTGTATATATGTACATCAGGATTTTGTCCTTATTTGGTAGAGCTACTTTGAACGATGAAACGATTAATACAAATGCAAAAGCCTGTTGGTGTTAGTCAATTACAAACATTTGGATTCTTTTTTGTGCACTGTTGTAAATTGATATAAATGTTGGCGTTCATTAATATTGTAGTTAATATTTAAATGACGTGAATAAAGTGAAAATTACGAAAATAGCATGATTTAGGAAACTGGCTAAAACAAATTTTGAAAGTTTTTTCGTAGGTGATTGTCCTGTATTTCCGCATCGAGTTTAGATTTAAATTATAACTATTGCACCAGGTAAAAGACATTTTGTCTAATTTCCATCGGTGTCAGCATAGGCTACATATTAAATAATTGTTCAGTATTACGTAGCATTTCAAACATTGCCTGTCACGTGTATAAAGTTCATTTGAGAAAGTCGGGACTGAAACTGTTTAAAACAAATCATGTAACAGTATAGAATGGAAGAAGAATAAAAAAAATCAAAACGATAAAAACAAGACAGTCGTAGCCGATGGACTGGAGCCACTGTGCAGGGGCGGCGCCAGCGGGGCGCTTGGGGGTGCTATAGCTACCCCTGGAATAGCCATAGCACCCCCGTAGCACCCCCAAGCAGTGGCGATTGCTCTAAGACTACAAGGGAAGCTCCGCTGCTTTTAGTAAGAATTCGCTAGAACGCGTTCAACTTAATGACGAGCTCGTTCAGAATCATCGTAGATTGTCAGACGCGATTTTCTTCTCATAAATTTCCGTGGCAGCACAGTGCATTAAACCGTATCGAAGCGCAGCTGCAATTGACTTCTATGGATAAACGTAGCAAAACCGTCACTTGCAGGCAAGCTCGGCTTCTCTGGGAGTGAATGGAGCAGTGGGCGAGGCAGGACGCTGGGCTGCTGCGTGATGATTGGAGGAACTGTCTAAAGGGCGGAACCCCTTTTTGATAGACAGCAGTTTTAAATATACTCTGGAATTGGTGCGATTTCGAGCTCAGTCCCATGCGGATTTGCCGGTGAAGTCGTGAGACAATCTGCTGTACATAGCACGTTATTTGCTGGATATAAACATATATATAAATCATTCTTTAAATTAAAAAAGAAACATAATTATAGCGTTCTCGGGTTTGCTCCTGGTTTCAGCTTTGTAAAGTTCGTTCGTTCGTTCATTCATATAATATATTTTTAATTTTACATTTTTATTGCCTATATACTATTTAAAAAAGAAAAACGTCACCTAAAAGATGATCTGATTCAGCCGATGGGCGGAGAGTGTATTTAAAGTTTGGCCATACGTACTTTTTACATTCTGTCTGAAAGAGACAGCGCGCACTAACCTAAAATAACAGAACATGGATCGTTTTTTACT
>JAODKL010000107.1:7861520-7882019 GCA_026780765.1 Petrocephalus schoutedeni
CACCAACAACCATGCCATGTTCAAAGTCACTTAAATCACCTTTCTTCCCCATTCTGAAGCTCAGTTTGAACTGCAGCAGTTCGTCTTGACCATGTCAACATGCCTAAATGCATTGAGTTGCCACCATGTGATTGGCTGATCAGTAATTTGCGCCAACGAGCAGTTGGACAGGTTTGCCTAATAAAGTGGCCGGTGAGTGTATATGCCAGGTATATTCCACTGAATTTAAAGTCCTCTTAAAAACATAGACTTCAATCACATCAGGGGCATTTCCAAAAGGCAATGAGTACTTGAAATAGTTGTTTGCGTTAGTCAACTCTCTAACTTTTATATATCTTTTCAGTTGTTAAAATTAAAAGCATTTCCCGTTTGGTAGCTCAGAAGTAAGCATTCCTGCAATTCCTTTAACAGTGTAAGTCGGGATAAGAGTAATAGGTGTAGGTGGTGAGTTCATAAACATAATTCCCCTAATGTAATTTCCTATTGGGCGTCTAGTGAAGGCGAAGTCCGTCTGGGTTATTTTTACCACCGGCGCCTTATCTTGTCTGTGGGACAAACAAGACAGTGAGCGGCCCGACAGGGAGGTTGAGGAGAGGAAGGATGGCTGCTGGGTTCAGCCTGACCTTTTGTTCTGGCTGCAGAATGATGTATGGCTGTAATGTGAGATGCAGCTCACCCCCTGGCTTTATATCCCTGATATCAGAGCATAATCTATTCTGTAAACATGTACATTCGTCAGAGTCTGCGGTCTTCATGGTTGCCTATTGACATGGATAGCTCACCTTCTGACATACTAGGCCCAAAGCAATAGAAGCAATGCCTTCGATTACATAAGGACACAGAGTCTCACACACACACACACACACACACACGCACACACACAACCAGCAAACCCACAACAGCATATTGTGAACCATGGGGACCCCAGCCCAGAACGGAGAGAAGGACAAGAGGGCAAACGATGGTGACAGGAGTGTCAGGAGGTAGCGGATGCTGGTACTGGATGCAGGAGGTGCTTGCTGACACCAGGGATAGGCCTTTTGTGTTATACGGCGTAGAATATAGGAGAAGAAGAAATTCAAAAGGCTGGAATGAAGGACTAGTGAATGACAGACTGCACCGGTGAGGTGAGGCCAGAAAGCAGGAGGTGGAAATGGGGAGAAAGAAGAGAGATTCGGGCATTAGGTGAAGCGTGTCCAGTCGAATAGTTAATTTCAGAGCCAAAGGACTGGCCTCAGGGGGTCAGGATAAGCATCCCATAAAGAAGATAAAGAACAATAGGAGGAACTTAAAAGACAAAAAATCTACAGCGGCCCCTCCCAGACAAAGAAGAATGGCGTGACCCAGCAGATAAGACTGCTGCTTAACCCTGGGGATACATAACCTTCAAGGAGTACAGTGCAAAAGCATGTCTGGTATTTATTAAATATTAAGGTATTTATTTATTTCATTAATATTTCCATAACACAGTCATAGCCTAAGTAGCTAAGCATACCATCCTTTTATAATTAAACTTTAATAACCACATGTGCTGTATTTTGCAATCATTTTTCTAGTGTTTACATTACCAGCAATAACTACTATTTACTAATGCTAATGCTAACCACTAGATGTACCATTACTCACGTTATTACTTATGTTTTTTTACGTTATTGAAAACATTCTGTTTGATTCCAAAATATTACAAAATATTTGAATGAAATAATTGTTGTGCTCTCTGATACCAGGACTCTATTATTAATAATTTTTTATAACTTTTCTGGCTTCTGTTAGGTACAGACTACCTTTGGAAATGAATAGTCCATATCTTCTTCCAATTTGCACATTGTTCTTTTTTACTGCTTGTTTATAATATCTTGTTTAAACAGTCCCCAAGCACACCGTTCTTTCATCACATTCATAAACTCTCCAGAGCTGATCGACACAATAGATGCATTCCGTCTTGTATCGCAGCATGTTTGCATGGGCTAAAAGTGAATTGTAGGAACAGCGGAGCCAAGCAAAAACACTGCTTCATACTTCGCCATATCATTAATCAGTCTGGAAGCAAAAACAAGCTAGGAACAAAATCAGGCAAACACCTTCGGGGGCTCGTTATCCTTTTTTTAGTCTTTTGTTTCGTTTACCGGTGTTTTTATTTCATTCAACTTTGGCAATGAGAAGCCAACAGGGGAAACAACTCCAACAGTCAGCTTCGAGTTTGATGTACAGAGTCATGCATGGACTGCGGAATGCATCTGAATGGCGGCCATGGGAGGGGGAATAAAGTCATCTCCATTAGCCGACCAATTTTCGGGGGTGGGTGGTTCTACTTACCTCATGATACGCTTTTTGCCTCATAATACATGTTGAGATTTGACTAATGCTGCCAGTGACATAACATGAAATATGGTCTAAAAATACAGCTGATTGTTAGATTTCAAATTGAACCACCTAGTGAACCAATATTGTTGTATACCTTAAAATTCAAACATACTTTAGCTATAATATGCATTAATAACAAATATTATAAAATTATACTATTATTTTGTTTGTTATTAATGTATATTACAGCTGTCATGTCTTGTTCACTGAAAGAATTATGAATGCAATGCTTTAAAACATGTTAAGGTATACTTACATGCTGCTTATGAATGTTCTATCAATATTTTATAAATGTGTTATGAAGATACATTGAATGTTCTATGAATGCATAATGAATACATTATCAAGGTTCAGCTGATGTAAAACACATAATTCAGACCTTTGTTAATAAAGTTACATTTTTGGTAGGGTAATATTTTTGTAATAATTCATCGCTCAATTCTTAATGATGCTTCAAAAGTTACCTAGGCATAGGTCTGGTGTGGCCCCCTGTTCTGTGGTCCAGGGGGTCATGAAAAAGTCCTGATAGTGTTTACTGTGGCCCTCACTACTAGTGTAGCATATAGTTTGGCATCAACCCCAGAAGTATTTAGCTATGACTGTAGAACATACGACAGCAGCCTGGTAATAATCATGAAGTGGTTAATCCTTAGTTAATCCCTTAGTTAATTCTTAATATATCTTTCACTTTTATATAAGGACAGCCACAGTTATTATAAGGATTTTTTTCTTGATGTAAATGAGAAAGTCCTGGGTCAATGGCTTAACTGTTCATGAGAACAAATCACAGCATATTGGACCATTCACTGTTTATCGAATAATTGCCTTAAAGTTTATTTTACTGGCATAATTCATTTGCAGTCTATGGTATCAAAATATAACACTCGTTCAGTTCAGTTGTTTTTACTGGAAATGGAAGTTTGTAAACTTATTGTTACATACACAAGTCAACGATAACATTAAAATCACCTGCATGACCTCCTTGTGCCGCCAAAACAGCTCTGACCTGTCGAAACATGGACTCCACAAGACCTCTGATGGTGTCCTGTAGTATCTGGCACCAACACTTTAGCAACAGGTCCTGTAAGTCCTCTTAGTTTTAAGGTGGGGCCTCCATGGACCGGGCTTATTTGTCCTGCACATCCCACAACTGGCTTGAGATCTTGGGAACTTGAAGGCCAAGTCAACACCTAGAACTCTTTTCATGTTCCTGCCAACAGGGAATTCCGTTGCCATGGAGGGGTTGTACTTTATCTGCCACAATATTTTGGTAGGTAGTACGTGTCAAAGTGACATCCATATGAATGCTAGGACCTAGCAGAACATTACCCAAAGCATCACACTGCCTCTGTTGGCTTTCTCTCATAGTGCATCCTGGTGCCATCTCTTCCCCAGGTAAAGTTGCAGACACACCAGGCTATTCACGTGACGTAACAGAAAATGTGATTCATCAGACCAGGCCACCTTCTTTCATTGTGCTCATTATAGGTGCCTTTGGAGGTGGACAAGAGTCAGCTTGGCCCCTCTGACTGGTCTGTAGCTATGCAGCTCCATATGCAACAATCTCCGATGATCTCTATCATTAACTTTTTCTGCAATCTTTGCTATAGTAGTTCTCTTGTGGGGTACTGACCCCTGCATACTGGGAGCACCCCACAAGACCTGCTGTTTTAGAGATGCTCTGGCCCAGTCAACTAGCCATCACAATTTGGCCCTTGTCGAAGTCACTCAGATCCTTACGCTTGCCTGTTTTTCTTGCTTCACCAGCTTCAATAACTGACTGACGCCCATGACAGGTGCCATTGTAACCATTGTAAGATAACTAGTGTCATTCACTTCTTTAATGTATTCTTTAATGTATTTTCTTTAATGCATTATGTTAATGCTGATTAGTGTATTTCTTCAAAAGGTTTCTATTTAACTGACTTAAAATAGGGATAGAGATATCTTTGATTAATCAAAGTATTTGAAAAGACACCATAGTAGACAATGATTCAAAATTTTGCACATCATGGAATGCTGATGACATCATACCTCATCTCCATGGTGACTGTGATGTTGGCATTAGACTGGTAGACTGGTACAGGATGCTTCAGTTCCACCCAAAGGAAAGGCAGCAGGCAGCCGGGTCTGTGGGAGTAGTAGACAAGGCCTCCATGCGTGTGGTTCTGCACAAAGGCAAACTCCTCTCTGGCTGGACGGATTATATTTGTGCTTCAGCCTTTGGGACAAAACCAAAACAAATTCCCCATTTTCATTGTATTATTGCTTCCTTTTCCATAAGAGGTTGACTAAACTACTTAATAGATTGTGATCTGTCGCTCCCTTATTCAGCTTGCCTCAATACAAGGAGACGTGCGTTTCCATTGGTGTTTTTTTTCTGACATATCTTGTAAGCATTTAATGATCTTCACCATGATCTCTGTGGTGTCTTGTAGGAAACTTCCGCTTCACCCACTGTTAAATATTAGTGATCGTTATTACCCATATGGGTGACTATGGTTTTTATATTTAGTCATAAAATGCCTTTGTAACTCTCACACCTACATCAGACCAAGCAAGACCATGCCCAGTCTCACCCGAGCAGCACCACCTACAGCAGCTATCATCCCTAGAGTTTTGAACAGCTGCAACTCATTCCAAGTAATTATCTTTTTTATTCATTTTTTAAGCCGGCTACCTCAATCACTCAGTGTGAAGTAATGAGTGCCCTCACCTTCCTGAGCATTTCTATGTACTTGAGAGCTATGCTGTGTTTGATCAGTGTTTTCAACATTTTGGACCTGAGATTCTTGCCTGTGTGTTTCCCTGGTTTTGATTGCCTTGCTGATTGCCTTCCTGTTACTGACCTTTTGCCTTTATTCACATTTTATCCTTTGGATTCTGTCTTTGGCTTGTTTTCCTTTCTGCTTCTTGACCACTAAGTGGTTCTTTATTAAACATCAACCAGCTCTGGACTTGGATCCCCTCAGTGTGTTCATTACAGAATACTTTGCCTGTTCCATGGATCCAGCTGAGGTGGAACGGAGGCTGACATGGCAAAAGAAGTAGCTGAATGAAGTTATCCACTTGTTTAGTGAAGGAATGCCCCACCTCACTTTGAGTAAAGCTGCCACTGTGCCTACCCAACAGTGGCTCTGGTAATTATCCTGACTGATGCATGGGCTTTTTGATGCAATGCATGATGTATCTGGATCATCATGCAGATAGTTTTCAGACCATAAAGCATATGGTGCAATTTACTATTTCCCTATTAATTGGAAAAGAAAATAGAGAAAGAAAACTGTTCCTGGAGCATCATTCTGGCTATAAATACTGTTTGGCAAGTGTTTGTCATGTTCCGATGATAAAGAATACTTTATAATTATGACTAACCATCTGGTTTCTTCAATAGTGGCATATTGCCATGGACTTCATTACCTAACTACCATCCTGGTGGTTGTAGACAGATTTTCTAAAATGTGTTGCTTGATATCTTTCTTTTGGTTGCCTATCAATGTCACTTGTTGAATGATTGCAGACCCCAGTTCATGTCCAGGGTCTGGAGGATCTTTTGCACCTGATTGGTGGTCTTGGTAAGACTATCATCTGGATACCACCCCCAATAAAACGGTCAAATGCAATGCTTAAATCAGGAGGCAGGTTGAGTCCTACAACAATACTGCTCTTCTGACCAGACAGATTGGAGTTGTTTCCTCCCATGGGTTTAATATGCCCAGAACTCAATTTATTATACATCACTAAAACTGACCCCCTTCCACTGTGTCCTAGGGTATCAGCCACCTTTGTTTCCGTGGGTGATTGAACCTTGTGATGTTCCTGCAGTTGATATCAGATTTCATCAGAGCACATAGGTACGGGAGAAGCTATGCCTGGCCGTGGAGACACAGCAGTGATTCGCTGATCACTGTCCCTGACCCATACCACTTTTTCATCCAGGGAGGGCAATGGGTACAGCTATTGATTCATGATATTGAGTTTTGACTGCCATGTCAAAAAAGTTATCAGTCCATTCAAGGTTTTGCATGGCAACAACTCCGTCACCTACTAGTTGCGGTTTCCGCACCACTTATGTATTACACCTACTATTCATGCGTCCTTGTTGAAACCTGTCTTTGTGAATCCCATGGTGTCTCCAACAGAACTGATGATCCCTCGTCTTCCATTCGAGATTGGGGGAACCGACGTATTTAATGTGCATTCTGTTGTACTTTAGATGCTGTTTGGGATTTTTGAATACCTGATTGACAGAGAAGGCTACGGCCCCGAAGAGCAATCCTGGGTTCCAGCACATGACATCCTAGCCCCTTCCCTGATTGTGGGCTTGACTTGATTCCTTATTAATGTGCCAGGGAGTCACAGCTACTCATACTAATCACAACCACGCTCAACAATGAACAGCCCTATGGACAGCGATCATCATCCCCAGAGTTCTGAACAGTGGTCTTTAAGTTTTAAGCCAGCTATGTCACTGAAATTGTGTAAAGTAAAAATTGCCTGCACCTTACTGTGTGTTTCTATGTATTTGAGAGCTGTGTTGTGTTTGACCTGTGTTTTCAACATTTCAGACCTCTGATTCTTGCCTGTGTTTCTCTGATTTTGATTGCCTTGCTGATTGCCTTCCTGTCACTGACCTTTTGCATGCATCTGCGTTTTACCTTTTGGCTTGCTTCACCGGCTTTGACCCTGGCTGTTTCTGACTTGTGCTACTATATTAAACATCAACCAGCTTTGCACTTGGATCCTCTCAGTGTGATCATTACAATAACTCATTACAGTTTGCTTTTTTGCTGGCTATTATTCAGGATTTTATTAAATAATACAATTCTATTGCCTTTTCATATTTTGATTTCAAAAATCATATATAAAGCATATAAAACCACAATAAACATATCAATTAATATGACATTTCAGACATTGCATTTTTTTTGTATTTATTTTTAGATTCTTGGATTATTATGAGAAAATAGACCTAATTAAAGTGTATTTGCCTGACAATTGCAAAAGCTTAATGTTTACATATATTCTTTACTATTTAATGACATAAAATGAATTTATACAAATTATGTATTGGAAGATTTTGAAGCTAGATATGAAGTGCATTATATAATATTAATAGATGTATTTTGTGATATGATATGGCTTTTTATTAATATTCTTTTTATATTGCTGTTCTGTAAGAAAAAAAAGATGAAATAGGATAACAGTCAGCATTTTAGCTGTTTTTCCACAGCTTTGTGTTTTTTGTTCATTAACTTTGACCACTAAAAGATGACACCTTGAGTAGTGGTTAAAGGATATAAATATTGCATTTGTTAAAATTGCCATGAAACAATTTAACTTATAGAACATGGTGATATTAATTAAAAATGTCACATTTGCAGTTCCTGAGCAGATGCCTAACACGGACATCATGCATGCATGTCCTTTTCCAAATGTATCATATTTGATCTCACTGAGGGCTCTTCCTGAAATTGGATGAAGGTCACAGTCAATCTGAGCCCTTGATGTGCTGATGGCTCAGTCATCCAGCTACTCATCACCCATCCCAGGTGTGACATCAGCAGGGGTGCCACACAGCCGCCCACTCAGCAGAGTCAAAGCTGTGGCTTGATCAGTAGAGCTCAGCATCCGTGAGCGATTAGATTTCACAGGGGCCACTATGACTCCCAACAGCATTCACTGTTGCTGTGTGATTAAGACACAGAGGGTCACTGAAAAGAGACATCAGACCCCATCGGAAATGACCACCTATAGTAATTGTCGATAGATTCGGTTTGAGGTTACCCCTACAACTGAACCACAATACCACTTTTATCTAGGTGCAGGTTTACACAGAGATGTACATTCTCTCCTCCTAGTTCCCCAGACACAGATTAAACAGGAGGGGCCCTGAACAATTAAGAACCGTAACCATTTTCTAGTGGGTGTGTTTGTGTAAGTGTTTGATTTAGAATGAGGCTTTTTTCCTGCACTGCTGAACAAAACGCCTTGAGCGGTAGGACCCAGAGGACCTTTAATATCTATCAGCACTTTTGGACAAGCACACCTCAAGAGATCTCAGCCAAAAAGGGCGTCAGAACCTGTCCAGAGCCATTCAGCTACGCTCTGCAGAAGGTTAACATTAGACCCATTTCATTAGCTCTTGACACCTGCCAAGAAAGTAGAATGGGTCTTCTCGCAAGAACTTTTCATATAAGAGGTCTTAGCAACTTTTCTTTGTAACATTTTGCTTGACCGTTTCTTTCGACAACGCGATTGAAAGTGATTGAAGAAAATCGCCTGGCAGCGCAAAAGATGAGCGCATCAGTAGCGGTATATAGGAATATCTACACGGAGGACCGGTTCAGACAGTCGTATGGTGCTGAAGGCGAGGGCAGCCGCAGCCAGCGCCTGCGGGATAAACTGGCCGAGCGGTGCAGGTGCTCGCGGGCGGCGTGTCTCCACCTGTTGAAAGAGCGGGTACCGATTTTCAGCTGGCTGCCCAAATACAGACTGAGAAAGTGGATATTAGGAGATGCGATAGCAGGATTAACTGTTGGCATTCTTCACATACCTCAAGGTGCGTTGGATTGACGCTTTGTCACATAATTTATCGGAAAATTAATTTGGTATTGCAGATCGATGCGGTAAAATATTTACATATTATAAGCAAATTATTGTTAGGTATAATTTTTTATTTAGATTTCAGATTTCAGTTTTTTCCACACTGATGGCGCTTTTCTCCATAACAACTTCAAGATAGGGTATGAGCTTTAATTGTTTTTATTGGGATGACTAAAATTATTGATAACCACTATCCCTGCAAACCCCAATTAATATTTCGTTGAAAGATGTCAGGCCGATTACAGTAGGAACACTAGTTACCACTTCTAATAATGTTTAAGCTTTAGATGATGATTATTATTATTATTATTATTATTATTATTATGCTTTTTACCTGTATTCTTCTGTCTGTATTCTTAGTTTATTTCATAAGACAGAAATAATTTGTTAGCTGAGATGCAATTACGTAACATTTCACATATAAGGAGCATTCAAAGTCATATTTTTAGACGTAATACGTGATTATGTTTATCTTTTAATATTGTATATTACCTAATTATTTAATCTTGCATTATTTTTTTATAAAAATTAATTTAACCGAAGGGTCTGTGAATGTATTCCCTCATTTTAATAATTTTTATTAGTTTAATTTGACACCCTATAAGTGACTTTTTAATTATGGAGTTGGGGCAGTATACACTTTCAGAAAATAGGGTACCAATTTGTACTTTTGCTTGTCACTGGGGCTGTACCCTCAAGGGTCTGCCAATTGTGCCCTTAGCTGTAGGTAATTACACTTTATATGGTACAGAAATGAATCCCCAAGGTATAAACAACATTAACGTACCCCCAGTGATACAAAACAGTTCCTCATAATCCATGTATGTATCTTAAAAGGTACAAGACCCTTGAGGGTACAGCCCCAGTGACAAGCATGGATATATAGTTTGGGTCTTGTGTTTGCAGCAAGTTCAGGATCTTCGGTCTGTGCATCAGGGTCAGATTGCATCCTCTGTGGACGCTTTTCAGAGCCTGAATAATTGCCTGTTGTTCCACTAACAGGACAATCAGCTCATCTCCCTCAATGATCATTCTCTGAGGAAATGGCCTGTGCCAGATGAACCAGATATTCTTAATAAACAGAATTAATCTGCCAGTTTTCCAAATTAAAATGGAGATTAATACATAAAAGTGACCAGGATCTGTGATCTTGGTGATCTGTGTGATTTTTCAATGAAGACACTTTGGGTTTGGTTGAGATTAGGGTCTATCGGTCTGCTCTTAATTTTTTAACCTGGTTATTCCTTTAATCTAAGTTATATGTGTTGACATAAGTGTGTGTCATGGCTGAACACTCAACTAATGTACTAAAAATAAAAAAATACTGTATAGAACACATTTTCATTGAGATAATACAGCAATAACCTTAGATACAGCATACAATACAAAATCTCAAAGAACAATTTATTATCTACAACCATAGTTAAATGGATTATTACACTCACAGATTATTCACTATAATGTGATGTTTAATAAAGCAGTGTATTTTCAGATTCCAAATTGCTTTTCTTGGTGCCTGATCACTGAGTCCTTTGCTGTACAGAAGCGGTTTACAGAGGTAGACACTGGAAGTACTTCGTGGCAGACTGGCTTGTGACTGACTGCGTAAACCAGGCCTACCTGTGTGTCCCTTCCTTTTGTACAGGGATGGCATTCGCCTTGCTGACTTCTGTAGCCCCCATCTATGGCCTCTACACGTCTTTCTTTCCCGTCATCCTCTACATGCTCTTTGGCACGGGTCGCCATGTCTCCACAGGTCAGCACCGCTGTGCCATGTGTGTCTATTAGAGTACATGCTTACGTGTGAGCTAAATGGGTATCTATGCAGGACTCGCCCATCTTATAGGAAACTGTCTAGGGTGCCATCATCTGAGGGCTCACCAGTGCCACCCCACACCCACCCCCGGGGAAAGCTTCACCACCAAATTCAAGCTTATTTTTTTTAATTAAAACACGTCAGTTACATCTGAATTTTATTATGTCACCTAAAGAGTTAATGCTCGCTATGCTATTTATATATTGTAATGTTTACTTAACTCGAAAAGCATTAATAAAAAAATCTATATATGGGACACGGTATATGTTTTGTATTCCGCTCGCTTAAATCTGTTTGCTGGACGCATTATTAAGTTGTTCTGTGTACGTATGTGTGTGTGTGTGAGTCAGGTACCTTTGCTGTGGTGAGTCTAATGAGCGGCTCTGTGGTGGAACAGCTAGTCCCTGCACCTGTGGACCTGAACAGCAGCAGCACGGATGCGGCAGACTTCGAGGCGCAGAGGATTGGCGTGGCTGCCACCATCGCCTTCCTGTCTGGAGTCATGATGGTAGGAATGTGCAGAGTGGTGCCCATGTGACTCTCCAGCCCCTCCCGAGGGGCAATTTGACTGAGGCCGGCAAACAAGTAATGTTTCTTTTCTGTTCCCCCTCTTCATCACCCCAACACCTCTAGATCTGTATGTTTTGTCTGCAGCTGGGTTTTCTGTCCACGTACCTGTCAGAGCCTATAGTCAAAGCCTTCACGAGTGCTGCTGCCTTCCACGTCACCATCTCCCAGCTGCAGAGCATGCTGGGACTCAGGCTGCCTCGTTCCACAGGCATCTTCTCTCTGTTCAAGGTGAGGATGCTGCGAGGTGAAATAGCACCCATGTATTATTTCAGCATGGCATGTACCAGAGGGCTGGCAAGGTGTTGGTTGTAATGACCAAGATTCTGAATTAGTTGGAACATGATGGCCAGTCCTGTAATTCCTATGATACCAGCTGAGTCTGTAACAAGTGTAACCTGCTTTGAAGCAGACAGAATCAGAAGAATTGGATGAAAAGAATCTGTTTTGGTGGTGGCACTGGTATGCAATTTAAACATACTGTTAGGGCTGGGCAATGTAAACAATACTTCAACTTATCGCTTGATTGCACACATCAGCTTATCACATAACAGAAACGGACGTGATTCCAAACAATGATACGGTAATTTTCTTAAAACTGACAATCTGTGCTCAATAAATGCACAGCAAAGTTGACTGAGTTAGTCGGGCATGTCAGAGGAAACTTCAAGTGTAGGTGAATATAGTGACAGCTCAGCAGCCAATCTTTAAAAAAAGGAGCTATTGTGGATAAACAAGGTAAAAAGATGTCGGCTGTGTGGTGGTACTTTGGCAATTTAATGTCCCACACTCAACAGACCGGTATTGTGTACTGTAAGCTCCCCCGAAGACAAACACAAGCTGAAAACTTGTGCCAACTAAAACTGGAAATGCTGCCAACCTTTTTCATCACCGGAAGCTTTGCCATTCAGCACGACATCCAGAATATGAGTGTTTACAGTCATAGACACCAGCAATTAGGGACAAAATTAGGGTGCCACTCCCCGGGTCCTCAAAAATATATCAAAAAAGCAGATTGTGAAATACGGGCCAAATTGTGTCCCTTAATGGTTCAAAACGGGAAGATCCCATAAAAATACAGGGACAGGCGACAACCTACCAGCAATGGCAAATCTGTAACCTGTAACAAGAGGCAGTAAGAGAAAAAAAAATTACCAATAAACCGTACTGTTGGTGCATTACCAGTGTTAGGCCCTTTGGCGAAATTTTGTGGGGAATTAATATTGTGATGACTCCTGACATCAACTGATATGAAAAAATGATCGTGATAAAATATTATATACTGTCAAAACAAAACAAGAAAAACAATAAATAGAATAAAGAAGCGAGATAGAGTGCCATCTTTAAAAATATAAACATGTAGGCATATAAATAAGTATGAGACAACAAGATGTGGATTGCAAACAGTTTGGGGGGGGTGCAAATAATCAGTCAATAGGAGTATATGCAATGCACAGGGATTTGCAGTGGTTTAATAATAAAAGTGATACCTTGAGATACATACAGTATTAAATGATATTAGAGTAATGGAAGGCTGTGTGTTGTGATGATGGCAGACCCTGGCCTCCGTGCTGGAGAACCTGCCCCTAACAAACCTGGCTGAGCTGCTGATCTCCCTTGTGTGCCTGGTTATCCTCGTGCCAGTGAAGGAGGTGAACACACGGTTCCGGCACCGTCTGCGCACACCCATCCCGGTGGAGATCCTCACTGTAAGTCTCACCCTAACCCTAACCCTAACCCTCACGTCTGCCTGCTGCCAACTCAGCGAGAAAAGGCGATACTTTCATCAGTGGGCTACTATGTCCTGTAAATTCCATTGCTTCGGCACATGAGTACTGGACCACTATTGGCTTGCCTGCCGCGCAAAACTTAAAATATTTTTACGATGTTGTCATATTGTTTTTGTCATCGTAAGATCTTTGAAGCTTTTACTATCCTCTACATCAGGGGTGGGCAATCTTATCCAGAAAGGGCCGATGTGTGTGGGGATTTTCGCTGCAACTCCGTAATTAGGTTACTAATTAGAGGACTGATTGGCAGGCGGGTCCTCACACCCGGGTTTGAACAGTTGACCTAAAGGTTATCCCAAAAACCTGCATAGAAACCGGCCCTTTGCGGATAAGATTGCCCACCCCTGCTTTACATCATATATAAGTAGATAGCTATGTGCTATGCTCTTTTCAGGGTACCTAAGCAAGCAGCAGTGTGGCCCCGTTTCACCCTGTGCCTGTTGTTTCTTATTCCCACTGCAGGTTATCATTGCCACGGCAGTTGCTTATGCTTTTTCACTGGACTCAAGATACGACATTGAGATAGTGGGGCACATTCCAGCAGGGTAATCGTTTTTTAAGGTTTTCCACATATCTATAAGTTGTTTAGAAACTGGTTTTATATTTTTTACCCAAATATTTTTGGGCATTATGAAAAAGTACGTAAAGTTTGTAAAAGAGTCCAGGGCCAGCACTACCTTTTCTGGGGCCCTAGACAAACCTTTATGGGGAGGCCACCAAACTCACCCTATTAAAGACTATTTCCCTTCTGCCGCAACTCAGGTAATTTGTGGGCAGAGGCAATGTCCTGTTCTGCCTATAGCTGGAACTGTTTGAGTCCTTACAGATAGGTGATTGTTAGACTTGGCTGAAAATGAACTGTTTTTAAAACTTTGGTTCTGTTCATAGTTTCCCCCAGCCTCGGCTGCCTGCCCTCGACAAACTTCCACTGGTTGCTGGAGACACGGTTGCCATAACCTTTGTGGGCTATGCTGTGTCTGTCTCATTGGCTATGATATATGCCGACAAGCATGGATACTCGATACATCCCAACCAGGTACACCCAGAGCCACACAGTCCCACACTAGCAACTTCTACAGATCCAAAGTGAAGTCAAGCTTCATGGCTGTGCATTTGTATTCCAGGAGCTTCTAGCTCATGGTATCTCCAACACTGTGTCCTCCCTCTTCACCTGCTTCCCCAGCTCAGCCACTCTGGCTACTACCAACATCCTGGAGAGTGCGGGGGGATATACACAGGTAGATCTTCCTACTTCCTTCTGTAACTTTTTCTAGCCCTTTAAACAGGTTTTTGACCCTCCTTGTTCTAAAAATATAACAGAGCAAGCCCTTGGTAGCATTTAATAATGTTGACTGACCATTTAACTAGAAGGCTGCAAGTTCTGGTGCCAAGAAAAATATTTTTTACAGAGTAAAGTGGTTTGCAAATGCAAAAGATGTTAATTGCTGAAACCTACCCATTAGTCCAGTCATGTGCATAACTGTTCTCTTGAAGATGCTGTAGAAGTTAAGAGGCCACTGATTTGGCCTCCAGTATAGTAGATCAATTTATGTTGTCCTGCAGCATGACTGATACAAGCCCAGAAATAATGTTATTTTCTTGTTGGTAAAATAAAAAAATTGAATGTGATTTTCCTTCTTTGTCTCCAGCTATCAGGCTTGTTCACTAGCATGGTGGTGCTTATTGTGTTGCTGTTAATTGGCCCCCTCTTCCACTTCCTGCCAAAGGTAAGATCCCAGGCATTAGAAGTTCATGTGAAAGCGAATGATGGAAATGGAGCTTGTTTGTCAGGCCCGCCAACAGATAAATACCTCTGTTCCTTGTTTTCTTTGTAGGCAGTGCTTGCCTGCATAAACGTCACCAGCTTGAGGCAAATGTTCCTGCAGTTTAAGGATCTGCCAGATCTGTGGAGAATAAGCAAGATAGATTTTGTAAGTGCCTCTCGCTCCATGCATTAACACACAAACACATACACAGGTTTCCAGTTTGTTGGAGAGACTTACACCTTTGCTTTGTGGTTGAAGGTGGTGTGGCTAGTGACCTGGTTGTCAGTGGTGGTCCTCAACGTTGATTTGGGTCTAGCTATTGGAGTTGTCTTCTCCATGATGACGGTCATCTGCCGGACACAAAGGTGAGTGGTAGGCCAGCTTCTTGTGATGTAGTTACATGTCATGGCCATACTGAGCAAAGGGGCAGTGTTGCCTTTGCACCCTCCTGCAACCCATGTGACTTTTTGCAGGGCTGACTGCTCTGTGCTGGGAAGAGCTTCAAACACAGAGATCTACAGGCCCATTGAGAATCACAGCAAGGTGAAACCATGTCATATGACTTTCCTTCCCACTGAAGCTTCAGTATGTGTTGTGTGTTGTGGAGTTACCTGGATGGCAACATAACGGAATTCCTTTAATAGTAACTATGAAATGTTAGAATTTATTCATAGCTATATAAATAATTAATGAAACACAATTATTTTATAATTTTAATCTTATTGGATCAGTAACCAATCTTAAAGAATCTTTACCGGATTTTTTTTACATTCAAAACATTGATATTTGGGCTGATTTTTGTCAGAATTTGGTAATCATATGATGTAAAAACTTCTTGCACTTACACTTATTAATGGCCTTATTTTTTTACTTTCATAATTTGAGAAAATTTGTCAAATTTAGTGAATTTGAGGCATTTCCCTTAGCAAATACATGATGCCCACAGTGGATGTGGTTAAATAAGTAACACAAGTGTTGCTGTGGCATGTTGTAAACTCTTATAAAATTCAGTAACTGACACAATTCATAGGGAATATCAGCATTTACTGTAATGACCTTTTGTGAGACCTTTTGTGGGGCAGGTGCTATAAGCATGCGGCACATATTAAATGGGCACTCTTTGATGCATTTAAGTACCTTTAAAGGAAAGCACCTTAAAAAGTTTAGGCAATATGAGCAGGTGCTTAGGGCCCTCCAGCCCTCCCCCTCTACACGTACCTGTTTACTACATTGGGTGATGCGTGTATAATCACTTACTGATCATCGCACAATCACTCAACTGCTTTTCATTTTGACCTTTTGTTTCTCTAAGTGCTGCGAGGTCCCCGGAGTGAAGATCTTGACCTACAATGGGCCCATATATTATGGAAATCGTAGTTTCTTCCGGGAGGCCATGACCCGGCTGCTGGGCCTGACACCAGAGAGGATCCGAAGCATAGAGAAAGCCAGGAAGGCTCGAGAGAAACGGGACAGAGATGCTGTTCCCACTGTGGTCAGATTCTCAAACTGATATCCTGCGAAATCTATCCTGTTTTGCATAGCACTCTTGGGATAGGCTAATGATCAAATGTTTGGACAAGTAATATAATAATAAATATATAATATCATTATAATGTAATAATAATAATAATGAATCAATAAAATGACCAAATGTACTTACTCATTTATGTATCTTAGCCTCTTATATTGCCATTCTTTGTCCTTTAGGAAAGTGGAGTTGCTAATACATCATTTTCTTCTGAAAATGAATTCTTTAAATCAGGTGAGTTGAATTTGAAAATACATTGTAATAAGTGAGCAAAAAAGTAATTCGTGAAGACTAATTGTACTTATAGTTATTATCAAAACAACTATGTAACAATATAATTATTTTATATGTGTAAATAGTATTATAATTGTATTTCTAATGGTCACATAAAAAAGTCTGATTCCATGAAAAACAAATATGGTTTGTAAATTTTTCTTGTTTTCCCTCATTCGTTTATTTTGTGGGATGGCACACTGATGTACTGATATGATTTGCTCTGACCCTGGACAGAGGCTGCTGACAGTGAGATTCAGGTGCTTCTAATTGACTGCAGCAGTGTGATTTTTGTCGATGTTGCTGGAGCCAGGTTATTCATTCAGGTAATGTTGTGTAAAGACCACTACCTGTTTCGTATGCTTACAGTAAAACAATATTCTTACTTTTAAGTGTTTTCAGTAAAACTTTACAAATAATGTAGTAGTTCACTCTTACTTAATGCATTAATTAACCAGAAACGAATTTTTAGTTATGTACTGATCCTACATTCATTGTTAATCTATCATGACATGTACTTCAGGCAGTTATTACATTTCTTCATGATTTGCACTTGAGTAGTAACTGAGTTATTAAGTTACTCTGTACCCCTTCAAGTAAAATGTTACCATATTTTCTTACCAGATGTGCACTGAATGCCAGAAGGTGGGAATTCGCATTTATCTAGCGAACTGTAATGGTGGGTACAGTTAATCAGAATAAAATTTAATTAAGAGTCAGTCGATTAGCTTGTTCTGTTGAAATTTATGTCATCATCAAAAGCTTGATATGGTACTATTATAATCCTCTTATACATTTTTAAATAACATTCTGAAGTTTCTGTGAAGAAATGACTGATAAATCATTATTAGTTCTGTAAATTGTTTGCTAATGATAACATTTTCTTACATTTTATGCATAGCGTATTAAATGTTTACATTATGTGTTATTTATATAAATGATAGGTATTTTCAATCAGTAAATGTTTTGCTGGCATTTTTAATCTGAAAACATTACGTTATGATATGTGATATTAAGAAAATGATGATTTCTGCGTGGGCAGGTTTTTGTAGTTTGGTTTGAGTCATGATCGTGAGCAGTCCACTCTTATCTCCTTAGAGAGGGTGCTGGAGATCCTGACCTCAAGTGGCCTGATGAACTACATGAACCCTCAGCACATTTTCGTCACAGTCCATGATGCAGTGGTCTACATTGAGCAGCAAAAGGTAAAAGATTGTTGGGATTTCTTCATGAACATGATCAGTTAGCAGAAGTGAACATTTCGGGTTCTCAAAGTAAAAACCAAGATTTAGTTTCAACCAATCAGTTGAGTACTCTGTGACTGACTCTTTTACTCAGCTGGCTAGACATGAACTTTCTGTGTCTGTCAGTCAGGGACCCTTCTGTGTGACAGTAATGACCAGCACACTGTTGATTGTTTAGAAAGTGTCGCCTGTGCTCATGACCATCGCTGTTGCACAGGAGAAGCTTCCAGAAGATACACACACTATCTGGGTCTGAGGTGTCTCCTTCCCCATCTGACGAACGCAGTCCATAACCCTCAGGAACAGAATGCGAAACTTTACAGTACTTTCAGGGATACCTGTCCAGTGGGGAATCAGTGCAGTCAGTGGAATGTGGGAGATTCTGTCTGGAAATACCACAGTGTCACTCCCAGGGGGCGACCTACCGCCGCACAGCTCTGGGAAATCGGGTCTCGACTGAAGACATGGTGACGTCGCATTACTGCTAAAGTGTGGGAGAATGTTATTTTATGTTGCTGGATTTTAAATGGACTGCAAATTATATTAATATAATTAATGGAACAAGCTTGGCATTTTAAATGAAGTATGTATTTATTCTGTATTCCATGATGATATGCCATGTGGTATATTAGTCATTCTATATGAATGTATGGGTTCAGGATAAATGAGCCCACTACTGCTGGACAAGAGAAACCAAGATCGTGGTTCTATAGGCTGGCATGCATACTGCATGCCTGCCTGTTGGAAGGCAGAATGTCAAACATGCCCTAAAATATACATGTAACAATGTGAGCGCAAGCACATTTAGCTCTGTCTCAGCGGCACAGGTGAAAAACGAAGATCACACTTGTATTTTTAATCCTTTAATCATTAAACCAAGATGCTACTATACCTCTAGACGTTAACAATGTTCATTAACTTGTCTATATTTTACATTCTGATTTTCAATAAACATACATTTGACTTTTTTTTTGTAGTTTTGAAGTGACGTTTCACAAGGTGCACCACATTTTAGTTTTTTGGATACAAAATAATTCCTACAATGTAATATAATCAAAATAAAGTTTACTGTAATTATACAATTGGTGATATGGTAATTAATCTATAAAATATTAAACATATCCTGAATTCAACCTCATAGGATCATGAAAAATGTTAAATGCGTGACGTGATCTGCATTATTTTTGCAATAATCAGCTATTATGATGAGGGGGGCACGTTTTACAACATTTTTTAATGGCTGCAGGCACATTACCGTTCAATAGAGCAGAGCCCCCTACTGTCCTTCTCTCATCACTACAATCTCACATTGCTGCTCGTAGCAAAACCATTATTTCCTCACTTAATTTTTCATGCCAGTCTTAGGCTTTTTTATTTTTAAATCTTGAATTTCTAGGCAGCTTTTTCACCACATCCTCCTTTTACCCTCCCTCCCCAGGTGTTTATTATTATGTAGCTGGCGTTACATTTATTTTACCAGATACTTTTATCCAAAGCAATGATTCTGAATGAGCAGAATCAGCCAGTCCTTGAAGAAATTAGGTTTAAGAGCCTTGCTTAGGGAAGAGATTCCCAAAGTGGGGGTCTGTGACCTCCCGCCACATCATAAAAATCTACAATTTCCACAATGTCATCATTAATGGCACATAATGCACAGTTCTCCCTGGTACAGGGTCCAGGCTCTCATGAGAGATGGATGGATGGATGGATGCATGAGGTACACTGGGCAGCCCGGCTGCCTCGCATCTCCAGGTTTGGCGGTTTGAAGCTCACTCGTGATCTTCATGAGGTCTGCATGCTCTCCTGGCATCATGTGGGTCTCCTCCAGGTGCTACACTTTCTTCCCACAGTCCAAAGAGAAGCAGTTAGCCTGACATCTCTGAATTGCCCAGATATTGAGCCAATAACTCTTTTTGAGGGGAACTGTTTAATAAAATTACAGTGATTATTCATCCTAGTCTAATGAAGGCCAACTACTCATGGACGTGTCAGGCATTTCAGTCGATTTTTGAAGTAGAAGACACTTTTCTGTTTGTTCAGACTAGAGGTAGTGGGCTGGCGGTACTTTGCGTATGCCTTATCAGTCTCTGATTGGCCTCCCAGAAATTTTCCATGGGTGACTATGACATCATCACAGGAACCAACATGAAGGGCCATCAGCGACCATCAGCGAAAAATTCTGCAGGAGAGGAAAAACAAAAATGAAAAGCAACAGGCTTGTAGTAGTATCGAAAGCTATACATAAAGATTCCCCTTCTTGAACTGGCATTTAAGCAGTTAAACAGAATAGCAAAGTGTTAATAAAATTGCATGCAATGCAGCCTGGGGTGGCACGATTTGACCATGTAACATACTTAACCTGAAATTCTCCTGTATGACATCTAAAGGTGATGATATACAGGGCAACTTTTTGAGTAATGTTGCCAGGCAACTGCTAACCAGGTGAGACAAAGAAATATACAGATGGTCCCTGTCACGATCAGCCCCGCCCTGCCTGTCTGTTTCCCAGTGTTTCCCTCAGGCGGGGCTTAACCAGCCTCACCTG
>JAODKL010000107.1:7887626-7906476 GCA_026780765.1 Petrocephalus schoutedeni
ATTTTAGTGCAAAATTATCTTGTATTACTTGTATTAAAGGGTTTTTGAGTGGACCTAAGCGTGCCTGTTTGTTCCTTGGAGAGCCCTATATCCCTCTCCCATCCAATTTTAAGACAGGCTGCTTACTGAGTATCACTCACTTAAAAGTAGTTGTCCTATCACTGGGCAACAGGGAAACATTCACGGCAATAGTAGATGGATTACCTAACTAGAGGAAGTGATCCCTTGGGATCCAGATTGTCCTCCTGGGATCAATAAAAGCAATCCTTATTTTAAATTGCATTTCAAGGGATCCCACCCACCCTGCACATCATCTGTTCTCTACACTGCCTCTGGAAAAAGATACAGAACAATCAAGACGATAGGCAGTGAAATGCATAATCCCTCTTCCCCCTCCCTTGGGCTGAGGTGCAATGAACCCCAACCCCAAGAGCTGGAAGTTCATTACTCTTGACAGTCTTATTTTTTCTTATTATTATCATTTTGCGCCGGTACATGTTACACACCTTGTGTTATGTGTTCATATTTATTTATGTTTATATTTGTCTTGTCATTTTCTGTGCTGACAATCTGAGAGCTGCTAAATTTTTTCTTTTGTTCATTTCAAAACAATGACAATAAAGATCTATTGTATTGTATTGTATTCTATTCTAAGTTTTAAAAATGTCTTGACTTACCTTGTTCTATGCACGCTCAGTTCAACTAGCTGTGTTGCTGGCTGTTGAGTCCCTCACGATCCACCAGATCCAGGGATCCTGCATGTGACATCAGTCAATAGTCTTCTATCTTTTTGGGAACCTAAGGTTAATGTTGTACTGTCACACATGTGAGTGCTTTTCAATGCGTTTATGCGTGTATCCTCCCTTGGGTGTGCCAGTGACACCCACAGCTCTTAAACCAACACCAGTGTTTTGAATATTGGGTGGTATCCGCTTCCCTGTCCACTCATGGCAGCACAGGTTTGTGGTCCTGCCGTACTTTTTCTGTTTCTCTGCAGCCAAACCTCAACCACACCTAATGAGGGCGTGCTCACACCTGGCCTGTACAGTGTCTGAATATGATTCCCCCCCCTTCCCCCACTGGTCTGGCCCGAGCATGCTTTCCTCATAACCATGCCAATTTTTTCATTTGAAGATGTTTCTCAATACCAACAATGCAAAGATCATGCTTGGCAAGTACTTTTTCAGTTGAAGATGTTTCTCAATACCAACAATGCAAAGATCATGCTTGGCAAGTACTTGGTCTTGGCAAGACGGGTCTTGTTAATTTACCTCCCAAGAACAAACTTACGGTGAGATGAATCATGTTAACTATGTTATCTATGCCAGAGTACATTACTTTTTGCAGTGGATGAACCATTTTATACTTAGTAAAAAACCAGTGTAAATGTCAGTTGATAGTTCCCAGGTGTACTTTAAGGTGAAAAATACATTGAGCCAGGCAACTAACAAGTGATTTGAGTTTAAAGCATCACAGTCTTTCAGGTTCAGCTGTCTTTTCACTAGTGCAAAGCGTTTAACCCTTTGAGCTCCTGCCTGAAAATCATCACATAATATGCATATGTGAGCTATGTTCCCAGGTGGATTTGAAGGTGAAATCAACTTTGAGCCAGGCAGGTAACACGTGATTTCACTTGCAAACATCATACTATATTGTCTGACTGAAGTGAGTTTTCACTGGCACAAAGTGTTTAACCCCTTAAACACCTGTCTGGAAATCATGACATGATAGGCAATGTGTATGTGAGTTATGTTCCCAGGTGGGTTTGAAGGTGAAAACAATTTTGAGCCAGGCAGGTAGCAAGTGATTTCACTTGCAGGCATCGCATACTGTCATTTTAGGTGAGTTTTCCCTGGCTCAAAGCCTTTAACACCTTAAAGACCTGCCTGGAAATCATCAAATAATGATAAGCAATGTGTATGTGAGCTATGTAAAGCCTCGGTAAAAAAAGCCCTCCTAGAGACGCAAAAGCAGAATTGCAATTGGTTGCGCAGCATTTAAGGTGGACCGGAAAAACCGAATAAGGAGCCAACTTCAGCCTCGTCTCTCTTTGAAGCTGCCGCGGTTACACATGCATGACATTACGCTACAGTGGCCATTTTAAAAATATTTTAACTTTCATTTATGCCTTTGTGGACAAATGTACTTGATGGGGCGTTTTTTATAAGTCTACAAATAATGCCAGTGGTAAATAGCAGATGATACGGTAATATGCAGCCATAAAAGGTCACGAGGGGCGGGCTTTAAGTAGATTGAAGGAATCTGCACCCAATCGCTGCTTTCGATATGAAGGTTAGAGGGCGTCCCCAAAGTTCACTATAATTCCTCTTACATTCTGAAGGGCCTTCTGTGAAGTGTGAGATTCAGTCCACGTTATCCGTTGTCTGCTATTGTTTTATTGCATTCCAATTACTATATTTGGATCGAAATGTTTGTTTCAGAGTCTGAAATAGAAAGTGGCTTATGCAGCGCCATATGACATTATTACACACTTAATACGCAGCTCAGAACATAATTACCCTTCCGGTGACGGGCTTGGCTGGCTGGGCAGCCGACGCGGAATCGCACCGCGTCCGCGGGAAGCTCCCGTTGCACGAATGTCAAACAGCTAAAGTGATAGAAAGATACGTCGGTGGCTCTAGTGAATATTAGTGTACAGAGCAGCGCCAGCGGATGATCTGCAGGCTCCGTGTCACCGGGACGCTTAATGTCTGCTCCCGAATCACGGTCACCGATGTCAGTATTATGATGGTCCGCCGTCGTACTTAGTAAGCCATCGAAACGGATTCGTTTTAAGTGTCGGTTTTAAAGCGTTTGTACCCGTGTTTATATCGTACGCAGGACAAAACGTTTGCAGTTTTACTACTTTAGTGAATAGCATACGAGACTAATAAACGACGCGTGTTTGAATCGAAAATTCCAGATCGTCATCTGGAGAACCAGCTCGGTTTAAGAGGCGGCGCGACGTTAGAAGCTAATCGTGTTTTTCAGAGGAAATTAATGTCAGGGTGGCTGCTCGGGTGGTTTTAGATGCACTTCGCCGTCGTTTCCTGCCGCTGTAGGCAAACGGCTGTGCGCCGTGAGCGTCCCGTTCATTTTGTGGCTTTGTCTGTGTGCAGGCGACGGGACGCCCCGCTCGGACAGAGAGGTCGACGCCCCGGGCTCCCGTCTCAGCCGCCACTCTGCCCGGTACTGTTTTATTTGCACTCCCTCCTTCAGTAAATTTCCGCAGCTGGACTGCGGTCTGCGCCGCGCTTTGCTTGGTTTCGCATGGCTGTGAAAAGGCTGCATTACCTGTGA
Organism: Petrocephalus schoutedeni; assembly: GCA_026780765.1. Lineage (NCBI taxonomy): Eukaryota > Metazoa > Chordata > Actinopteri > Osteoglossiformes > Mormyridae > Petrocephalus > Petrocephalus schoutedeni. Next base: position 7,890,927 of record JAODKL010000107.1, read on the forward strand.
AGCCGATGAGCGACTTCATAAGTCGGCTTTTATGTCAGTTGTTTGTTAACCAGAGCCCTGTTAATATATTTCTTTCTTTTTTCTTTTTTTTAAGTTAATAATTGTCCGAGTTCTGGGAGCTCTGTGATAGCTAGGACTCGGGAAAGTCATCTCTTTGGTAAGTCTGCTTTAAGTGCTACTCCATTAAAGTGATCTGATGTGCGAAAGTTGCAAAATTGGCTTGTTAGCCGCATTGCCTTCTTGGGTAGTGGGTTAAATAGACGTTGCTGTTTCTTGTAACTGTTAATGCGGGATATTCATGTGCTCGGAAATATTTGAATATAGCTTTACAAACCCATAAAGATATTTTAAGAAGTTTTAAAAAAGAAAAGTTTATTTTATCAAAAATACATTCTATTCTTACAATACCTTGCTGTTCTGAATTTGAAAAAGGGTGAAGAAATATGTAAAATGTTTTTATAACGTTTGAAACTTTTTTTGATTATACTGATTTGTAACATTTGGGGAATGCATTTTAAATGGAGCAAAAGGTTTTGATGTTTTAAATGGATTATAATGATACTGTGGGCCGGTGTCCTGGAACAGAACATGCCTCAGAGCGGGGTCCTTAACCCCTTTCTCAAAAAATGTACATGACTTTGGAACAAAGCTAAATAAAATCTCTGTCCATTTGCTGCTTCTTCTTAGATATGCGGTGGTAGTACCCTCCAGCCAGGCAGGTGGGATGGCTATGAAAGTTCTCAGCTCCAGATGTGCTTTCTACCTGGGCTTCCTGGTGGGAACCTGCACGCTGTACTTCCTGCTGCACCAGGCTGGGTTTAACAGGACCCTCCCCAAGGTGTCCGACGGCCTGGGAACCACAGCCAAAGCGGTAACTAAACAGGGGACAGAGCGCAAGGACTGGAGGGTGGAGGGCTCTGCCCTTATCAATCTGAACCACCCTCATCGCACAGGTCAGGAGGTTGCACATTTTATATGTCCATCACTGCTCACATGCCAGTTTTTAAGCATTGTGGTAGATGTTATATTCGGAAAACTTTTATATTTATAAATACTGTAATTTTTAACGCTTGTATTGCTGTTCATATCTGTTTCATATGTCATAAATTTATAATAAGTTTTTTACAAATTATGATATAAATTATAATAAAAAAATATAATAAGTAATGGAAACGGCTAGGTATGCTTTTACGTTATGACTTGTTTTAAAAGAACTGCCTTCTATTTTCATACTAAATGAAACCGGCCCTTGAGGTGAACATAAGTTTCACTGGGTGATTGTTTAATGTTGTCTGCTGATTTGGTTTATAACAGGAGAGGACAGCCGGATTGCAGACGAGCTGTATAAGAAGGTGCGCATTTTATGCTGGGTCATGACCGGCCCGAGCAACTTGCAGACAAAGGCGCGGCACGTGAAGGCTACCTGGAGCCGCCACTGTAATGTCGTGGTCTTCATGAGCTCGGAGGAGGATCGGGATTTCCCCACAGTGGGGCTCGGCACAGCAGAGGGCCGTGATCAGCTGTACTGGAAGACCATCCGGGCTTTCCACTATGTGCTGAAGAACCACGGCGAGGAAGCCGACTGGTTCCTCAAAGCGGACGACGACACCTTCGTCATAGTGGACAACCTGCGTTGGCTTCTGTCTAACTACACGCCTGAGGAGCCCGTCTATTTCGGCAAGCGCTTCAAGCCGTATACCAAGCAGGGTTACATGAGTGGCGGCGCGGGCTACGTGCTCAGCAAGGAGGCGCTGCGGCGCTTTGTGGAGGGCTTCCGCACTAAGGTGTGCACCCACACCACGTCAGTGGAGGACCTGGCCCTAGGCCAGTGCATGGAAAAGATGGGTGTGGCGGCCGGAGATTCCAGGGACACCCTGCAGCGTGAGACCTTCCACCCATTTGTGCCTGAGAGCCATCTTGTTGGCAAGTTCCCAAAGAGCTTCTGGTACTGGAACTACTGCTACTATCCCATCGTAGAGGTAAATGTGTTTGTGTGGGTGCGTTGGGGTGTTTGGGATCTCAGTTCGGCACGTGCCATAAGCGGCCTGATTCATTTTTCCTAGCAGATGGCAAATAGGTGAAAAACTTGGTATCCCTGCACTCTGGACCTTCAGTTAGAAGACTGACTAATGTGTTTAGTAATGAGATACGACATTGTAGATTGTAGACCATTATTTAGTGTGTAGTCATTTTCAAAAGTTGAATTTTTTACTACATGAAACCTTCATTCAGATCACCTTTATTTCTGTTGACATTTTGGTGTTTTATGTTTGGAAGTTTGATTGCATTTAGTTGCAGGGGAGAACACTAAAATTTCTATGAAATATGTTATATGTCCAGGGGTGCCATTATTCTTTATCTGTTTTCAGTGCATGTGCATACATCAGTGTTCAACACAGTGGCATGTAACGTGGCCACCGGTTCTTGGTTTTCTGTATATTAATGGTTTAACTGATTGCTAAGCCATGACCAGATGTAGAAGCTTGTGATGACTGTTTGTTTGATAAGAGGTTCCTGTTGAAAAGCAATGATATTGTTAATAAGTCAGGCAGATGCAGTTCGTTTGAGGTACAGTTTGTGCTTGTAAAACGGTAAGTCACTCTATAAAAATTATAAGCCCTCATGTATTGCTGAACTAAAAAGACTTGGACAATGAACACTCCAGAACATTTTTACTTCCCCTATAATCTTCCCTCTTCTTGCCCCTTTCTTCTCAGGGCCCACAGTGCTGCTCAGACCTGGCCGTGTCTTTCCACTATGTGGACGCTGAGTTGATGTACCTTCTGGAGTACTATACCTACCACCTGCGGGCCTACGGATATAGGTACCGCTATCAGCCCCCGCTTCCTGAGAGCCAGGGCATGTTGCCACAGACTATGGAGATGGGCGGGCTGGGTGATGCACCAGGAGTTGGAGGGAATCCTGCAGAACAGGAAACGGAATCGAAGGCAAGACTGGAGACGGAACATGCCGGAAACAGGACGGCTGCTGTTCTGGAGAAGCAGCAGTAGTAATTAGTAGTAACGATGTGTGCCTGTGTGCGTCTGCCTTGTGCATTTATCACGTGACTGAAGGTGCACAATAACAACCTGTTATGGTATTGGCTTTCTGTGTGACTATCCCAAAGATTGCGTTATACAAATGTTTAAATTGAACAGTCAGCCCTTTCTTACGTCAGTCACAATTGTTTGTGTAAGGTAGGTGCACTGTTTTGTGATGACTATTAATGGTTGGCTGTTCCTGTTCGGGCATTAGCATTTTAATCACACCTGAATTATGTGCAACTAGAATGGCTGAAGAGTGGTTCACAATGAATGTACTAACCTCATGAAACAGTCAGTAGTAACCTAACGGCCTGTCTAAGTTACGCTACAGTTATCACAGACTGGTTCTTATCTGTGATACTGCCTAAAGTTAGTACGTGTTTTTATTTATTTTTTTTTAATTCCTCTTTTTTTAATCCAGTTTGGTTGGTGCCCCTTTTAGTGCATGACTTCAAAGCCTACTCAAGGCACTAAGTAGGCATGCCTGGTTTGGCTGTGTGCCACCCACTTGCACGCATCATCAGTTTGAATTTATGCGCTCAGAGAGCACCGTCCTTTCAAATGGCTTAACATTGAGCTACAGGCTGCCAGTAGATGGTGCTGTAAGGTGAAAACGAGCAAGCCGTCTGAACCACCTACTGGAAAGTGAGATGATTTGTGCCGTGTGGATCCACGCGTGCTTAATGTGTAGAAGCCAGGCCATTTCGGAGAATCTGGTGACTGATCCGGTTTTTAGACATGAAGGAAGGAAACTGTTGGTCGGTATTTCCCTGTTTGTTTTAATTCTTCGAGCATTTTTCAGGCTTGTGACATGTATTGTGTTAGAATTGTGTGGTGTTTCAGTTTTGAACATTTACTGGACCAGACTACTAACCCCATAGTGGATCTCGCCGTAGGGGTCTTTAGGGTGATGTCTCAGTATTTACTGGTGAAACATCAGAGGAGCAAGATATGACAAAATTTGATGTTCGATTTATCAAAGGAATTTTAATTATTGTCTTTAAGTATCAGTGTAAAATCGGGATTGGGATGCTTTTCATTTTGGTGTTCATATTCATATTTTCATTGTGTTTCACACCAGAGTATTTAATTCTCTCCATTTTTAAAGGAGAGAGAAATGGGTTTGTAGATTACATCTATTTGTCCGTTTTTTAAGATGAGACCAACTAAGACCTAAAGTCATATGTTACAGTAACACAGTAACTCATTCACTCCTCATGTAATACAAAAAAAGAACTTTAATTAAATGTTCAGAATTCCCATAGTCCACAGAACTTTTCCTGAAAATGCATCCTGTGCATTGAGTGAGTTATCCTTCACATTCAAGGTGAGGTAACACGTTGCTGGTTTGGCCTGGCTTCCTAAAGCCCAAGCTGTTAACTCCCATTACAGTAGTTTTTACTTTTTAGCCCTGCACAGCACAGCTGCATTTAATCTTATGTAAGCTGAAATCTGTCTGTCTAATATTGTATAACGTACGGATTCCCTGACCAGTGTTGCACTGGTGGTTAATTTCCAAAATGGAAAAACTATATATTTGCAATTAAGGACCCCTCATGTTTGTGCATTGTTTGCATATGAAAAAAAAAGAAACTGAGTTATTAAATCACCTGCTCATTCCAGCACCCCAGCCCCGTTTTACTAGTTCACAAACTTCAAAAGATTGGAAAGCCTTAGTATAAACAGCATTCACTCAGTTCTTTTAATCGTTTTAAACTTGTATGTGGTTTCTCCTTCTTTCTTTTGGAAAGTGTTTTATTACACTCTGCAGTCCTGCTATTATACCATGAAACGGTTACGTAGCAGTTTGGGAAGTATGTCTCCTTGAACGGTGTCTTTGTTTTGTGGAGGCTGATTGCTCTGAACGTGTATCTGTTTCCAGTCAAATTTCAGGGCTTTGCTGTCCCAAAGACATAGTTATGTTAATTGTCATATCCCCATTTCCCACAATGTGTGCATTCCTTGTGAAGAATAGACATTTGTTTGGGGTGTTGTTCTGCATTGTACCTTGCGCCGCCTGGGATCAGCTAATGCCTTTAGTGACCTTGTACTGGATAAGCAGTTTGGAGCTTAGGTGAATAAAATCGTTAATTTGGTAAGTAATCAAGCTTATCCAGTTTGGGTTCATAATGTTAACACTATCCCAGGTTATAACAAGGGTTATTCAGGATATGTTGAAATCAAGATAAGAGTTTTGTAAAAAGATACTGTGGAATCAATCAATCATCTCATGTTTATTTACAAAAAAACATTGTCGGTTCTTTAAAAATTATAACGCTCTCTAAATCACAAATGCTCTTTAAATAAAGCTGACAGTATAGAAACCTTTTAATCTTGTCATATATGACCGAGACCCTTCTATATGTTGTCTTTTTTTCCTTTGCATCCTGTAAAATCTGGAACAAAAATGTATTCACTAGGCAGAGTTCAGATATTTTCACACAAGTGTGATGGGAATGCCATACTACTCTTCTTGGCGAGACCTGCAACAAAGCATTAGAGCAATCCGGTTAAACCGTCTGTCAAATCTGGCTCCACATTGTGTTTATGCGGATGCTTCAAGTCAAGTGGGGCTTTACTGCCATGTTAACCATAGCCAGTACACTGTGTACGATCACTCGAAATAACATTTCCAGGGCCAGTTACATACGCACGCAAAGTGCATACGTGAAACATTGATGTACAATGTAAAAATAAACATGATGCAATCTTACTTGAACTACAGAGAGGTTCACACAGAGCTCTCTGCATAGGTAATGAATTTAATGAACTTATCTGCCAACAGTTTCTGCTAAAAACTGCTGACAGCAACCGTCATGGGTTTTGTAAGAGATGAAAAACAGAACCTATATGTAGGAATTTGATTTTTATGCAGAGGTTGGAAGTTTATATTCTAACTACAGTTTTGAACTAGGTGTCTATTTATTTTTTGGCTAATCCAATCTGCTGTTGCAAATGGGAGCTGTGGATTTGAGGCTAACACTTGTCTGTGTGCTAGTTTTCATGCACCTGCTTCGAGTTTTCAGAATTTTTTCTGGGTTTGAGAGTTTCTAAACTACATTAAAATGGCCACTTAAAAATTACTTCAGTTAAACTTCGTTTTCAGTTAGCAAACTGACTTCTTCAGTGCGATGCCGAACTAACAAGACCTGACCTGATCACCTTAATATCGGGGGAATCCCTTAATTGTGCTTCAGAAAGAAAGCTTCATTCACCTTAGTTTGCATTTATTGAAGAATATTCCTGCCCTACTCCCAGGGGACTCGTGTCTCCAAGAACTGGAGTCATCTGCAAGTACATAGACAACTTGGTTAGTGACTGATGTGAGGTGCATGCTGTGAAGAGATGACGGGGGAACATCTTCCAAAGTGGTGGGAAGAGGTAACGGCGCGCCCCGTGCAGCAGGACACCAGAGATCAGGTGCACTCACCCATTTGTGAACTCCTGCGACCCATAAGTCCCACAAAGACATCATGCATATCTCCTGAAAGATACAAAAGGGTTGTGTTTCTATACGTAATATGTTAATGTTGCCTACTAACAGCCCAGTATCACGAATGCCATCACATTTATCCAGCTTACTTTTTTGTAGCGGTAAGTTGTTTGTGCCTGAAGAAAAAGAAAATGTAAACATTTCTTACTCGTATATTACGATTTTCATGAACAGAATTTTTAGAATAGAATCTATTTTTCCGACGGATCACATTACCCGGCAATGTTGCTTATTCGACCGTATTTCTATTATTTGAAGCCGTTACTTGTCTATTTATCCATATGGTAGGTCAATTTTAAAAATAATAATAAAAATATGTAGATAAATATTACTCACCGCTGCTTCTTCTGCCCATCAGTCCCACGAAACTATCATAGTCGATATCGCTGTACCGCTTCAGAAGTTCGCGGGGAATGTTAGACAATCCACGACCCTTCTGTATGTGCAACAAATGGGCTGTCTAGTTTTCGGGATAGAATATAGGCCTATATATTATATGTATCTGGCATTTTTACTTGCGGAAGCCTTGAAAGAGTCATATGATATACATGAATAAAAATGCTGATTTAATACTCGAGAGCTATGTAGTTCCAATAGTACAAGCGAAAGGTACCTGCAGCTCCGATTTGCGGGGCTCCTGTTCTTCGCAGCTGGACTGACACGGTGGGATGGTCACCATGATGGACAGAACCGCCAACAGCAGACTGCTCCTCATCATCGCAGCTGGATGCGCGGACGGGGTCACGCGTTAGCAGGGGCTAATCCCGGGAGAAAGTATACTGCCCCGGAGACAAGTAATAGACAAAAATCCGTCATCAGGTAATATGATTTCATACAATAAAACAAAAACTCGAAATATTTAAATAAGCATCTGAGAAGGTAAGTCTCATATCGCAAGGGGGTGTGGTGCGTAAAGTAGTTCTCTCACTTATAATCTCACTTATAAAAATGTTTCAGCGTTTTGTTTGTAAAGTTTACTTAGGGTAAAATGTCCGAAATAATTGGAAAAAAACTCCCATGTTTTCCTCACTCGTTTGCGACTATGCAACATGTTGTACTTTACAGCAATAATTTACTTGTTTCAAAATAATATGAATTAAACATTTGATATCTAAGCTACAGTAACGGTATTCAGGCACTGTTTTTCATATAAAGTATTCAATAATTACAGCCCATTTTAAAGGGTTGTGTTTTGTGCCGTAAAAAAGAATTACGTAAATTAAAAATATTTTAGAAATGTAGTCCAAAAAATATTATCCTAAAAGCATTTCTTAAACAAAATAGGCAAGTTCTTTAATAAAACTAAAATTATTAGAAAAACACAACAGTTATCTATAAGTACAATAATTTGAAAAAGAACACATAGTAGTAATAATAATAATAATAATAATAATGACGACTGGTTACCTGTAATTTTATATTATCGACTTGACAGGACAAACAGCAGCCAATGTCTTTCTCTGACGGATGGAAGAGAAATTGTTGCCTTTGAGATGCTGCGGGACAGCTACAGTGAAATGCCAATCCGGCTGAGACGGTTTATTATGGAATGTCCACGGCACGCCAATCAGATGCGACCTGGTGGGCGTGGCTTCAGGTGTCCTGTCAGTTTCTGTCACTGAGAAGCCGGTACCTCGTATACGTGACGTTGATGATGACTTTTTGAAACGCGGGCATGTCAGGAAAAAACGGCTACATAGAACTTCTCGTCGTGACAAAGAAAATTTTACTTTTAGTAATAAAAATGGATTCCGCATTTGATTATTCGACACTTATCTTTAGGGGTTATGCTCCCTGTATTATATTTACTGTGAGACCAGTACCAGTAAACTTATGTGTACATATACGTCTTAATAGTAGAAACACAAACTTATGTATTATGTTTTATAGTTGACTTGATTTTATCAATCATTGCAGTGAATGGACAAAGTGAAAAAAAATGTGTAGTTACTAGCTTATATAATCTAAAAACAACAAATGTCATATGATTCCCTTTGGTCCATCGTTATTACACAACAAAGTGATAATCTCACCAAGATACATAATATATTGAAATATATTAATTTTAACACAGTGTGGGAAATAACGTTTCTTCCCTATATTGACACCTGATGACTATTGGACATTAAACAAAATTGTTTTATAGGCTAATATTTAACTCAATATTCAATTTGATTTTTTGGGGAAGTTTTATGTGGATTATGTTAAGTATTTCCAACTATCCATCCATCATCCATCTATCCATTTTCTATAACCATTTGTCCTATTCAGGGTCATGGGGAACTGGAGCCTATCCCAGAGGCTACAGGTATAAGGCAGGGAACAACCCAGGATGGGGCACCAACCGATTGCAGGCCGGGTATACACACACACACAGACACACACACGTGCAGTCCCGGCATTCCTATCTAAATGGCTAAATGGGGACCTTCTACTCATTTCTATGGGTAAAACCCTAATCACAATCATGACACCTTTAACCCCTACCCAGCCCTAACCTTAACCATAAATAACCAGCCCAAATACAAGACTTTTGGCATTTTAACTTTTTTGACTTTTACTTTTTTGCATTCACAGATTTTTATAAAGTTGAGGTTATCCAAGTGGGAACCTGAAAAGATGTCCCCAAAAGTAGGGAAATCTTTTTGGCCCTCAAATGTGATCTATGCAAACCCACACACACACAGGCCATTTTGGTAACTCCACTTAACCTCAGCATGAATTGGGGCCGTGTGTGTGTGTGTGTGTGTGTGCGGGGGGGGGGGGGGGGGGGGCATCAGAATACCTTGAAGAAACCCCATGCTGACACAGAGAGAACATGCAAACTGGGGTGGGACTGGACAGTGCTAAGCACCACCATGCTGCTACGCTTCTGCTGTATTGTTATCAAGAAAGTGAGTAAGGCCTGTGTGATCTTACTCCAAGCCAGAGGTAGCTGGGTCTGAATCATATTTAGACACAATAGTGAGCATTGTTATTTGAGCGTAAGGTTTACACATTGCTTACTGGATAATTGTTAAACAGGTTCTTGTTTAACGAAATTAGGTAGCAAATGATATAATATATAATAAATGACATCATATGTATATTTAATTGCAATTAATTGAAATCGATGGATCTGTTAAGCTCTGATCATAAATAAATAATCATCATGTGCTGTGAAACTTGCTGTCAAGTTTTTTTTTGTCATAATGCAGAAATCTGTTGATAATATTTTAAAGTACTGTGGTGCAGACTTTGTCCTCATCTTGCAATCGGGCTGTAAGGGGAATTCGCTGTGATCTAAATGCCTGCACGCCCCCAGCATGGATGTGTAAGTGGGGAGGGCATTTGCAGACTGGGTGAGTTCGGAGAGTACATTTTACAAAAGGTTACCAGTATTTTTTTTTACTTCATATGTTTTATTCATATGTTCAGATCCATATTTGCCTAAATCTGTTTTCTGCAGATTACTCTGTTGAACTGGGAGAGGGGTGGAAGGCGCAAGATCTGACAGTTGCGGGGGTGGGTAGGTAATTAACTGCATTGCTGCATCATTTATGACCAGTTCTTCCCTTCATCATGGAGTCACATCCTGTGGCCCGTCAGACAGGCCCCCCAGGATGCCTCTGCCAGCAGTGCGCATAGGGAGGGAGAACAAGGAACTACCTCTCCCATGGGCCATCCAGGCTGTAGCATCAGGCCTAGTCAACAAACACACATGCTCCCCTCACAGTGACATTGCTTTCAAAACAAAGGTAAACAATGTGTGTGAATGGCCACAGAGAGAATGCTCAGTTGGAAAGCAAAGCATATCAGTATGTAATGCCTCCTTTGGTTAGGTCTTTGATTTAGAGGAACACTCACGCTCTAAAGACTGACCTTTATAGTGTTCTGGTAAAGTTGAGGATGAATATCAAATTGCAACAATAATGTAATTTAATATTTGTGTCTAAATTATCCATCTGTTCTCTGTAACTGCTTGTCCTATTCAGGAGACTAGAGGTGCAAGGCAGGGAACAACCCAGGATGGGGTGCCAACCCATCACAGGGCACACTCACACAACAGTTACACACATGTATAATTAACCTCAGCATGTTGTTGGATTGTTGAGGGAAACTGGCGGAGACTTGAACCCTGATCCCAGAGGTACGCCACTGCACCACCCATGGCTAATTAACCTGGCACTGCTATTGAAACCGCAAAAGCATGAACATTATGTTTTTATAAGATAAATGCCAGTTTCTGTGGTAAGGAATATAATCAGTTTGTCATGTGGTTATGGCATTATTGCTGGGACAAAATTGGTTAAATGAAACACCTCCTCATTCAATGATACATTTCAGTAGGGTGCCTAGCTTCCTAAGTGAATCTTTCATGTGATAGAATTGTATAGGGGCATTTTCATGCCATGGTTCCTCAGGGAGCATGCCTTTAAAGCTGGTACTCTGGAACTTTGCATATCACTGCTTCACTATCGTTGGATATTTAGATATTTAAAATGAAGCAATGAGAGAGGGAAGGGTGATATCTGGCAGGTTCCTGACTTAATAGGTCCTGGGTGGTCGGTCAAATGTTTCACTTTGTGTTTTGTACTGAATTGATAGAAAAGAGACATGAATGAAGTTCAAGGTTCAGGTAATAAATGGTAAGCATGTCAAAGTTCTTCTCTAGGAATGGAATCTTTCATTAATACCACTCAGTTACCATTGTACCACAGTACAAATCATGAACAAATATAGTAAATGCATGAAATACATGAACCATCATAACTGATTAATGATGAACAAATGTGGTATCAGTACGTAACTAGCAATTAGTTTCTGGTTAATTAATACATTAAGTTAGAGTATGCTACTACATTACTTGTGCCCATTCAAGTGTTACAGAATTTTATAAGCAGTTTTCTAAAATGGTGAAGACAAAACAGGTGATGAACACAGTGTATTCAGCTCAACTGCTTACTTTCAGTTGCTATATGAGGGAGTTTTTTGTATCACTATATTTTATTTAAGCCCATCTACACTGATGTTGCAGCCTCACATAGTTCACATAGAAAAAGTCTTAAAATTAGTTCACCATAAGTGTAACAGTGTGAAACTAGTGCAGTATTTTCAACAGTAGTAAAATTCTATCCATGCTAGACCTTAACCAGGATAATCAATTACAGAATGGATGGATTGAAAATCATTTAATTTAAATAACTGTAAAATTGTTCATAGTCTGTAGTAAGGAACCTGTCTCATACTGCTCAATCACGGCATGTATCACCCCAAAAGCCACAATGCTATTTATAATTCAATGCATCACCTTCCTCCAGGCCACTGGATGAATGTAACATAGTACTACTCAACACTTCAGATGTTGTTTCCAAGAGGGGGTTAGGCTGCCCTCAATCACTGCAAAATCACAGCTGGAAAACAACACAGCCAGTCATCACTTTGATTTATGTGTTCTGTAGTATAATCACAGGGCTTGCGAGTGACGAGTTTTCAGATGGATTTATAAACCTGTCACATGACTGATGACAATCCATAGGTCGTGTGTTTAGTCTGTGGGGGTAAAGTTTAGTCCCAAGGCAGTATAGGATTAGGCAAAAATCTCTCTAAATGTGTTTTTATATTTTTTAATAAAACTTTAAAATGAAATTATTTTACCTCTGTATTAAAGATTTGTGAAGACGTATGTGTGTGCAGTTTTCATGTTTTACCCATGTGGCATGGGTTTCCTCTCCGGCCTGTTTCCTCCCGCAGCACATCTGTAACTGCTCTTAAAGTGTTATGCATGTGTGTGCCTTGTGGTGGACTGCCACCCCAGTGAGAGTTTCCCTTGCCTTGTGCCTTGCACAATCTTGTATTAAATAAGCAGTAGATGGACGGAAGGATGGATGAAAATATGAAGTGGATGGCAAAGGGTAAAATAAAATCAATCAACAAGTGTCCCCATTTTAACTGGAACTTGGAAAATACAAAAACACACTTTGTAGCTTTAGTGCCTGTATTTGGATTTTTGATTTCTAAGCTGTGAATAGTACATGATTAGAGTTATACCATCACCAAGGCTAAATCTTAGGGTGACAATACAACTCTTTGAGAAGTGTTACTGACAATGCTTATCAAGCGTTTTCCCAATAATACTGGGCAACACAATTCTATTTGAAAAACTTTAGTCGGCAGTGGGCAACTTTTCGCAGTCCTCCAAACCCAGATGAGTTGTCCTTTGTCTCACCGGACTGCCAACCGCCCAGCAACATTGCTCAAAATGTTCTACTGTGTATCATCACCTTTATGTATGTGTTGTCTTGTTATACATTCATTTAACCCATAAAGTACATCTTTTAACTCCTTATCCTGGATGTCAGTTAGCCATGTTTTTGGACTTCTCGAGAAACCTACATGGCCCAGGGAGACCATGGAAGAGTGTAGATGAGACTTCACTTCCAACCCTGGAAGTGTGACGTAACAGTGCTACCTAGTAGATCCCTCTATCATTATATTTTCTGTCTATATAGTAGAATGAGATCATGCCTGTAGCTGATTTTTGGATTAGAATCCTAAAAACTTCAAAATGCTCCAGAAAAAATGAGTCACGAAAGATGTCTTTAAAAAATGCTAATATTGTAAATAATGTTGAATCAGTCAAATTATGATATAATGAATAATTTCATGTAGTCCCCTAGGACAGGAATGTATTTCCATGATGCTGCAGTAGACATTGATTGCACATATTTAATATTTAAAGATGAGAAGAAATAAAACAGTGATTGATCATCTTGGTTGTCTTCTTTTTAGTTTAGGGAAAACATCGTAATGCATCGTATTGTTGTAGCTGCTATAAGGAGCTGAACAGAAAGTATCCTTAATTGAAGGACCACATTGTATGAGAGAGGAATAATAAAACAGAACCCATTTCTATTCAGGATGACATCTATGGGTGTTGATGAACTGCGCTTGTAGTCAACAGTGGCGCCCGCGGTGTTGAAGGCTGTCATTTTTTTTCGACCGCTGATGATGTGGCAAAGGGCAAAATAAGACTGCAGGAAACCATTTCCATACAAGTCAGAAAGAAGGAAACCCTTTATATTGTGTTATGCCCCTAGAGTCCCATGCGATTGAAACCCCGCCGCAATTCTAGAATCTCACGAAAAAAGGCAACCGAATCTTAAGGGCGATGTACTTGCTTTGTTCTTGTGACAGCCACATCCCCCCAAGCTAGTTTTTTAGGAACATACTGGCTGGGGGAGCTGTGGTGAGCAGCAGGGCTCGAGAGCAGAATTAAAGAACTGTTGCCATGTGGGCTGAGAAAAGTAGCCGAGAGAAAGGAGGGAATTGCTGTGAAAAAATGAGACTCTGATAGTGAAGAAAAAAAGCAATAGCATCAATGGAATTTTTGCAAAAAATTCAACATTTATATTTTATATCACTTATATGAAGTTGTCAATGAAATGATTGACTATCTTCATAACATAAACAGCACAATTTCTAGCCCATGGGTGACTGGGACCTCGATATCAGAGACTCCCTTCATGGATTGATGTGATGCATGCCCCTATGTCATTTCTGGGATAAGATCTATATCTGTTCTCAGGCTGCCAAGGAGATAATGGAGATGGAGGGAGGTAGGGCAGCTGTGTCTTACCACCCAGAGATGGCTTTTGGCCGGAGGGTTGAGGGGTTGAGTGCATGTACAAGAGTGACAGACTGCTTACCAACTAACTTGAAAGGCACCCGCAGTCTTCTTGGCCCGACGGGGACACATACACTCCCAAAAATGTGGCAAGCATTTAGTTGTAATTGAATTAATTGTTCAAAAGTTAATGGGCATTCTTTCAGCATCCTTGACACTATAAGTTCCACAGGCATTCGATTATCTGGTTGATGAATTAGCATAAATTGACTTCGAAGTTGAAATGTAACAAAATGTGTCTCAAATGTTTTCACAATATGTTCTGCAGTTCCTGGATGACTAGATGTAGATTGTCATTTTTGTTTTTTGATTTATTTATTTTTATTTTTTTCAGTTTTTCTTTTGGGTAAACCACGAGCTCTTTGTATTTCAGGACAACAGAACCTTTCACTGGCAGTGCATGGATGAGGAGAAAAGGCCTCTCAGATTTTTATTAGAAGATACAAATGATACTTATGGTGTCACTGTACATTTACTGCCTGTCACGCCTGGCCAGGAAATAGTAGGCTGTGGTGAAACAGGGAACATTTCCTGTGGTCTTTTTGTTGATAAGTGGAAATCAGTGTCTCTCTTGGCTTAATTTCTAAATGCCATCATTTTAATTCCTCTCTGAATAGGAACAACTTGTATTTGATCCGTCCACATACAGTCCACATGCCAATTCAGTCTAGCAGCGCATGTCTGGACAAGGGAGGAATAACATGGAAATAAGTCATGTGAAATTTAAAAGTGTGACACTCTCTGCTGGGCCATGCACTTTTGCAATCTTTCATACACATTTATTTTTTCTGATATTTCATTATATATTATGTATTACGTATTATGTATATTACATTATATATTATTATATTGTGACTTATCATTATTTTTATTTTCATGGATGGTTATATGTCAGTCTGTCTAGTTTACATGGATATTTCTATCACCTCCTGTATCTACCACTGACAGATGGCCAGGAGGGGGAGGATGTGTCGTGCTGTGAGGACGGCCAGCTGTTTGACATTAAGTCTCCGTGAGCCTGGTCACCCCACCAGGTTTCAAGCAGAGACGGAAGCTGGCAGCTCTGATCCTTTTTGACAGGCCAGGAACACTAACAACTCACTGATTGGGACCTCTGAACCTGTCCCATCACATGCATTTAAATCGTATCTAAACTTAATTTGCACATTATACAACACCCTACTTACAAACATTTGCGCAGTTGAGTAATATAATATAATATAATATAATATAATATAATATAATATAATATAATATAATATAATATAGGGCGCCCTGCGATGGGCTGGCCCCCCATCCTGGGTTGTTCCCTGCCTCGTGCCCATTGCTTCCGGGATAGGCTCCGGA
>JAODKL010000107.1:7915825-7929073 GCA_026780765.1 Petrocephalus schoutedeni
GGTTGTAATGTTGCTAGTTTGAATCCCCGATTAGCAATGTACCGCTGAGGTACCCTGAGCAATGTACTGCCCCAAACTGTTCCCTGGGTGCTGAATTAGCTGCCCATTGCTATGCTGGAGATTAATGTTGGAGATTAATCAAGCATGCACACAGACACACCCCTTCCCCACACACTCCTTGGCTTGGTAAATATCCATACATTTTTGCATTTTCCATATTTATCTTGACTTGGGAAACACCAAAATCAAATTCCATAATTTTCCATCCTAAGTAGGAGCCCGTGTGTCATTTCCACAGGCCCTACTTGAAGATCTAACTAAAGGTTTCTATGTGTTTGACACTGCTATACCTCAAAAATATATCTCCAGCAAAATCTGCAGGGCACATTGCACATTGCAGGACATGTCTCTAAGAAATGCATCTGACCTGGTAGCTCCACCACATCTATTGTTGACAGAGCTGATGGAAGATGAAGGAACAGTTTTGCACCATAGAGAACACACTGGATCTGTGGAGTTACCTGGGAAAATAGCAGCTTGCTTTGCAAGCCTTTTAATAAATGTATAATTGTAGAAATTCTGTAATATTCTAATCAATGATGCTCACCAAAAGATCAGACAGCCACACCCAAACTGTTTCCTGCTCTGCCTCTCCTGAAAACTAAAGGAATAGCTGTAGCTCATTGGCTTGATTCTAACTGTGAGATATCCAGTGCTTCACCATACTTGTGCTCGTCTTGTGGCTGTCCTGGTTCTGACTTCTGTTTGTTGCTTGGGATTTCTTATTGGTGATTTTCCTATGTTGTTCTCATCAACTTTGTGACCTTCTGCCTGAGTTTTGATTGCAGTTTCAGATCATAGGTCAGTTTTCCATGCTTAGCTGTATCTGTCTAATGACCTACTGCTGGTTTTTGCCCTACACTGTACGACTATTGGACACAATTTCGGAAATAAACCTGATTTTATCATAAGTGGATCCTCTGTTGTCTCTTCATTACAAACGACATATCAGTCAATAGACTTAAAACAATAACTATTTAGTATTTGCATTTATTTGTTCCCATTTAATCTATAGTGAACACATCGATATGACATAATATATTACCTAAAGAAAAACCACTACATCTTGAGAAATAACAAAGACATAGAAATAGTCTGGGCTGTTCTAAAGGTATTAAAGACATTGGCTCCGTTGTACTGTGGACCATTCTCAATGCGGACTTCGTTACTTATTTAATTATTCATTCAAAAACGCACACCTGAACCAAAACCTTACATTGTGAGAGCATGAGATCCAGTGGCCATTGAGTGGTACTTGCATAATAAGAGCTATTCTTTTCTGTCTGAATAGTTATAGCACAATTGAAACAAAGAGACATGGACTCATATGTGCTGCATGCTAAGCCAGATGTGTGCGGTTTTGTTAGGTACTCAAAAGGTTTACATTCAGGTCTCTGAATGCACCAATGTGAACTCGAGTTTGATAAAGACAGTTTATACTTTTCTGGCACATAATGTTCACTTAAAGAAAAAGAAAAAAACTAAGCATAAAACCTGGTAGGTTGGCATCTTTCAGAATTTTGATCAGAATTTTCCATTATTATTCTGGAATATTCAGATAGCTGATAACACAGGAAAACAAAGATTTTGCTACTGGAAGTAAAACATGTGATTTCGAAATCGACTGTGCCGAGTACAGATCTGCACTCAGAATTTTCCTAGCACGCCCAGATTTTAAGTTATAGGCATGGTATCATTTTATGATTCTGTTACTTTGATACACGTATTGTTGCATGCCAACATAACAGCTGTTTTTGTCTCGTGTGTGTCCACTATTGCCTCATTTAACCCAGACAATACTGTTGGTTTCTGCAACGGGCAACAATGGACACTAACAAGAGCAAAAGCAAGTGCCTAAAGCACTTTTGAACAGTATGTTATGTCTTGGGGAACTTCTGTTTGTAGTTTTGTCGCAATAAATACATTTTTCAAATATCACACAGTTATAAGGCAAACTTTTCTTATGTATAGTATTTTTGTAATTTTTCACTCCTGCATGCATAACTTGAGAACCGGACGTGACAGACAAAATATGCCTTCAGGTTTGACTTCAGCACACATGTGTTGGACACATGTATTAGACAAAGTAGCAGACAAATTATTTTCTTGTGTAATGAAAATACCTATCACTAAAAAAGTAAATACTAATACTGCTGATAATTGTTTCACAGTAGTTTGTTGAAAAGTTGTATGAAAATAATTGAAAATGATCTACTGTAATTATCCTAAATTGAACTATTATGTAATGTGTTTCAAACTAGCTCTCTGTTGTTATGTTTCTGCTTCAAATGCACATGGCACTGTTTTGAGATGCTTTGCATATCTCACATTGAACTAAACTCTGCAAAAAGAAAATGCCAGACCTCTCACTGTTATGGCCTTTGACTGTAGGCATGGTTTGCCAGACCTCTCTACCATTTCCCCTCTCAATTATAATTGATATGCAGTTAAGTGTTGCTGTTTCCACTGTGCGTTAAGAATGCAGAGTGAAACTGGAAGGTTCTGTAATTCTGTCATTGCTGGCTAAGCTACCATTAGAGAGTCTTCTAATGTAGTGTTGGCCAATCTGGTCCTTGGGAACCTCCAATCAGTCCATGTTTTTGTAAAAATGGGGGGTGGGGGGGGGGGATGTGGACTGTCTGGCAGGTAGCATGAAGGGGACAAAAACATGGAGCGACTGTGAAAGACTGTTCCAATGTATATTTTTATTTGAAACATTTTCGTTTTTGAATTTATTAAAATGATCAAATATTTGTTGCAGCTCAAATTGGTTGCAGAGTAGAATCATTTAACATTAACAGATATGACTGGGCTTTTACTGAACCCAAATTAACATTGTAATTCTCTGCCCACACAAAGCACAGCAAGCTACAGTTGGTCATAATAAAAAAGGCTGGACTCTTATTTCTTTGTCTCATCCACGGGAAGGAAAGAAGGAAAAAAATAACAGTTAACAAAGAAAAGCCCATTTTCATGTTAGTTCCACAAACAACTTTAGTCTTTACAAGCTAAAACAAACACAAGTAATGTCTGTTATGCTATGCTGTGTGGGATATGACCCCCCTCACCAACACTAGGTGAATGGTTGGATAACCAGCTTTCCTCTAGCCTGTGCATAACGTGCAAATTAGAATAAATGGAACTGCCCTGGCCTCCAGCCGATAAGGTGGACACATTGCCCCCTAGTGTGCAAACATGTTAAATGTCTACCGGCTCGTTGAGCTAAATTTGACAAACACACAAGATCCACTTGCGCAGTGAATTCATTGAAAGACAAAATGCCTTAAAGGAGAGTTTAACATGCACATTTGCATTTCTGGAAGCACAAAAAATCTCCACATAGTGTCTTACAGATCCAGACAGCATTGTTTCACCAGTTATTTACATTTAATTACCTAATTAAATCTAATTTGGACTTTTTGTCCAAAGTGGCATACTGTACAAGTGAGGCCGAAAGTACATTACAAGCATACATGCTGTCAAGGAGTCAACTAGGTAACTATGTGGCTAGGCTGTGCTTCCAATGAGTGACCAATACAATTACAATAAATGACAGAACATAATAAGAACCTAATATCGGCTACTGAAATGAAAGACAAGCATGAAAATAAGAACAATCAGGATACACAAGAAACTAGCTGAGGGACCACAGATGAAAACAGGAGGTCAGAGGTTGGAGGGTAGTTGAGATGTTCCAGGAAAAGATGCATATGGATCTTGAAGTATTTTAGGCTTGAATTGAAGGCTGACCGTACGTCACGGTAATTTTTATAGCACGTTTTCATACACAAAAGTCAATCAAAGTGCTTTACAGAAAAGGAGATCAGAAATAAAGTGTGAAAAGTAGGGCACAAATAAAACCATACATTAAGAATAAATATGAAAATTAAACATTAAAGTTAAAAGACTACAGAGCCACTTGACATCTCATTAGCAGTACCTCACCCCAAGCAAAAAGGGGTACTTTAACTAAAACAAAGCAATTTTGTTATAAGGGAGCTAAAAGCACATTTCTGGTTTCTCTGTACTCTATGGCACGGTCTTTTCGAGAGGTGGAAAGTTCAGGTTCAGAAAGTACAGATCCAAACCAAGATGTTTTTTCACCAACCAGTTGAGCATGAAGAGTCACTGTCACAGAGTGATCAACTGGTTGGTTCAAACAAAATCTTGGTCTGGATTTGTACTTTCTGGACCTGAATTATCCACCTCTGTACTTTTCTATAATTTCACCAGGTGAAAGAACAAACTCTAAGGACCTAATTGGGATATTTACCTTAGAATCCATCATCAACCATTCATTACAAGTGGTGTCCTAGTCTTGCAGAGGTTGTATTGAATGAGCTAAGACTAAAGCATAAAGATTAAAATCACAATGAACCATGGTTTACATATTAAGATTTACTGGTGCTGATTGCTATGATGCATGGTTGCTGATGGTGTTCTGACATGAACAAGGGAAGCATACTGCTTCATATTTCTCTTGCTGTCAGCTGTTTCAGAAAAGACTGCCGTAAGTGGGCTTGGAGCTGGTCCAGCTCTGGGTTCAGCTCAGAGGAAGCCTGTCAAGAATCCAGCAGTCACCAGATCCATATACAGCACAGTAACTTGATACAGTGGAACAGTAACACAGTGTTAAAAGACTAAACACCAACCACAGGATTAATGTAGCTAAAGTAAGATAATAAATAAACCTATTTATATATTTGGTACCTGGTGATGGGTTGACACCCCTTCCTGGGATGTTCTCTCCCTTGCGTTTGTAGTCACCAGGATAGGCTCCCGATCCCCCCCCCCCCCCCGCCCACTCAACTCTGAACAGGACAATCAGATGATTCAAGTACCCTTTGACTTATGATGTGGGTATATTACTGACCTGTTTAGCTGATTCCATGTCTTTTTACAATGTTTGGCTGCCTTAAAGGCCAGATGTACTTCTATACTGCTAAAATTTGATTGTTTACACAGAACACCATATTTCAGAACTAGCCAAATGCAATGGCAATCAGCAACCTTACAGGAACCTATGATGTCCATGTATATAGAAATGTAAAAATGTGGAGGTAGTCTTAAAAGGGTGTTTTTACCTTTGCTGTAGGACCAAGTAGCAAAGCAAACATTTTAAAACATGTTTCAAAGTGTGAGATGTAAAAAGAGGGTTTTAAATAACACCAAGTTACTCCAAGAGCAGATCATGTTCATGTCCCAGGATTTCTTACAGATCTGTAACAAGCAGAATTTCTGTTATAAACTCCTACATGAATGTTTTATATGGGCAATCACATGTGACATTGTTAATTTAGCAGTTGATAAAGTCTGGTTATTGTGGCTTTATTGTGTAAGCAATGCCTCCAAATTATTTTACCCATGATAGGCAACTTGTACTTCTGGCAGAGGGTTGACTTTTATTATTCTGTAATATTAAGATGTAGAAAGACATTCAATAAAGATTTAAGTAAAGGCCATAGTAATAACATTTTACAATATAACCTTAACGTCATGTCCTGTTACTCTGTCCCTCCTGTTTCCTCCCTGGCATGGCCTTAACAAGCCACACCTGTTAACTGCTTGTCTTACCTCTGCCCTTGTGTTACTCAATCCAACTGCCTGCATGATTGTTTCTAGCCCATGTTCAGTTTTGTTTTAATAAACCCCTTCTGTTTGTTCAAACACTTGCCTCCCAGTCCTTCCTCTCTCCAATAGTGACAGAATGATAGGACTCCAAAATCTTCCTGGCAGCTATCCCTGAGAGCTGCTCATGCTACACATTGCTGCGTCATCTCCAGTCAAAGAAAGTAAACGCAGAAGAAGCAGACTGAACTAGCACCCAGCGCAGGTGAGATCTCTGCTGCTTCACCCAAGCCTCTATAGCTCTGCCCAGTGAAGACCCATGTACCAGGCTCTTTGCCGAGAAAACTACATTGACTGCACTCCTGACTCTGTCCTGTCTGCCTCCAGGTGTCCTAGCTCCACCCTGTCTCCCTTGCAGTCCCCTTATCTTCCATCAGATCTAGTGCTGTTCCCTGATGCCCACCCAGTGCCGGCCTTGCCTCCTGAGGTCAGGTCAGTGCTGCCAGCTTGATGTCAAACTGCCCAGCCGTGGCCAGCCCAGAAGGGGTGAGTTGGAGTGGAATCCCCTGGGCCTGGCCCTGCTCTGTGGACCCCTGCCTCCACGCAAGGTGGAGCCATGCCATTTTTTTTTATCTTACCTATTGCTTCTGCCATTGTGTTACTCACTCCTGCTGCCTCTCATTTGCTCCCTCGTTAGTCATGTATAAAAGTGCTTCCCAGTCCTGTGCTTCCCAGCCCTGTCATTGATGTTGCCCCCTCATGTTGCCTGTGTCCCTCCTCACTTCTTCCCGTTTGAATCTCCCGGGATCATGTTTTTGTAGCCCATGTTCAGTTTTGTTTTAATAAACTCCTTCCATTTGCCCAAACATCTGCTTCCTAGTCCTTGCCCTCTCTAGTCGTGACACCTGAAAATGTCTGTGACTTCATTCTGGACCTTGAAAAATATGTCAGATCTGTGATGTTTTTAGAAACAGCATTTATTCCTAGTGTTGTGATCTAGTAAGTGCTTGGTGTTTTGTATACTTTAATTAAATCATTTCAGACTCCAGCTGAACAATATAAAACATAACATTAATTTTTTTGGACAAAAAATGGATCAAAGTAATATAAAGCAGTATAAATGCAAAAACTGAAATTGGAATTCTTCTGTGTAGAATTTGAATGCCTTTGTGTTAAGGAATGACAAATTATTTTGTTACCCTTTAAAACTTAACTTGAATTTTCATGATGCATTCACTTTAAAGAAGTCACACAGATAATTAGAAAAAGAGACCCCGACAACTGTTAAGTTTCTATTCTTACTTCTCCCTGTTGGCTAAGTTTAAAATACTCTGAACTAAATTTGGGCAGGCACTTGCAGATGGTTTCAAGATATGAACAAGCATCACTGAGTTTCATAATGTGCACTCCTTGATGCCTCTGTAGCAATATTGCTTGACTACACACATCAGTTTAGAGTTTAACCTGAGCTTAACTGCAGTTAACATTTTAATATGTGCTATCTTTTATGAATTTATACATATATTGCTAAGGAACAAACCATCTGGATATACTGAATAAAAGAGACTCTTCTTGCTCTTTAGGTAGTTAACAATCATGTCGATAAGCAAAGAACAGGGAATGACTCAAACTGCGCGACAAAAGAGTGAAGATCTCGATATCGATAACTTGTTAGCTAATCTGTCGCCCGAGGAGGTGGAGGAACTGGAGAATGAGCTCACAATGATCGATCCTGACCCAAATGTTCCAGTTGGTCTCAGACAGCGGAACCAGACAGAAAAAGAACCATCAACGTTCTACAACAGGGAAGCCTTGCTGGACTTTTGTGAGCGTGAGACCAAGAAACTCATTGAGAAAGAATTGTCTTCAAAGGTATCACCATCTTAAAAAAAATAATAATTTTTATTGCATTGCTTATTAACTGCACCATACCTGTCAAATTGAATATAAAGTATTAAAAGGTCAGTATTTTAATATAAAATAATAACTCTCTTTTTAATTATCTCAGACTGCTGTAATGTTACCAACATATGTATGTTACAAAAGTATGTATGTTAAAAAGTAAGTAAAGGGTAAACCCTGATCTGTATTTGAAAATATAAAAAAAGCTTGCAATTACCTTTGACAGGTTAACATGTTAATCGTTGTTGAGAGGAGGAAGATCAGTTGGTCTTTTGTTACCTTACATTGTTATGCTTCATAATATTGGAATCGTTTCGTTTCTATGGAATTTGGGCTGTGGAAAGTTACAGATGTGTGATATCGTTAGAAGCAGTCTGTCATGCCAAGAACCAACAGGACTAGATTTAAGCTCTCAGTCAAATTCAATTTTTCACATTTCCCTACATGTGACCTGCAATAATTACTACCTGAGGGTGTTTTAGTTATTACCCATGGCCAATTATTTTACGCATTTTTGGCATAATTCTGCAAAGCACATTTCACACATCTGTTTATGGAACAGTGAGGCATTAGTTAAGTGTCATGTCTGTTCATTAAATGTTTAATTTGGATCTGGCTGCATAGCACTGGTAATTATCAACAGACATTAATTTTACTACAACTGATTATTCAAACAGCAAGACATACATGCATTTCCCAGTAGAGCATACATAATTGAGTTTGTGTAATCTTATGCAATCAAGCTTCCATACGTCTTGCCCTGTCTTTGGACCTTTAAAGAGATCCAAAGTGATCAAAGCGACCAGCTGAACTGTAGGACAGGTGGTTCAGAAGCAGAAACATGAGCCCCCACCCTGGCATGGCCTGTGCAGGATCTCAAGTAAGAGGTG
The DNA here is from genome assembly GCA_026780765.1 of Petrocephalus schoutedeni. Classification (NCBI taxonomy): domain Eukaryota; kingdom Metazoa; phylum Chordata; class Actinopteri; order Osteoglossiformes; family Mormyridae; genus Petrocephalus; species Petrocephalus schoutedeni. Next base: position 7,924,246 of record JAODKL010000107.1, read on the forward strand.
TTGTTGTTGTTTGCTTGAAAGACGCCCAGAGCACGGCTGTGGCCAAAGCAGCAAAATGCCACCCAGACACAGGGGTCTCATCACTCGATGTTGCCAGGCAGCACTGTTTGCAAACAAGTGCTTTACTTTTATTCAATAAGCAACCATTAAAAATAACTCGATGCAGTGCTAGTGAGCCTTACTGTTATGAATTATAGCGATATTTCCTTTTTAATTGGTATGCAATAATACTCTTTTTCATTTCTAGTAGTATTTCATCAATAACAATTAACTGTAGAATTAAGTAGCGAGTTTATATTAAAACATAGATTATTAAATAATATACATTTATCATGAAATCTTCCACATGATCTGCTATGAAAAAACCTCTGTGTATCAGTATTCTGACTCTGTAAATATCAGTTAATGTAAACTTCTTGTGCAGCATGGTGTGCAAGTGTGAACCATGCTCACCAAAACAGAGGAGTCCTTATCAGATGACATGTCTGAGCCACAGACTCAGGCCACTGAGTAGCCTTCACAGCAAACCAACTGATCATGTGACATTTTAAGCATCTAGCTCTGATCATTAAATCATCACTAAAGCATTATTCTGGTTTTTTATTTTGTCATACTTTTTAACAAAACAGGAAGAGGCTAAGACTACAGGACAGAATCAAGACAGAAGCTTCTACAGATCCGACAGCCAGGATGGCCCAAGCATTAGTGGCTTGACAGAAGTTGCACTGGAAAACCCCGGTCAATCCAGGGGGAAGACAGAGCACATGGACAAGAGGGGGCCAAAGGATTCCAATGACAGCCGCCTAAGTTCACTGAACAGCTTAAGGAGAGTGCAGAGCAGTGGCAAGTTGAAAACTGAGGTGGGGGTTGAAAGAGTGACCAAGGCACATGAGAAAAGACTCGAGAGCAAAACTAAAGTCTCTGAACAAAGGGATCAAAACGAGCAAAAAGTCAACAAGGAAAGGAGTAGGAAACAAGCAATTTGTAAAACGAATGAAGCATCCCAACTTCAAGATCCACCTGACCAACCGAAAAACAACAAGAGAGTAAGTGATAAAAAAGACATGGCAAGTCAACATGTGGAACAAACCATATTGCAGAAGAATGACAGAGAAAATGAAAAACAAAATAGGGGGAGATCAGCTAATGAATCTCAAAAATCCACTGTTCATGAAGACTCTGAGGTTAGCGGCACAGAAAGGAAGACAGCTGAAAAGCAAAAAGAGGAAGAAGAAAGAGAGGAAGAAAAGAGCAAGCTTGATGAGCTCTTAGAGAAGGCACACAACAATGACCCCGAGTTGACTGAGCTTAATATCAACAACTCGGGAGCGATAGAGCCGAAAACACTCATACAGTTTGTTGAAGCTTTGCGGCATAATACTCACGTCAAAACCTTAGCGTTTGCTAACACCCGAGCAGATGACCATGTGGCCTGTGCTCTTGCCAACACTCTGTGCAGCAACAAGACCCTGACCTGTGTCAATCTAGACTCAAACCATCTCACAGGAAAGGGCATCATTGCACTAATCAGTGCCTTGCAGCATAATGCCACTCTCACAGAGCTGCGCTTCCATAACCAGCGGCACATTTGCGGGGGTAAGACTGAAATGGAAATGGCTGGGGTACTGAGGGAAAACACCACACTGCTTAAGCTGGGCTATCACTTTCAACTGCCGGGACCTCGCATGGCGGTAACCAGCATCCTAAGTTCAAACATGGACCGGCATCGGCAGCAGCGTCTAAGAGACCAAAAGCAGGCCCAGGCTGATACTCACAACAAGGGCCCAGTTGAGAAGCCAGAAGCAACAGAAGACCTTCAGAAAGCTTGCCCCAGAGACTCATCCAAATCTCAGCAGCTGTCACCTTCTTCTTTACCTATAAAAACTCTCAGGAAAAAGGATAGAAGCAAAAGTGATGTGAAGATGGAAACTGCATTATCTCTGGCACAGCCCTCACCTGGCCCTGTACTGGATGGTAAACTTCTGCGGAAGTTTCTGAAGCCCAGCTCAGAGAGGAAACTGGACAATCAAAGTGGCGACCATGGTGTTGAGAAGAACCCAAGAGACCAGTTACTGGCCTCAATTCGCAGCAGCAATTTGTATAAACTCAAAAAGGTAATGGATGATGCAACAGGACAGGGAGAGTTTTCAGAAAATGACAAATATTGGTCTTTTGCTTCAGTATCCAAGTGGATGTAGACCTACTTCAATTTGTGGTTCACTTCCATTGCATAGTAAAATGCCTTTTCCTATCTTTAACATAGCATATCCAGCATATAAGGCTTTCTTTATTATACCTCAAACTATCCTACCAAAAGTCATGGAGCATACCTTGATTGCAGGGAAACAGGTCAGCCTGCAAAGCAGGAAATAACAGTAGAAAATTGCAGTAATTACTTCATAACAGGAATCGACCACAATAATTAGAGGGTGGAATGCTTCTCTCTTTAAAGGTTTATGATTCCATTAACATTTTCAGCATAAAAAAGCAAGACAGTACAGGAAGGATTCATTCCTATCCCATACTGGGATTCATCAGGACCCTGAATGTCCTTGTCATTGCTTGGCTTGATATTGGAAAATAGCTTTAATTGGAATTGAGTAGAGTGTCACTGTATTTCTGCAATGAATTAAATGAAAGCATTCTGGACCTTAAATTTCACATGTTCCTTTTATAAGAAAGTGTTAAAATCCATTCTAAAATATGTGACTGCGTCTGAATGAGAATTACCATGATGAATATAGGCCTAACTATGAATATTTACAGCCATATCTTTGCAGGTTTCAGGTGCCAAATCAACTGTTTAGATGACAGTGGGAAAGAGAAGAAATAGAAGAGAAAAGAAAATGTGTCTGAGCATCGTGATGCACCAGTCTTGTGGGAGACTGGCAGGTGTGGATGATTTTAGAGTTATTTCTGGTATGGTGTGTACAGGCCTCAAGAGTGTGATACTGTTTCAGAGCATATAACATAATGGGAGTAATGTTTTAGAATGAACAAGATATTTATGCATTCTGGAATGTACAGACTCTGAATGAAGTGTATTTCAGAAGCTGTAAACTGTTTTTGCAGCACAGATGTCTAATGTGATTGCTACAACAATACGTTAATCAGTATAAGAACTTCTTAAAGAGTTGCCTACTACCTGCTTTTAGTTTGTGACATTTTGCAGGATTTTTGGGTAAATGTACTTAGCATTTAGCAGTTTCTCATATGGTGACATTACGTATGATGGCTGATTGAACGTGCATGTTTAATTTAGTGTGAGTCAAAACATTTTAATGAAAGACTGAAGGAAGACACATCTTACGGACATCACATACCATGCAGAGAACAACATCAAACAATGTCCTGAAAAACTTTGATTAAATCAAACCAAATACCACTACCAATTATAGTTATTTCCATTAGAGTGTATTTCCATTAGTGAATATGCAGATACCCACAAATCAGTAATGGTGACTCTGTGTGATGACATACGTTATAATAATTACGACAGTTTTTTATTAAGGTCATTATAAATTGGTAAAAAAAGACACCATGTATTTTTCTCAACACATACATTTTGGAGATGCAAAACTTTTTCACAGATATGAGCAGATAATAAAGCAGGAAGTGACCTCAGTCTGTAGTTTTGACCATTGTTTTTGGAAATGGGTTCTAAAAATAACTGAAATTAACATTATTTTGTACACATACCTTGAATATCCATAATATACATGCAAAGAATTAACACCGGTAAGCTTATCACCATCATCATCATCAGCGCTGCCAAGCTCATCCTCATCAAATAACTGGTTTCTTTTCCTCAATCTCTCTGGTGGTCGTGAATGAGAAGTACCACCAGACTCTACATCTGTAAGTTGCATGGGGATCAATCCTGCTTCAGCCAATGCAGAGTCTGATAAACCAGAAAACTGAGGAAGGACGAGCTCTGCTTCTTCATACGTATCTACAGGGTATCTGCAGCTAAGGGAAATTAAATTTAAGACTTTTTAATACCTTTTCAAAACCATCTTCATTAAAATTTAAAACCTTCCATTAACAAAATTGAAAATGTCCATGTAATTAAAACCACACATTTTAGTTCAAATGTTTACTGAACTTAAGCTTAAATAACACAAGGATTGAATAAAGATTCATAAAATAAATATATATTTAGTAGACAGTATACTGGTAACTTGCAACAAACATAAGTCAATCATTCAAACTAATAAGAAAGTGCCTGTAACATTTAACAAAAACAAATAAGTCATATGTAAACTAATGAATTTCCAGTTTTAAATTATTTTTACCCAGAATGCAACGAGTGATCCGCTCTGCAGCCGGACTGCCCCAGGGATCGCTCCCTCTGGGAGGCGCGGCCGATGTCCTGACGAACCACGCTACCTATATATAAACCATTCCCAGCGAGCCTTATGGTAGCTTTGCTCGTTAAGGTAGCACTGATCATGAGCTGATCACGACCAGTTCGCACTACGGTATCATGTTTCGACAAGGCAGCACAACTCGGCAGGACACCGAGCGTAGTAGCAGGGAGCTCAGCTCACTTCCATATTGGCGACAGCGTTGTACAGAAAATATAATTTATATAGGTTTACATATAATTTAATAGGTTTGTCAGAAATGTCGCTAGATTTGTCGCTAGGCGCTTTTTGAAAAATAAGCCGCTAAATGGGTCTGAAAAATCGCTAGATCTAGCGACAATTAAGTCGCTAGGTTGGCAACACTGCTGATACGCTCTACAAGCAGCCCCGTCTGCGCCAGAGCCCGCAGCCCCGTCTGCGCCAGAGCCCGCAGCCCCGTCTGCGCCAAGGCCGGCAGTTCC
>JAODKL010000107.1:7930686-7962876 GCA_026780765.1 Petrocephalus schoutedeni
TTGATGTGCTGGAGAAGACTACTCTGGATCTGGTGAGGCATTTAGTATGGAAAGCAGCATGTCTGGAAAGTGCCAAAGAAAAATAGGCTACCCAGTGCTATAACTATATTCTGAGCCTTATTTTTCCTTTTTGTATAATCTTAATGGTACTGTTTTTGGCGATCATAAGTTAAGTTTTGTATTTGAGCATATTACCATTGCATGATACTTTATCATCCATTTTTCTAAAAACACCTTTGATCGCGCTGATCCTGTAGCCTAACCCTGTGCAAGGGAGGGCAGCAATCGACATTTTTATTTGTATATCTATGTGGAGATAATTAGGATTGTGTCACTGGAGCATATCTGAACAAATATGAAAACAGTTGTCCATGGCTTTCAGGTAGGTGGAGCTGTCCAGGAGTTTGTTGGCTACATTAACACTTTTCGACACACCTTCAGCTGGGAGACAGGGAACGAGGATGGGGATTGCCTGCATGTAAGACAAGGGTTCCACCATGTCATACAGGGCTTTCCCAGATGTGTTGTCACAGATGCTGTTGTAAACTTCTTCCTGGCCCGGACAGACAAGGTGCAGCAAGTGGGCTTTGATCCTCAACTGGCACGAGTAGCGCATCTGGGTTAGTGTGCCTTTAATTGACTTGGATTATCTTAGGTATTTTACAGGAGAAATCCAGGTTAAGTATATTGCATGCAATGATGCCTGCGGTAGCACAAAAAGACTATGTAACATACATTACATATATGTTATTCTGCTTAAACACTTAAATGCCCAGACCAAGAGCAGAAATCTTTATGTCTATCTTTCGATCCTGCTAGCAGACTGTTGACTTTTCTTTTCCTCTCCTGCAGAATTTTTCATTGACGGTCTTGGTACCTTTCATGTTGGTTCCTGTGATGATGTTATAATCACCCATGCTTCAAAGATAAAACTACTGGGAGGCCAATCAGAGAGCGATAAGACCTATGCAAAGTACCGCCAGCCCAATGCCTCTACTCAGAACACACAGAAAAGTCTCTTCTACTTCAAAAATCGATTGAATTGCCTGACGCGTCCATGAGTGGTTGGCCTTCATTACACTAGGATGAATAATCATTGTAATGTTTACATTGTAACAGTTCCCATCAGAAAGTGTTATTAGTTTACTATCTGGGCAATTCAGGGATGCCAGCCCAAATGCTTCTCTTTGGACTGTGGGAGGAAAGTGTAGCACCTGGAGGAGACCCACATGATGCCAGGAGAGCATGCAGACCTCATGAAGATCAGAGGTGGAATTCAAACCCCCAAACCTGAAGATGTGAGGAAGCCGAGCTACCCATTGTACTTCATCCATCCATTCATCTTCCATGAGAGCCTGGAGCCTGCCCCAGGCAGCACTGGACACTAAGGATGGCGTTGCAACATGCAACATGCAACATGCAACATGCAAACTCCACACACACAGAACCTGGGCAGAGACTTGAACCCTGGTCCCAGAGGTATGAGGTAACAGTGCTAATCACTGCACCATGGATGAAAATCTACTCCCAAAATTGACACTTCAGACCCAAAGTCACCTCAGAATATGATAATTGGATAACTGGAACTGCAATGAGGGCATTTGATGGAAAAATGGAGAGTGGAGCTGCCATCTTGTAAACACAGCCACCTGCCATATAAATCTATCCTGTGGTTCTTTTCGCAAACGTCCCAGTAACATTGTACAGGTCAGTGATTCTCAAGCTGTGGAGTACAAGATGATGAAGCGTCTTTGATCTATTTATTTATTTATCACTAGCCTTCCCTCTCAGCAAACTTCATTGGCAGCTGTCCATTACCAGTTAGCTAAATATATTGTGAGATACTCTGCAAAATTTATCGTAGGCTTGTAATAATATTTTTTTCCCCCATCTAAATTTGTTGTGGGGAAGATGAATTGTATCACTTAACCCTAGTCCAAGTCAGTGGTGACATGAAAGAACAGGTGCCGATCTGGTGAGCCAAATTCTATTATAACAAGACACAAAGTACTCCAGGGTCACTGAATAAATAGCCTGACCCTTCACTTGGATCTCAAGCTCATGTATATGTTTGTCTGAAAAGGAGAGTGATTAACTATGTTTAACCATTCAGAATGTGAATTCAGCCATCAGATAACATAAAAACACTTGTATCCTTGGTTATGTGGGCAAGGAATTTGTGTACTTTACACGAAAAACCAAGAATTAAAAATACTTTGATTTGAAAAATACTGTTCTTGTTAATTTTTAGATAGCACATTGGATATACTGTAAATAAGAAAATTTATTTTTTGTTTAATTTTTTTATTGTGCCAAAGGAACAGTGTCGTGCAAGGGCGTATGTTTTTTTCAAGCCGATAGGGAAAAAATCAACCCCGAACTCCTGTCCCCCTAAACACACATTGGTACTCCCACAGTACTGAGTTTTAATGAGCCACAAAAGACGCGAGCGCTAATAAAACTACAAAAACTTCTGTTGATTAAAGGGCGCGGCCATCTTGAATTCTGAAGTCGGGGTTCTGTTGATTCCTACGTAATTTCGACTTCGGGGGGCGTTCCAGTTGCAACTTCCGGTCGTGAACTCGTAATTTACGAGTTACGAGTACAACTGGAACGTACCATTATACTAGGATGCCATTTGGGCTTAGCTCCACCCCTTCCTGTTTACAAAAGATCATGGCCTCAGTGCTGGCGGGTATACCAGGTGTTGTTATTTTCCTTGATGATATGGTGGTACATGGTGCTCTAAGCTCTGCACCTACATTTGATGGGGGTGGCTGACTGAAGTGCCAGAGGGGCTGCTAACCTTTTCCCATATCGGGCAGAAGCTCTCTTGCAGGGATGACTCATGTGTAGCACATGGGTTTTGCACGGTGGTTCCAGAAATCCTACGCGCGCATGTGCTGGCCATGGCGCATGAGGGCCACCTGGGCATAGTGAAGCTTAAACAGCGTTGTTGTGATCTTGTGTGGTGGCCAGCTACAGACAAAGACATTGAGGCCCTGGTTAAGGACTGCCCAGCATGCCTGGTGAGTGGCAAAACTGACCGCCATCCTTGCAACCCCTGGCCTGGCCCTCCCAGCCTTGGGAACATCTGCAATTAGACATATGTGGTGAGTTCCACAGTGCCCCCCACCACCAACATTTTCTGATCATAGTGTACAATTTACAGTACACTCAAAATGGCCTGAACTGACCAGTGCTGGCTCTGTCACCTCCCGGGTTGTCGTGGACTTCCTTGAGTCTCTCTTCTCACACTGGGGCCTTCCACGGACCATTACCACGGACAATTGTCTGCAGCTTGTGTCTGTAGAATTTGGTTCATACCTGGAGCACAGGGGAATCTGACTTATCCGCACGGCTCTGTAGCACTCCTCCTCTGTTTTATTGATGGCCACTTCTTTCACCGCCCTGTACATTCAAAAGGCCTTCTGGAAATTTGAGCCATTGTCTGCAGTTATCCTGGTAGCCTTCTCCCCAATTTGATACCCTGAATATATTACCTCTAAAGCCCCAGCAAGGACATCAAATGTTTATAAGTTTTTCAAACGTCTGCAAGCCTGAGCAGCAGAACACCTCCTTTAATGTGACAAGTCTGTTGTGGTAGCACATCCCTCACCCTAACCATCACCCCAACTCTTTTATTATTGGGTTCTTTGTGGTCTTCGCTGCTTCTTGTAATTTTAGGCGTAATGTTTTCCTTGTCATTACTGTACCCTGAGGTGTCAATTTTTCCATGATCTTCTTGAATGATGGTAATTCAATCAGAGAGAGCTGTTGTGTTTTTTCGCATATAAAACCAAACATAAGCGTATCAACTGTTGCTTGAGCAAGTCTTGGTATTGAGAGGGAAACTATTCCTGTTCCTGTTAGCTTAACATTTTTCAGTGTTAGTTGATCAAAAGAGGAAGAGGTCCACCGGGTGAATACCAAGGCATTTCCCAGGCCAGCCAAGATATATAATCTCTTCAGAGAGTCATGGGTCTGCCCCGGGGTTTCCCCCTTGACCACCTCACCAACTTTTGATGTGGACGAGCAGCAACTTTGACCTCCTCCTGAATGTCTGAGCTCCTCACCCTATCATTAATTCAGGAGTTCCTCTAAGAATTCCTTCCACCACCTGACTATATCCCCATTTGCGGTCAACAGGTCTCCATCCCCTCTGTAAACAGAGCCCTGCTTCCCCCTCCTGAGTTGCCTGATGATTTGCCAGAATCTCTTCAAGGCAGACCGAAAGTTATTTTCCATGGCCTATCCAAACTCTTCCCCCACTTGAGTTTTTGCCTCAGCAACTGCCAAAGCCGCATTCCGCTTAGCCTGCCGGTACCTGTCAGCTGCTGCTGGAGTCCCACCAGACAGTCGCGGAAGCCATCATTCTTCAGCCTGAGCTCCCTTTACCGCTGGCGTCCATTACCAACTTAGGGATTGCTACTGCAACAGGCATCAACAACCTTACGGCCTCAGCTCTGCACAGCTGCCTCTGCAAAGGAAGGCTTCTGCTCCTCCATGAATTGCCACCTTATGCTAGTGCGGTTTCTGTACCTCTGTGATGCCAGGAGTTATGTTGCCCTGGTGAGGTCTCCCAAGGCAAATTAGTCCTAGGTGAGTGTTTTGGTGGCTGGGTCTTTAGGGAAAACATGAAACATGGGTCAGCCCTCCTGTGGACCCACCACCTGTAGCGGGGGGGGGGGGAGATGTCAATCGGCTGGAGGTTGAAGGCAGGGGCTTCGGTGGAGCGATTGTGAGCTACCAAATGTGGCTATAGGTTCATTGAATGTAACTTCTCTGCTGGGGGAAAGGAGCCAGAGTTGATGCAGGAGGTACAGTGATATCACTTAGATATAGTCAGGCTCGTCTCTACACATAGCTTGAGGAATCTCCAACTCTCAGCTCTATTCCATTCTGGATTTGGGCTTGGTGAGAGGTGCTGGGCATCTGTGGGTCTACGCATAAGTCCCTGTTGCTATAGGTGGCTTCCCTTTGCTGCCAAAATTGGTATCACCTATGGAGAGCAAGATGAGGTAGGTGAGAAGAGAATTTCCTTACAGGGGTTTTCATTAGCTTTGGATGCAGCCATCAATATTAAGCAGATTTTTTTTGTTAATTTCAGTTAGATAGATAGATAAATACAAACATACATGCACACAAACATACTGCATTTTAACAAGGAACAGTAGGTGGTGCTGTGGTTAGGTGTGGCCTCTTCACACCTCCGGAGACCAGGATTTGAGTAGAGACCCTGGATATGTGTGTGGAGTTTGCAAGTCCTCCCCCCCCCCCCCAACCCCCTGGGGAATAGGAGTAGCCACGATTTTGGGGGTGTGAATGGTGTGTATACACTGTGATGGGCTGGCACCTTGCTGGATTATTCCCCTGCATCCCTAACAGGCATGTATGAATGAGCTTATGAAATGGGTGCTTGAACAAAAGCCATCAAACACAGAGGTCCCATCTGTTGATTGGAGGTCCCATCTCTTGATTTGAAGGTATCTTCTTTAATAAAAAGATTCAAAAATAACATTTACTATTCAACCACTAGAGGGAGACAAATACTAAAGTTGCACACCACAGACACCACATCAAGAAATCTTGACTGGCTGTGTAGTTTTGGTCAACATTTTTTAAGAACAAAGATTTCCAAATTCCTCAAAAGAGAAAGTCTTTCTGGGTGACTTGAGGGACAAAAAACAAATCAGCCTATTTATCATTAGAAGAGTCCTTCCGCCAGTAACAATTTCCTTTCTCCCTTGACTTTGATTTTTCTGTGAGACAGCATTTCCACTTCTCCACTTCATGAATGGTGCCGTGCAGGTCAAAGGGGAGTAGTTGTCAGATGCCCACATTTTCCATAGTAAAAACACTATATCTCTATTTACAATTTTTCTCTGTTGCTTTACCACAGTGGTGGTGGTGGTAACCACATTCATGTACTATAACAATCAACAAAACCTGTGAAACATTTACAAATACATGATACAACTGGGATGCAATAAAAAAGATCTTTTGCTTGAAAATCAGAATTAAGATGTACTACTATGCCTGATCAATCCTGTCCTGGATATTGAGCCACGTGTTTTTATCAATGTCACAAAAGATATTTTCCTTTGTTATGCAACATGGGAAATACCTTTGGGTGTTCCTGACCCAGCCCTGGCAGTCGAATGCTTGCCCTACAATGTGGTCGCCCAGATAAAGACATGTGTGTGGTACAGCGCTGCACTCCAGTGCCACAATCCTCTGTTGTTTTCATGTTCCATTTTGCATTAAAAATCAAACTATTCCACCCACTCCTTTTATGTGTTGTACCATATGTTGGTTGTTTTAGAGACAGACTTGCAACAAGTGTGTCTTCAATTGCAAGACTAGGCTGATTTGAGTTATTGTTTTGGGAGCGCTTTAGCAGCTGAGGCCATTTTATTGTGGTTATCTTGACCTGAGACTTTAATGAGATTTTGGTGTAATTAAATGATCGCTGTGTCAGGTGTTCTGCAAAAAGTCCATTACCAAGTATACACAACGAGAAACATTTCTGTTTGCAGTTTGGCTCTTTGGTCTTTAGAACTGACATCGTGCACTGATGACTTGGAAAAGCCTTAAAAGGAACCAGCTGTAAAGTGTCCCTAACAGTCATGAGTTCAAGATCCCACAGATATCATGCTTTGTGATACTCAGTGTTAGACACTGAAAGGTAGATTTCAATTATTTCATAGGAGACTTCAAAAGTGAAGTACCTTTGAGAAAGCAGTCAGACCCTGGAGCAGATGGGGTTAAGGGTCATGCTCAAGGGACCAAGGGTGAAATCACTCTGCTGACCACGAGATATGAGCCAGTGACTCTGCAACTTTAGATTGATCCAGTTAAGTTCATTTTGTAAAATTCAATTTATAATAATACCCTGTCCAAGTGGCTAACCATATTAAAAGCATAAAAACAGTCACACATCATAATGAGAGTGAGGAAGCAATGTGAAACACAAATGCAAGGGAAAGTAAATGTAGAGCAAAGTCCTGTGGACCAATTAAGCCATCTACCAATTAGATTAGAGTTGCACTGAAGAAGTTCAGAACCACTCATGCATTTTGACAGGTGTTAAACAATGAGTGCCAAGGATTAGGCATGGTTCAGACAGTCCTGTCGGTTTTTACTTCAACTTTTTACTGTGTGCTTTATCTCAGTAGAAGTTCACCCTTCTGGGCCAGCACCTCCAGATCCCTTAAAATGGGTGAAAGAGACAACCATCCACCAAAAAGTGTCCTTGTGGTGCCAGTTTTCATGGGTGATGTTTTGTACAGAACCAAAGTGTCAAACATCTGCAGAATTTAGTTTATGCTATACCTTCAAATGTGCTCATCAAATAGAGGCACCTTGACAGCCTTTGCACAACAATGACATCACACTTCTGGCCTTAAAACTGGAAGTTTAAAACTGGCTTTATAACTGTTGATTCATATGAATGACCTACAGTGTCAAGAGAGCCCACCTGAAAACTGTTGCTTTTTACATTGGACTCTCCTGTGTCTTGTAACCTCATTACTGTACTCAAGTGAGTGGTCAAGTGAGTGTGAGTGGTTGCAAGGCTGAGACTCAGTATTGTACCTGCGTGTTATGCATATATGACATATACGATATGCATATTCTAATGTTGTGCTGAAAGTCAGGAACAAAGTAACTTCTGACTAGATTCAGGGCATGAGTACCCCTAAGCATCTCAGACTGGCTCAAGGTTTGTTCCCCACTTTGCCCCCATAGTCTCCGGGATAGGCTCCAGAACCCCCGCGGCCAATGGCAGGATAAGCGGTTTCAGAAAACTATTCAGAAAATAGTTACAATTGATTTCCTGATATCAGAAACTTGTATTTTAACCAGTTAAAACTGAATTATAACTACTTACAATTGAACTCCTGGTGTCAGAAATTTTAGGTATTTTAACTAGTCTAAATTCCAACTCCAATTGAAATGAATGATTAAAGGCGTTTTGAATTATTTCTGATATCTGGAATTGGCATTATAACTAAATACAAGTGAATTTCTGATACCCCCTAGACACTAAAGAAAGTTAAAACGGCTTGCCAAAGGCACCTGACATCCTAGCAGCCGATACACATGCACAGACACAATCGCACCACTTATTAGATGAGTTATTTGCGATTACGAACATAGCATATTTCTTAAAGCGGCACCGTCCGAAGAAACGGTCTCAGCACTTGAAACCATCGAACCCCAAACTGTGCTATGATCACGCAAAAAGAAACATGATTAAGGACATGTGAGGTGAACGATTTTGAGGTGAATGATTCCACCTTTGTTTTTTTTGTTTAAATTATTACTTTCGTGTTGTTCGTGCGGGAGTGCCAGGGGCCAGGTGGCGTTGCCCTTTTAAGAACGCCGTGTCGGTGGCTGTGCGATGACGTCGGCATCTCGGAGACGGGAGTTTGCCCGTAACTAGTGGAGTGGCGGAGAGCGCGATAGACGGTGAGTAGCAGAGCAAACTTTCTGCGACGATCGTGCCCGCCGAGGGGGCAGCGTAGCGGCGGCATGGCGGCCGGTTGAATCCTCCCACCTCCCTCTATGCCAGCCTAAGGTTGGCCAACGGCTCGGCCGACGGTATGGTTGGAAAAGACGCTACCTAGTCGCAGGCGAAGTAAAGCCCGCATTCTCGTAGCGCCTAGGCCGGGCGGAAGGGAGCCGCCGGCTCGTCCCGAGCGGCGCTTTTTAACGGCCGGATCACCGTGCAGCCGCTCCTGTAGCTTTAAGGAGCGAAACGGGGGCACGGAGAGGGGAGGCCGGTTTGCGCGCTTCTAGCTGCGAATCGGGATCCAGCGCGCCGAGCGCGACGCGATGCGATTAGAGGCACATCGGCGAGGATCCGCTCGCTGTCCTACGGAGACACCGGACCTTTTAAGGGGACGCAGCCCGCGCTGCGGGTCGGAAAGGAGCCGCTCGCCTCGCTTGGCCGTGCGTGACAAACGTGGCTTAATGCGCTCCGTGTGGCCCGTTAGCTATGGGGGGGGGGGAAACCCCACTCGCTCCGGCACTCGGACTGGGACGTCTCGCCTTGTCGTGGCTGCCGTTAGCAAGCCGCCTTTTATTAACTTAGCTAGCTAGCTTGGCGGCGCAGCAATCGCGCTCGGCTTAGCGCCCGCTGATGCGGCGGTGTGCGCACACGTAAGAATGGGGACTGGCAGCTAGCCGTCGCTGCGCGGCTCACTGGCCGCACGGTGGCGGGTCTCACGCCGCCCCGGCCTCTTTCTGGGGGCCACATGTGCACGACGCTGTTTAATTCGCCGTCTAATTTTGTTCCGAAGTCCATAAAACACGCAGTTAGCGCCTAAATTTCTGCCCCCGTTGTTTTCTCCCCCCTCGGAGTAATTTCGGAAACTTATCAGTTTTGAGTCCCGGACGACAGCGGCTTGCTAACACCGGTAAATGTCACCGCCTAATTATGTTTCAGATATATTCTTTGTGCCGGTTTATCGGTCTCTTTTTCCTTGCGCCGCTGGCCTTAGCCATTGCTTTATATTTGCTGTTAACATTAATCGGACGGGTTCTTCATACGCGGTGCCTTTGATATGTTTTGCTGGTTTGTGCGCTGGGGGAAGTCTCTGGCGATAAGATCTCCTTTCGTGCTTTTCGACCTGAGATGATGTTTGTCTTTTACGTTATTTGCACCCATAGCACCCGGACGTAAGAGGTGTCCGCTCTCCGCTTTGCGCAAGTGTTCATATTTGCTCGCAATAATCCTTCTCTCGGCCTGGGCCGAATCTGAAGACGAATAACTTCCTTTCTTCGTGGTATTTGATCAATGTGACATGTAACTCCACTCATTCTTTGCTTGGGTTTTGAATCACAATCATGCTAATTGTTCGCCACAATGGCCGGTCCCTTGTACGCATGTTCTGTTTTCTGTTAGGCTTTATTGTGCGTTATTGTCTGCCCATTCATTGAAATTGTCTAATCTCTGGGAGGGGTTGAATAAAGTCACACTGTAACTTCATTATTGCCAGCAACGTGAGTCGGCTTGGAGAGTGTCCAGTCAGTCGCTTTGATAAGCATGAACTTTACAAAGTCTGGATAAGTTCTGCTGTCTAAGGATTACATACTTGCACACAGGCAGGATGTACAGTTATAGTGAGGAGATATGAACTGGGGTTTTTATTTAATCTTGTATGAGTATGTGTATACACATTTAAGTTTTTTACTATTTTACAAATTCATTATAAATTGTTTTTGAAGGCTGTCGTGTTAAACCTTAGCTGTCATGTATGTAAATGGGTCTGTTCATTAAATGTATTTGAATCCTACTGTATGAAACCTATAAACATACATCTGGGTAAACATAAATTACCATTTATAACGTTCTATGTGATTTTACTATAGACTATAATAAGATCTGTACCATTTCTGTTCTCAATGACTTGGCTGAGAGAATGTACTGGGCATTGTATTTTATGCATGTCTAGAGCAATATGGGAAATTTTAATTTCGTCTAGTAATCTTGGGCCATTTAGTAATGATCACCCTGTTTGTTTGTAGCCAGGGACTCTACAGGTCAGGAGCCCCAGAATTCTGCCTTCAGCAGCTGGTAGTTGTCTTCTGTGGGCAGGTGAACTGGGAGTGTCTGGCAAGCCGAAACAGAAAATAGCTACTGCTAAGGCTGGTTCTCTGGTCGCTCAAAAGAAACATGGTAATGCTGTGTTCACCCGTAGGGGGTTTCTTGTTGTGAAGACTTGAATAATTAATGCTATAAAAAGCATAAACAGTCTCTAAAAGCACCATCATGTTGAAGGAAGTCTTGGTTACTTCTGAGATGGGTTGTAGGTGGTGTGGGAGGCAAAGTACACTGGCAACACTGTGGCTGTAGCTCTGATCCAGTTGGATGACACATTCCTATGCAAAACTCTTTCAAAAGTGATTGTGTGCTGGCTCTGTAATGGACAATTCCTTACCAATTATATAGTCATGTACCAAACTCACTGCAGAGTTCATCTGGTTGACCATGGCTCAGTTCTTAGTAACCCCTAGAAGTTTTTATTCCTTTAATGCTAATCAACACTAAGTTTAAACACAAACCAGAGGGGATCCGGAACGCTTGGCTGTCAAGTAAACTAACAGTACTTAACAAAGTGTCCCTTTCAGTCAGTGAGGTGTGTTGTGTGTCCACGAAAGAACGGGTTAGCCAAAATGCTTTCCAAATTTTCAGGTGCACCTTGGATTAGAGTAGATTTGTGTTGTTGAATAAGTTCAGCTGCCTTTGGGAAAACCATGGGTGTTCGAGCATTGGCATTGAAAATTCTATAGCATGTTTTATTCTGTGGAAAACCAGGATCGATCATCTGGCCTGATTAATATTGAATTCTAAACACGTCACTGGCTGTAGAAAAACATCTTGCAGGCTGGTACTTTGAGATCTCTTCTGAGTAGAGCTGCCACCCATCCTGTATTTGACAGGATAGTTCTCTATTGTAAAATTAAAATGCTGTGTCTCATTTTGAACCAATACAGAACATAATTTGTCCTGTATTTTCAGACCGTGTGATCAATCCCTCCGCAGCAGGGTGGCAGAAGTTTCCTTTTTCTTCAGATTCAAAGTGGTAGCCCTATTTCTAATTGACCCATCCCCCACTACTGTTTAATGCAATCATTTCCATTTTTTTAAAATAATTTTTAGTAGTTCTGCCTTTAGCTCTGCTTCTGCTAACATGTAATACTGAGATTTTTTTTTTAAATATCTGCCAATTTAAGGTCATGGACGTGATGCATCTCTAGAGTCTTGAAACCCGGAGTGTCTTGGTAAGCCTTAATGATGGTCAGATTTCCATCCTTGCTGTGGAATGTGATGAGCACATGGCAGTTGTCTGAATTGTGGGGTTTGTGTGTGGGTACCCAGGCTGGGCCTCAGTCAGCATCTCAGGACAAGGTCTTTTTTTTTATCTCAACTGCACTGAATAAAACATTGTTGGGGTATGATTTTAGCCATGTGCTCATGTACTTTGTTTAAGGCAGTAGAGTCCTGGGGGATTGCTGACTCTGGGGTGCATCTCAGTGTATTTCAGCCCCTGGTTACTCATCCTTTGAGTGTTTGCTGATGCTTGTGCTTAAATGTGACTGAGACGAGTAAAGAGGAAGGGTGCCTTTTTTTTTTTTTTTAAAGAAAAAAAAACCACCCGTTATATGGTGACACTGCTATATTTCGCCCTTTTACCTTTTTCCACTTTAGCCAATAAAGTGTCTTGGGACATTTTCAAGCTCCCTTTTTCCTGGGCATATTGCAAAAACTCTAGACTGGCAGTAGGGGATAAAATAAATAAATAAATAAAACAAGTATTTTTCAGCTTTCATTTCCTACTCCGACTGACCGAATCTTTCTGATATAAAGTCTCCATTGCTGTTAGCTCAGCAAAAATGTGACTGGATGGTTTTGACTTCTTTTTTTTGTTACGTAAAACTTTATTCTTTTTTTAAAGCGCTGCCCTGTTGTCTCGCTATCAATTAGATGCATTCTAGTAGCCGTGTTGGTATCTAATCAACAGAAATATTTCTCCAAAAGTTTAGAGCTTTTTTAACATGTATACAATGCCCCATAACAGGGTGTTCCTTACCCGTGCTATAGTCATCCACAAAACTGACAGTATCTGTCTTCTAGTTGAACATGGGTCAGTTATTAATAACCCAGAGGTCTGCTACTTTATAACTGTGGATTAGAAGAAAAAAATGCCACTTATGCAAAGTTGTGGCTGTATACTGGCTGTATGAACCAAACAATATTTTATAATAACCAGTTCCCCTTATTTAGTTTTATCTCATTTGAGCTCTGATATGAAAGGGTCGGAGCTTGTTGCTATTTTGTTGTCTGTGTCCTTGCAAAATGAAAGTGGGAGAATGTGAAGGTACTTTGAGCGAGACCCGTAATTGGTCCTCACCCCTGTCCCTTGTGAGTACCCTTACTCTCTGGAGTCCGCTGACTGCTACTGCAAACGTGACTAAATACATCTGGGTGTCCAGATTGTACAACAGAACAGTGATCATTTAAGGGGTGGTAGTTATGGCTTGTTGCCCAAAAAATAGTTTGTGCTGTGCATTTTTCTTATTTTTGTGTTGCGCTATTACCTTTCTTATTGTACTTGTTTTGCAGTTATGTATTTTACGAAAGTACTGTAAAATGGAACAACCTACAAGGATTTTCTTATTAAAAGGTTCCTAGGCTCCGGGAGACCTTTCCCTCACCTCTGGTTTGAAATTGGAATATGGTTTGAAATTGTGTACACTGTTGATGAATTTGGCTGGACTTATTTTCCAGTGAGGGCACGCTCTGTTAAATTTTGGAAGCTTCTGAAAACTAGCCATCACATCGAAATCTAAAGTAATTTTTAGCTCTGTCTGTTTTTGTTTTTAATGTAGAACTGTTGTATGTGGCAAACATGGATGTATTTATATTTTGTTTTTTGTGTTTCTGTGTTCTATGCAGTCTTTAACTACGGAATGATTTCCTCCAGGATAATAAAGGTGTTCTGGTTCTGATTGTTAGGATTGCATCCTCTTTGACTGTTTCTTTTAATTTAATCTAATGTAATGTAATGTTTCCCCCATCTTGTGAAATATTACTTTTATTTTCAATAAGATTATAAGTATTGTGGCATTGTTAATTAATGAGGGAGGCTAATGGGTAACTAGTAAATCATGGTAAAATAGCATTATTTCATGTGGATGGCAGCACGATTCCCTTGAATCTGTTACACTAAAGTCATTTACTCATGTGCAGCTGTTAGCCTGATGTCAGTGTTAATTATAGGCTTGTGTGTTGCTGTTCCTTTATTCTGTCTGTTCGCTCTGGGGTCGGTTAAAAGGTGCCCTGGGAGTTCACAAAGTTTGCCCCCGCTTTCTCTGAGCTGTTACGCTGCAGAGACAGTTTAGTCCGAGACAAGTTTACTCTGCTGCCCTCCTTTTTGTTAATCTGCCTCCCCCAGTGCGGTGTCAGTGCTGCCAAGCGACCTGTGATGAGAAACCAATTTCCTTTTTGGCAGCTCAAATGGGTCGAAGTCTTTTAAGCTTTCAGCGGCACAGGAAGAGCAATAATGAGCAGAAATGGCGCATCTGATGCCTCCAAGAGACCCATGAGCACCGGCGGCGGTGTTAAGGCTCAGGGTAGCCATGTGCTTCTCTGGCTATCGCACTGCCTACTGCTTCTCTCCCGTCTTCACGCCTAAAATCTGCAGCGTTTTTCTTGGTGATTTTTCATCAGAGGCCATTTGTCAGGGTCGGCGTTCCGTCTCGTCACACGATGATGACAGCCTGACACTTTTTTTTTAGAATCGGTGCTGCTGTAAAGAGGACATCAGCTGGGTTTAGGTGACGGTGTATTAAGTATGCGAGGCAGCCCAAGTGAAGCAGCCTTCCCTGGCGATGGCGGAAGGTGTCCCTATGCCTGCACGTGCATGCTAGGGACCTTGCTCAGGAATCTCTCTACACCTTTCTGTGCCTACTGTCTGATTTGAGGTTTCCACAAAGGTAAGTAGTTGGAAATCCTTACTCAGTCCCCAAGCACGCTGTTCAGCTTTGCAAATATAAGAAAATAGGTTGCTGATATAACTGTGCAAGGCAGTTCAGAAACACTAATGGAGTTTTGCTGGCTCCTCAGCAAAGGCATTCTCCTTCTGTTTTACCATGGGAAGATTAAAAAGCGGTTGATGTATTAATTCTGAAACTGTGAACGTGAATGGTATCATATCCTTTGGTTTTTGTCTTTTTTTTTTTTTTTTCTGCAGTTTGTGCCTTGCCTTACTACTTGAGACAGTCTGCAGATGTGTAATAGTCTGTTAAAATCCTCCTGGTTGCAACCGCTCAATCTGGAAAATCTGGGGAAACACCTTGATAAATTTTGTTGCCTCATCTATTTAATTAAACAAGACTTTTCTGAGGACTAGGGTGTAAACTTGTTAGCTTCATAGAGCATTTAATGATTGTAAAATGTTCATGTGACAGTTTGATGTTTGCGATGTTCTGATGGGACGTTAGAAGTAATTGAAATAAAATGTAACTGATTATGAGTGATGATTCACTTCTCTCATTTTGGTTTAACACATGTAGGTTTCGTATCTCAACAAATCATGTTGCTCTAAAAGCAGGACTACTATGTGGTGGTAACTGAAAGTGGGCTGTGGCTGGGAGTCCTGCTCTTTTTTAAGCTGGAGACTCTCCTTTTCGTAGCAGCAGATGGCGAGTTTACCTAAAGCAATGTTTAACTCCTTTCCGGTCCGCGTTTCTGCTTTTTCCCAGTTACCTGCCAGACGGTCTCATCTGTGGTCTCTCCAGCTGGGAGGGAGCAAAAACGTGGACTCTATGGAGCCCTGAGGTCTAGTTTGAGTAACGCTAATCTAGAGGGTGGGGGGTTTACTTGGGATTTGGCTTGATGAAGAAACCCTTTTTTTATCCTTATGTGTCCTCAAATTGTTAAGAACACTACATTTATTTATATTACTCTTAAGTTTGACAGGGGAGCTTTTTGCATTAGATGACTCACAATTTCTGGACACAGTGCTGTGAATTGAAAATTAATCTCTAAATGGGATTTGTTAGATTTTGTTTTAATTTTAAATTCAAGCCTCTGTATCTGGTCTCACCTGCTTTGGGCATCATGTGGTTAATTCTGAGTCAGCGTTTTCCTTTGTAAGATGAATACCCGTAGAGGGGTCAAACATGAAAGGTTCTCATGAAAATGGCGATCAAAGTGCTTCAGGCTGATTTGCCATGATTCTTTACCTTTGGGACTTTATCTGAAGTGTGGGTGGGTGGGTGGGTTGGGGTTGCCCTTAAGAAGCTGTAGTGTTTTTACCCTTGTGTATGTTTACTGGTAGAAAGGATATCCTTCTTTGGGCTTGCATGCAGCCATCTGTCCTGACTTGCTCTTTCTGGTGTGCATTTGGTGGCTGGTGTTTCCTATCTGAAAGTGTTTGTGTTCTGTCAGATTGCACATGTGGCTTGTTCCCCATCTCCCTTGTGGCCCGCTTCAGACCAGCAGGGCATGTTTAGCACCGGCATTGGTACACTTTCTGTCTGAGTTGTAGCATTTTCTGTTGGATGTCTGCTGGTACCAGGGACTCATTAAGGTTACTTTTTGTGGCCGTGTGCCTGTTGAGAGATGAGACACACACACACACACACACTATATATATGTATGTATGTATTTGTGTGTGTATATATATATATATACAGTATATATAAAATATAATATTATATAATATAATAAACAGAGCTAAATGCCCTATATTTTTTTCCTATGATATGCCCAACACAAATAAAATGCGTGCGCACACACACACACACACACACACACACACACACACTTGTTAGTATGATTGCATAGCTGGGTTTGGACCTTGGGTGATACTGCTGATGTAGGTCCGTGGCTTGTGGTTGCTAGTGGTGAAACTGGTTTGTATCATAAAGAGGAATAAACATTACTTCGCAAGTAGGACTTGTTGCTAGCAAATGTAATACCATCATATTTTTGACACTTGGATTCGCTTTATATACGGCCCACTCTGTGCCTTGATGTACTTGGTTGTTGAAGCGTTTCTGCAATGCCACTGTTATTGTGGAAATCTTCTTTTGCGCAGATGATTCACTGTGGTAGACTAGAGGCTTAACAGGTTGAAGGCTCATATCAGTCAACGCAATCAATTTTATTACAACAACTACCTATTGTTAAGAGACTTAAATTCAAACCTACCATTTGAAGAGCAAAAAATAGTCATGTTGATTTGAAAATGCAATGAGCTTTTTTTTCTGTCAGAGCTTGTGTGTGAGAGAGCAAAATTAAACTGGATGTGAGAGTGGTAAGTTACCCACTTTTTGTTCAGACTTGGAACCCTGTTCTTTGCGATAATCTTGCAACATTGTCATTCTTTTTTTGGCAGGAAATCTTTCATTGCTCATTAATGTAGCTTGTATGACTGTTGCTAAGGCATTGGTAGCTTGCCATTTGTGGCGGCTCAGCCTTTATCATCTGGGGCCTTATGTTTGAAGGTGGGCTTGAATGGATTTGCTCATAAAATTGAGCCAATGCCAAAATCCACCCAAAAGATCAGAATGATTAAACCTGAAATCTGTGTGAAGCGTTTACAGATGTGCACAAACTCCTGATTATACAGGCCACAGTTTTCTTGTAGCTCTGCAGCTGTATTGCAGGCATTGTACAGCTATGATCTTTTCACAGAACGAGACTGAGATAATCTGAGTACCATGCCATTTATGCCTACTGTTGTGCTTTGTGTTTAACTTTATTAGGGGCACAGTTTTCATGCCACAAATACCCTCTGCTTTGTTTGAATTATGCCATTAAAGTGTTTTGGGCAGGGATGAAATGGGCCCTGGGGCTAAATTATTAAAGGCTGTGGTACCGGTAAGATCCATTTATCAGTTCTGTTTTCGGTACTTGAGGGGGGAAAAAATAATTTCCTATTCATTATTGCTACAAAAATGTTCTCTTGCACATTTCACCGCCACAGATCCGTTTCTGATTGCATTTTTGCTATTCTTAATTTGGAATCCCGAATCCTTAAGAAATCGATTGATTTGGAGGCCACGGGCAAACTAAGGTTAGTGCACAGTAAAGAGTGTCAAAGGAAAAAGTCATGCAATCTGCTTTTTCCTTAAAAGTGAACAATTGGAGTGTACAGTGAACAGTGTAATCAGAAGGTCTGTTGGCCCTTACACTTTACATTTGCTTAACATCTGTTTAAGGTGGAGCTTTTAATTAATTGAATATTGTTGTGATGAGGAAATGTATAAGCTGATTATTTTAATCATTTCATATAAAAGCGTACATTTTCTTTTGTTGGGCGTTGTATATTTGAAAGACATATTAAGGTTTGTAATATTTTTCTTAAGACTGATATAAACAAGTGAAGTTATAGCATTGGTGCCTAAGTTGACTCCAGGGCATTTACAAGAAGTATCTTTTTGCAAACTGCCAAGAACCAACTAAGTAAGTATTGGTAGTGGATCGGCCACGTGGCTGATATCTGATCCGTCTGATTAGGCTTGGGTCGGTACCAATACCAATTATAATCTATATTAACGACTTTGCTACAGTTTGCAACTCTATACAGTACTTATGCTTAAATAGAGCGATTTTCCACTTAACAAAAAGTACCAGTAAGAGTACCATTTAAAGTACTGGACCAATAAGCAGTATTGGTAAGAGTAGTATCATTAAAATCTTTGATACCCATCGCTAGTTTAGGGACTTGTCCTCTTCTGTTGTGTGGTGATTCTGATATTCCTCCAGTACTGCCTGCACTTGTACCTGGGCATTCACTGGAAGCTCAGCCAAGCTGCACTTACAGCTAGTCGACTCTTTGACTGTTTGCTGTATGTTTGTAATGTTTTCCTGACTTTTCCTGAACACTGCTTTGGACAAAATCCTCTACTAAATAAATGTAAATATTAGTGACTCCAAACCACAGCATCATGGTGGCCACAGGTCATCATCAGGAGCATAAACTAAACCTTTCGTCAGCTCTTTCTTATGGCATCTACTTAACTAGACACTAGAGAGAAGGTACTCTTGCAAGTCAGGGGGATACTGAAGTTTAACAGCAATCACTCACTATCTAACTCTATTGGCTAAGTGGTTCTTTATATTGCTTCTGCTGCTTAGCAGTTCCGTCAACCAGAAAACTGTTTCAAAGGTGACGGACTAATAACTCCAGTTTAATTGACTTGGATGGGAATCGGGTGGTTTTATGCTATGAGGGAAATTTGTGTTCAGATAACCATTCCCAGCAGCTGCTCAGCAAAGCACTATCTGCCTGTTTATCGCAGCAAATGTGTAACTTCCTGCATGTTTTTAAGGAACGTACAGTCAGCTTTGATTCACTTCTACCTCAAGTGCTGCCTGTTAGTCAGTTTTTTTTGCATAATTGTATCACTTACAAGAAGAGTGTCTTTATATTTATGACTGACTTTAGATGCAGCTCTAAGCCATTATTAAATTCTTGACTGAAAAAAGTGTTTCCAAGGTTGTGGGTGTGCTGTCATATTTGTGTCCGTTGCTGAGCCCCCAAGGTTGTGGGTGTGCTGTCATATGTGTCTGTTGCTGAGCCCCCAAGGTTGTGGGTGTGCTGTCATATTTGTGTCCGTTGCTGAGCCCCCAAGGTTGTGGGTGTGCTGTCATATTTGTGTCCGTTGCTGAGCCCCCAAAGTTGAGGGTGTGCTGTCATATTTGTGTCCGTTGCTGAGCCCCCAAGGTTGAGGGTGTGCTGTCATATTTGTGTCCGTTGCTGAGCTCCCATGGTTGAGGGTGTGCTGTCATATTTGTGTCCGTTGCTGAGCCCCCATGGTTGAGGGTGTGCTGTCATATTTGTGTCTGTTGCTGAGCCCCCATGGTTGAGGGTGTGCTGTCATATTTGTGTCCGTTGTTGAGCCCCCTGTGGACATCTGTGTATGTAAATGATCTCCGATGTTTCCTGGGGCCTTTGCTTCATACTGGGTGGCTCTTTCCCCTTGCTGTCCATGGCCATCCATCCATACTATATTACCTGTCCTGGTCAGGGTCCCATTGCCATCCTTTATTGAAAATTCATTGTGCTAAAGGTTTCGCTGTTAACTGTATGCGAATCTGTCCGTAAGTTGTCAGATTTGTTTGGCTTGTCGCCGCTCTCAGCGCTGGGCAGCGTGCCTTGGACACTTTTGTCACAGCTGTGCGAGTGGAATGTTGCCCTTTCAGAGCTGTGTGGTGGGCTGAGTCAGTGACCACGTGCCAGGATGAACTTCCCCTGGCTGGCAGTGTTCAGTATGTCTCATCTGGCTTTCATCTGTGCTGGTGGAGGAACCCAACCATCTTGTTCAGCGCCTTATGTAGAAACTGTGGTTATTTGTGTATTTTTCCCATGTCTGTCTACCCAACAAAAGTTAAGAGGACTGCATTTTGTCCTGCATGCTACTCTTGGTGCATGTCAGCTATCTTGACCCTTTTGGAATTTGATTCCAACATACTTTAGATATTTTAGTATTTGTACTTTAGTATCTGTCTCATGGCCCTTTGCACCTGCCTATTTCCTTCATTTTGATTGTGGCAATGTCCATATTTGATTATTCTACTGCCCCCCTTTAACAGAAATGTGAAAAATTAGCATTTGGAACAGAAATGCTGACCCTAAACTAAAATGTTAATTACTGCCTTGAAGTTTGGTCTGTTCCCCAACCCTCCTCACAAAGGATGGCTGTTTGCTGATTTGTATCCAGTGATTTTTATCTATGGTTTTGTACTGATCAGTGACTGTGTAGTGTGACCACTGCTAATGGTGTGTCTGGGACTCTAGTTGCAAATCTTCCAGGACATACTGAGGTGACAAACCTTGGGTCTGCTATGGAAATGAAACCATTATTTTCCATAACCTCTCCAAGGACAGAGTGTCTCCATGCCATGCTTACTGTCCTGCTCAGACGGGCCGAGTGGAAGTTATGGCTCCCTTTTTTTAAAAAATAACTGGATGCTAGCTGCATGGAACCAAGGTAACGTTGAAGGCTCTGACTGCTATTGGGGAAATGTGTTGGGTGCTTCAAAGTATCCAGGGGAATCTAGGAAAGCAGTGCGGGGGTATTTTGGACTTTGGGAGCTATTATCAATCAGCTATGTGTGGTTGGAGAAGTGTTGTATGTTTGAGAAGTGGGCTCCTCTTGCTGTAGCCAGTGGGTGAGCTGCAGGTGCATCACCAATGGCTTTCCTATACATCTGCCTGCTTTAAACTCCTGCTAATCCCAGTGCCTGAGTATGCAGCCTCAGTGCAGTGCTTTTAAAATGAAACCATCTGCAGTGAAGCAGAATGATCAATGTGTCTTTGTAGTGTATTTAGGGGGCTACTTTCCTGCTCTTTATTTTAATCCTTTTTGGGAAATACAGTAATCATTCTGAGCTATTCATTAGTGCACTGGAGTATTTCCCTCTTCGTGTCCAAATGCAGACACACACACCAGTCATCAGTCTCCCCTCTGTCACAAGCACTCCCAGCCCTACCCTCCCAAATGGAAGAATTTGTGTGGCCACAATAAGTGAATTATTTGATCACACAGTGGAAAATCCTTCAACTAGAATATGAAATTCCACACGGATCCGAATTCTTTTACAGACACGTACTGTATCTGACGGCCGCAGTCTGGATTTCAGATGTGTGCTGCCCATCCAAAACACTGGATGATTGTAAGATTCTTGTAACAACAGCTGAAAAATGTGTTTTTGGTCTGAACCAAGAATTTTAATGACACCAGTATTTTCACCACTTGAATTAAATGGTGTCATTGTCTTTGTCTAAAAAGTGTAAGAACAACTGAAGTACGTAGTGGTGTATGTCCAAAACGACTGCAATGGCTTATTTGCATCAAGTGTATTTTTAAAAGTAGAGTAAAAAAATAAAATCTTTAAAATGTAACAAATGATTAAGTAGTTCCTCGTAACTTGTTGTCTTTAGTACTTGTGGTTTCAGGTCAACAGACCACAACTGTTCTTACTATAAGCCAGGTTGTTGTGCTTGTTTTGCTTAAGCTGAAGTCATCTGCCTAATCTGTTTGTTACTGTGAGGTTGATGAGGTTGTCATCTTAACTCTATAGAGCAGTGACTGTACTGCCCCCCAGGCTGCTAGGAGATGTTTTTGTCAGGGGATTCCTCTCGCTCAGGGGGCAGTGGGCCTTAGCTTTGTGTTGCTGATGAAGTTTAGCCCTCAGGGGAAAATGAGTTGGGGAACCCCTGGTTTAGCCCACATCCTGGTGATTTGCCGCCATCTTGTTACTCCTGTTGTAATGAACTAAACTAGTGGATGGGGGGCGGGGTAAATGAACAATTTTAGCATTATATACAAATAATAGGAAAATCATGTTTTAAGTTTTGGGTAGTTGAGTAGCATGCCGTATCTGTGTATTTATAAGTGTATATATCTACTGTGTGTGTATAATTGTAAAATATATACTTACTGTTCCCAGTGTTGGCTCGCCTGCTTTGTGAAGGAGCTAGCACTTTACTGTTGGCTGCCACATCAGCAGTCAGAGTGAGTTGTAGGGAAAGGTGTGTGTTGGATCATTGTGACTGTGATAACGTAGTTCATTATTGCAACAAGAACCAAGGTTTGTGCTTTAGAGCTGAAAGGGAAGAAATTAGCAGAATTCTCATTCTTATTCTTAAAGCTGAGCAGCTGCCACCTGCTTTTTGTAACTGTGGTTTTAGTGTCGCAAGTATTCGTCATATACATTACATTGATTTATTTAGCAGGGTCAGCATGTCCCTGGAGCAATTGGGGTTAATGGCTGTTCTCTGGCATCCAATGGCGAAATCACTCTACTGACCGCACAATTTGAACCAGTGACCTTCTGGTCACTAACCTAACTCACTGAACCAAACACCAGCTGGATACTTTTACAGTATTCCCTGTATTCTCGCAGGAACATTAAAAGGTGATGGCTAAAGGGGTAAAGTACAATGCTGCTTCCGAAAAAATTAGAATGCTGTGTAAAATGCAAATAAAAACGGTAACAACAGCAAATCAAATTTCTCAGGTAAGATTTTATCTCATGACAAGTGTATGCTCAATTTTGAATTTGATCCCAGCAACATGTTTCAAAAAGTTGGGATGGGCATTTTTACCACTGTGTTGCATCACCTCTTAACAAGGGAAGTATGGGCAGTGAGGACACCAGTTCCTGGAGTTTTGAAAGTGACATGTCCCATTCCTGCCTGATAAAGTGTCCCATTCCTGCCTGATATTTCAATGGCTTAACAGTTCAGGGTCCCCTTTGTCATATTTTTCGTTCCATGTTTTCAATGGGTGACAGGTCTGGACTGCAGGCAGGTCTTCCCAGACGTGCAAGCTACCCAAGCCATGGGTACTAATGCACCCCCATACCATCAAAGGTGCTGGCTATTGAACTGTCAGCTGATATCAAGCTGGATGGTCTCTCTCCTCTGTAGCCTGGAGGCCGTGGCATCCTTGATTTCCACAAAGCACTCAATTTTGATTTACCAGATCACAGGACAGTTTTCCATTTTGCCTTGGTCCGTCGTAAATGAGCTCAGGCCCCGAGGTGTCGGCGGGTTTTAGATGTGGTTATGGTTTTTTGCTTGGTAGCGTTTCATCCTGCATTTGTGGATGCAGTGACGAAGTGTGTTCACAGACAGTGGTTTTTGGAAGTGTTCCTGAGCCCGTGCAGTGAATTTTCACTCTAGTATTGTCTGATCTTAATGCAGTACCACCTGAGAAGCCAAATATCACGGCTATCCGATATTGGTTTGGGTCTTGTGTACAGAGATTTCTCCGGATTCTCTGTTTTAATAATGCTGTGTACCATAGATGATGGAATTCCCACATTCTTTCCAATATTATGTGGAGGAATATTATTTTTAAATTGTTGCAGCATTTCCCATTCTTCAGTGCATGAAGACTCTGCCTCTCTGGGAGGCTCTTTTATACCAATCGTCTTACAGACCAGTGGCCAGTTAACCTAATTTAGTTGAGATATTTATCCGGGTGTTTTGTTTTAGCATTGCTCAACTTTTCCAGTCTCTTGTTGGCCCTGTCCCAACTTTTTTTTAAACGCTTTGGTAGCATCAAATTCATATTGAGCATGTATTTGTCATAAAAAACATTTGCAGTTTCAGTATTTGATATGTTGTCTTTTAAACTCCTGTTAAATATGGGTTTATTTGTAAATCACTGCATTCTATTTTTATTTACGTTTTACACAGCATACCAACTTTTTTGGAAATGGGGTTGTTAAATGAAATTCAGTGTAAAGTGATACTTGCAAGAATGACATTATTTTTGTTTTCCACAGAATAAAACTGATCAATCTGTTGGCCAGATTTAATGAATTAAAAATATACCATGGTCTGGTTCTTTGAGAGTTGCCGCCCTTCCTGTATTTTGCATGATAGATCTGTATTGTAAAATATAATGTTGTGTCCCATTTGAACCAATACAGGGTGCAATTTGTCGTGTTTTTTGGAGCACACATCCTATTCGTTGGGGACAGTATCGATGGGGGGTTAACTGGCTGCACCCCTACTAGTGGTGAATGAACTGATGAAGTCTGTCATCCTCCACTGAGAGTGGCTTATTCACCAGTGCGTGATTTTTGCCTGAATATTCCTATAGGCGTATAAGTGGATTGTCACCCTCTCAGACCTGTGTGGTCGGTATGTCTCACAGCAGAATATAACACACCACACTGGTATGGTGCCGCGGCAGGTGGTTTCTGCTGCCTGGTTCTCAAGGGCACCACCAAGGGGTGGCCAGGGGTGACCGCTGCCCCCCAGAAACCTCTAGCCACCCTGTGGCCACCCCCTAATGCCGCTTAGAGATTTTTTTTCCAGAAGCGAAACCATCAGAAGCTGCAGTGCAGCCCTGGCCTGTTGTCTGTTTGCACTGCAGTGCTCCTGATTCGTAAAACTTTTAATTGATTTGATTTTGTCGTTTATCCAAATAATTTAAACTGCTAAAGAGAATAAAGTACATTTATTTTAAATTGGTTAGCTATGTTCCACTTTAATCACATTTGAATGGAGCAAACGAAGCTAGTTAGGTTTATTTTATTTATATCTAATATATAAAAAATGTATTATGTCTCTGTGTTTGCGTCACCCCATGAAAATCACACGCTACCCTGTGGCTGCCCCACTGAAAAGTTCTTGCTGCCTCAGCAAGACCTCATGAGGGGTTCTGTCATCTACCATCAGCCACGCTGCAAATGGTCCACAGATTATTGCCGATTTCTGTCATCTACCATCAGCCACGCTGCAAATGGTTCACAGATTATTGCCGATTTCTGTCATCGCTTCAGCAGCTGCTGCACTTTCCGGGATTGTCATCGGGCAGCTGATGAGTGCTGGTGACGCTGGAGTGTGTGCTGGGAGCAGTGTGGCCTGCTCACTTGGCACCCAGGGCTACTTCTGTTCGCTTCCTGCATGGCCCTTTTAGTTCCGACCTGTTCCTCCAGCTTAATTGGTTTGTAAAACCAATTTATAAAGAATTTTATGATATTTATGATATTCACAAAACCTTTCAGTTTTTTATATTTTTAACAGCTAGCAAGCAATTGGGCTAAACAAATGTGTTTTGAGTTAACAGTTTTATATGCTTGATAATTATGGAGCATAAACCGCAGGCAGGCTGTTCACTTAAAGCCATGTTTCCCAACCTGGTCCTCGGAGACTGCTGGACTGTCTGCGTTTTTCCTCTCTCCCAGCCCCATGCCAGGTGCTGGGATGAAGCAAAAAGTGTGTACTGTCTTGCAAGGAACTCCTCGGGAGCCAAAACATTGACTGTCCGGCCATCCCAGGACCGAGTTGGAGAACCCTGAGTCAAAGGACGCCGTTTGATCCTCTTGTCCTGTGAATCCTGGGGAACTGAGCAGCAAGAACAGTCAGTGGTTATGCATGACTCAGTGCACCTACTTAAAGCCCATGCATTCAGGTTTTCTGCCTTTTAGAGCAGGAGTTATTATGGGCAATAAACTGCATTGCACATGTTCCTCTTTAGTGTACAATCTCCTAGCTCTCAGTAAATGATTGCCTTAGGAAAACTGCAGAAGAGGAAGAGGCATCTGCCTCAGCTTCGTTCGGTTCCTGTGTCTTTTGTGTCCCTCTTTAGTTCAGTCCTTAAAGGACGAATTCCTTAGCGTAACGCCCCGTCTTTGGGAATGAGATGGATTAGCCATTGGTTGAATTTTCAGGGTTGTTTTTTTTTTTCCCTGCAGGGATATGGAGGGTTTTGAGTGTCTCTATCTGCTGTTGACGACTGGTCAGTTGTAGAAGTATATTGGTCTCCTCTAGAGACTTAAGTACATGGTATCTAACAATAAGTATTTAAATGGGGAGCTTGTCTTGCTTTGGCATAAATGGAGCTAAAGTGGAAGTTGGTGAACAAACAACCTTTTGTCACTTTGGTACTTTTGTCATGACAACTTCTAATATTTGTTACTGTGAATTATTGAAGTGGACTTCCAGCTCTTATCCTCCTCTTAGTTAGAAAGGATGCAAAACATCTGTAAAATCCATGCTGTTTTCTTCATCCTAGCTATTAGCTTATTTCATGGAAAAAATGGCTAATTATTAGGTGATGTCATAGTGTCCAAGAAACTATGCAAGAGAAACTTTTCAGTGTATAATGTGTTCATATGGATCTGAATGTCAGTTTTGTACGTATTTTCTGGCAGTTATAAGCAATAGTTTGCCATAAATGCAAGCCCAGTTTGTGGTTAATATGTCGGGTGGTGATAAGCTCGTACTTTGTCTAATGAGGACAGGCGTCGCAGGGAAAGGGTGACGGCATGCTCAGTGCTGAATCTCTTCCCAGTGCCGTCTGCTGGGTCCGACAGCAGGGAGCCAGAGTCATGGCGGCATGATACGCGCTCCTGGCATCTTCAAGGCGCTTTCACCGGATTGGGGTCAACCTCTCGCCTTTGCCTGTCTAGCAGCTTTAGTTGTCAGGCAAATAAACGGCTTGAGGAATTCTCAGCGTCTCCTGCTACGTAGCAGTTAAGCTTTATGGGGAGTGTGGGGGTGGGAGGGGCTGCGTGGACATGCTGACCTTCAGTGTTGGAAACGCTGCCACCTGTTGCCCATGTAAACTATTCTCCCCTCCTATGAATACAGAAACTAGGCGATCCAATTTTCAAATGCTTCCAAATCTGTCCAGACGCTCCATGCCGTAAAGGGCCTTCATGTCTGGGAGCACGTGTTCTGAATAAAAATGCTGATTTCTCGGTGGGTATTGCCAAGGCGTATACAGGCCTATAGGCGTATACCTTGGAAAAATCAGTACCTGTTCAGCACCTCTTCATAGTCAAACGGCAGTCCCTTGATTTATATCCTAGTAATTTTCTGGTGTATCCCGATTTTGTTATATATATTTTTTTGCCTTTCCGTCACACTTAAATCAATTGACTAAAGAGAGCTGAACTTGTGACATCTGGCTGAAAATGAAAAGACCTGATGAGTGGCAGAGAGCTCCGTATGCCTTCCTTTTTCTTTCCTAAGGAGTGTCATGTTTCTGTTCAACGATGTTGCGTTGCTGATGTGGGGCAAAGGGTTGCAAGATGTCAAGATGAGTCTCTGGAGAACTCCCGGAACCTGATGACATGCATTGATGTCTGCACGTTCCACATATGAATACAAATAAGGGTCCCCTGTCAAACCCAGAACAGAATCGGAACCCTGGTGTTGTGGACTGTTGATTTTGGTCTGCTGCTATGGAACACGGCAAGAAATCTAAAGTTAAATGGGGAGAAAAAACGGCTTTGTTTTTATGTGGGAATGAAATTAGTGTTGCGAGGATAAGCAGCCTATTAAATGTGTAAGCCTGCTTTGAGCTACCCTTGTGTACAACACTCACTTATATTAGTGGGGCCCAGTTACAGGGCTCTCTGCAGTTTAAACATGGTGTCACATGGTCCAGTATTTTGGTGTCCAGATGATGATGACTGAAGCAACCCATAGGCTGGTTGTGCCTTTGCTGCTGTCTCGCCAGTCTTGGTAACACTGTATATCTGTAGCAATCATTGCTGCAGTGATACTTAAGATACTGTAATCTTATTTTTAACAATTATTCTGTCTCTTTCTCATCCTCTGTCCTTCTAGACTGCTGGTCTGTTTGGTGAAGTGACCCCACCATGCGTGAATACAAATTAGTGGTGCTAGGCTCGGGAGGTGTGGGGAAGTCTGCACTGGTAAGTACTTCTGTTGCAAGTACCCCTTGTTAAAGCCTTCCCCTCCCCGCCAAACCAAACACCACCCACTTTGGCTTCAGCCATCAATCAGCAGTATGCTACGTGCAGGCTGGCTGTCTGCTGTCTCAGAGGCTGACGAAGAGCTGAAAAAGTGTTCAGTAGTTTGCTTGATGCATTGGAGGTTAGACCCAACTGCCCTCCCTGCAGACCATGTCTGGAGGAGTTTGCACTGTGGCCCCTTGTCTCCCCCCCTGCCTTGTTTCCCAGCTCTCTTCTTCTGTGAGGCATTACCTTAGATCTTCATCTTTTGACAATAAGCTCAGCAGCTTCTCAGCGCATGACCTGTTCTTTGGACCGTGCAGCTGTTTTGTTTTAAGTTTTAAATTGCTTTGTGTAGGATCTTTTTCAGCAGATTCTTACTGTAATAGTCATGTGTTACTTAATGATGGGGATATGTTCTCAAATATTTTATTTGCCGATTCGACAGCTTTGTGCGAAAAACAAGGGTACTTACACAAACCTAACACAGCTTTGCACTAAAGAGTACACAAATACAATGATTTAAAAAAATACTGCGTAGTAAATGTATAAACCAGAAGCAGTTATCAAGTATTATGTGCCGTACATAAATGTGTTATATTTTTGTACAACTGGCAGCAATTCCATTATGTAAGAAATGTTTGATATATGATGTCACTAGGTGATAGGAATTTTTCAATGGGTTTGGTTTATTGGTTGGTTGTGGTCGATATTGCATCACTCTGCCCACTCATCTCATCTATTACAGACAGTCCAGTTTGTACAGGGAATTTTTGTGGAGAAGTATGACCCCACAATAGAAGACTCCTACCGAAAGGTAAGTGGAGGTGATTGTGGGTGTGGCCTGATCCCCATCATGGCCATGCTGATGGGTCCATCTGAAAGCACCTTTCCCTTCCCCAAATAGCAAGTGGAAGTGGACGCACAGCAATGCATGTTGGAGATCCTTGACACAGCAGGGACGGTAAGCCACACCATCATCGTCAGTTTCCCATGCACTTTAGGTTGCACGAGTTAACAGGTTAGCAATTCACCACCAGCCTTGTGTCAAGCAGAATCTTATAGTAGTCGCAGATGTAACGGTTTAAGTGTTTCTTTTTTTCTATAGCTGCTATCAAATATTAAGGCAAAACTTAATGGAATGTGTGATAAGCAGCACTATTACATCTGGCAATATTTACCAGTGTTAAACAATAATGTCTGTTAGACTCCATTTATTTTTCGCTTTATGGGTTTTTTTGCTGAGGTAGGTTAAACACGTTATGTATGTACTGAAAACCCTCTAAAGCCACCAATTAAGAACTAAAACAAGTCATGACTGCAACCTGTACTTTAAATATTTTCTCATTTTTACACTTGTATACTTTTTATGTGCATACGTTTTTAGTACTTGTATTAATTTGTAATATTCAGCTTGGTTTTCCCTCTGCTTTATCGCACAGACTGGAGTAGAGGCAATTTCCTTTCACTGCTGGTGTAGCACTACATTCATGCATGTGGCAAAAACAAATCTTAAAATATGTTTATTGTATTATCTACCTTGCTAGAATGACAGGACAGTAGCAACTGCTAAGTAAATGAAACTTTTTAGCCTAGTTTTCTGCTCATATCCTCATGTGCAAAGTAGACACATTGTGTCACCACAGGACTGAATGTTCAGCGCACTCAGATTCTTAGCTCAGAACTGAACATTTGATGGGAGTGCGCCCTCTAGTGGTATGGCGTTCGTTTTTCACTTATTCAAATGGTGGTTTCTGAATCCTGGTTTTGTTGGCCCACTTTTTCCTTTTTCCTTCCTCAGACTTTGAATTATACATTACGCAGTTAAATCACTCAATGAGTATCTGGCTGACTAATATTTAATTAATAAAGTGGGAAGACAGGAATTTTTATTAACAGGAATTGCAGTTTATATCTTATTTAATGATAAATTCAAATAGACCTTTTCATTTTGATGTAAAAATGAAATGACTTAGCATTTAATCCCCCATAACATGTAAAATTTAACACGAATGTCTCTAAAAAGACTAAAGAAATTAACTCAGTTGTAACTAAAGCCATTCGGAAACCCTACCTTGTGTGTCCAGAAGCTCGGATGTATTTGCTGTAGTGCCACTAAATAACACTCCAACTGGAACACTGCTTTATAGTGGATGGTTACTATTGCCAGTGGGGATTTTGACCACTGATCTTCAGAAATTCAGAACAGAGCCTCATTGGAGCTGGCCAACCAGTCTAAACCTTCATCAAGGCAGAGGGTGTAAAGGCAGACTGTGAGCCTTCCCACCTCTCGCCCTTCACAGGAACAGTTTACAGCAATGAGAGACCTGTACATGAAGAATGGCCAGGGCTTCGCTCTGGTCTACTCCATCACAGCACAGTCAACATTTAATGACCTGCAGGACCTGAGGGAGCAGATCCTACGAGTAAAGGACACTGAAGATGTGAGTATTTCACTGCTCATTGTTTTCTGCAGGACAGATGCTGCAGACTTGGGGGCCAGTGGTTTCCGTAGAGGAGCACAGAAACCTGCCTGTTAAATGTCTGTGTCCTGGTTTTAACTTTGTGTGAGCCAGTGCTTTAAATCCAGCCTACCCACAGCCTGCTAGCATGTACTGTACATCTCTGCATGTGCAACTCTTTCCCTCTATTCATTTATACCATTCTGTGTAACTCATGTCTCTGAACCAGTAGTGCTTTAACCCTCAAAATGATATTCTTTAAAGCCAAACAATTAAAATTGTTTAGTTTACTTCAGAGTTTACAATTTCATAAGAAGAAAGTGAAAAAGTGAGAAAGATATGTGAAATAGTGGAAAGTCATATACAGGCACAAAGCAGCTACATATTCTTCCGTTTTTGCACCAGCATCATGATAGAAACATCATTAACACTCCAACCCGCTCGCGCTAAATTCTTCAGAAAATGTCCTGCTCCATTCACACCTGAAGATCGATTGGAGATTATCAAGACTTTGTATTGGGGGTAAAGCAGGGTAAAGTCTGTTAAATGTCTGGTACAATTGTTTCGGACATCTCTGTTCACATGTATTGCCTGTCTGGGTAATGTCTAGAAAAGTACCGGGTGGCACCGCATGTCTCAAAGGGGCTTAATAGTGACATCAGCTAAATGCCCCCTTGTGGCCAAATCCTGCAGTTTTTGTTAATGAGTGACGCTTTTTGAGTAATATAGCACTGGGGGGATTATCGTACACATGGCCCACAAGCATGCTGGGATATATTATTCTTATTCTGTTGTAGTTGTTGTTGTAGTAAATAGTTGTATTTCCCAGTTGTGGCGCGTTTGGTACCCGAGTCATATGTGAACCCTGTCTGATACCTGTGTGTCCCTAGCTTTATATATGTGTGTCTGACAGTCTGGCGTCTGACTTCCTTGTGTGTCTGCCATTGTTATTGGTTCGGGGCTTGTTTCGTTTCTGAATAGGTTCTGTTAAAGACTTGAGAATGCTATTCTTATCTGTATGCCCAGCGCCGCAGTAATGTAAATGGTGATATTGTATATCGCGATATTTTTTAAAGACTGTATCTTCAGTTTGAAAACTGAATATTGCCCAACCCTACCTCACACCTCTACGATCAGGGTTTGAGTCTCCGCCCTGGGTCTATGTAGAGTTGACATGTTCTCTGTGTTGTCCTGGAGTTTCCTCCTGGTTCTCAGTCCCCCACACACCAAAAACAGTGAATCTGAGTTGCCAACTTGTCCATAGGTGTGAATGTTATCTGTGTGTGCCCTGTGTTGGCACTCTGTCCTGGGTTATTCCCGGCCTTGTGCCCTTAGCTTCCAAGAGAGGCTCTGGACCCCTTTAACCCCGCATAGAACAAGTGGGCACAGAAAATGGATTGAGTGAGAGTAATTTATTTTTATCTAAATGCTTTTTCGGCCAGTTTGCCAAGGGAACACAAGTGCTCGCAGTGAGCTGCTAATGGCCTGTTCCTCAAATGATAGCCGCTCTAAGCCCTTTCTCTTACTCGTTTCCTCTTGATGGCCTCTCCTGATGTGTTCCTACTTGTGGATCTATGAGGCAGAGGTACTGCATTTCCTTGGCGGGCTGCAAGCCGGAAATGTTTTGCACGACTAGTAACCTGAGAGTCAGGAACATGTGATGTGATATGTCTGGCTGGGCATGAGGTGAGAGATGTGAACATGCCATGTGGTCAGGGTGCCCAGGGCACTTTATGCTTCTGCTAGTTCATTGCAGAGGTAAAAATGTTTAGTAATCTGAGACAGAAACCAAATGTACTTTTTCAGTCTGAGGCGTGTGTGTGTGTGTGTGTGTGTGTGTGTGTGTGAATACACACACTCCTGGAGGGATGACATCATTAATGGATTGACCGATCAACAGAGAGTCATTGTCTTTTTTATTTTCTCTAAGCTGCTTATTGAAAGCAAAGATGATAAAATCATTAATCGCTGTCCTTT
>JAODKL010000107.1:7971874-7982199 GCA_026780765.1 Petrocephalus schoutedeni
TCTAAAAAATTCTCTCACACATTATTTTGACATTTAGCAAATAGAAATTATTTTGTGAATCCGAACGGGCCTAAAACCGAAAGGGTTTTGTATGATTTCATATCAGACAGTAAGTCTTTTTATACAGTGTATGTAAACTTTTGGTTTCAACTGTATAGAACATACACCAAAGAAACCATCAACAATTCTCTAGCAACCCGAACATGGTAAAGTAATTGTATTTTTACATGCGTATTAATAAGTACCGCATTTTCAAACAGCGCTCGACCGCTTTTTTATCCTTAGTAACGAGCCACGTACACAAGGGTCAAATTAACAATGATGCATAAAGCTGCTATAACAAAAGCTGCGACTGCGTTGAATAAGTTAAAGTTAAATAGACACATATTCAAAACTTTTCCACACCTCAGACTTTCCTTTCGTTGCCGGTGCAACCAAAACGCAATCGCCAGAGGCTAGCCTCGGTTTCACCTCATCAGCATCCATCTTCGCATCTTTCTCGCGCTAATCAAAAGGCATCACTTGACCGCGAGCCCGAACCCGGCCCGAACCCGTGTAAAATGATAGAAATTAAGCCCGTCGGGTTCGGGCAAAGATCTTCAGCTCTAATGAGATCCTCATTTTAGCGAGTTAACAGACAGACAAATCATTACCCACAGAATTTTATCAGAACAGAAAACCATAAGTGTGACTCAGATCATAGTCAGTTTTACTAAATGATAAGATGGTGGGGCGCCTGTACTGGATGCTTGTTTAAAAGAGGGATAAATGGATGGATTAACATTCATACTCAACTAACAAACCCAAAAAGTGGTGCCTCATATTTAATAGTTGCTATTTTGATGCCTCATTGGTAGTCTTTAATTAGCAGAGCATGACTACACTAATCAGCAAGCGGTGGCTGATGCTCTGTGACTTCCCGAGTTTCAGTCTCGCCAGCAGGCCTGCGGAGGCTCGATATGGTGTCGGGGGGGCCTGTCTGCTCCGATCCCATCACATGGGCTCAGCCTTCCCCTGCTGACTGACCTCACTGCAGTTTGGGGCACCTTTGGTAAGTGGGAATAAAAAGAGAAATAATAAATGGGTGATTTGTTTTTAGAATACAATTTTTTTCCCCCATTTTATAATTCACTGTAAAATGAAAAGAAAAATTACTGGAATGGATCTCTTAAGTCAATTTCCCAGAATAGACAGAATAGAAATAGGCTGTCTTTCCCCAGAAAGATCCTTTTATATCTCATATATACTGTATATATATATATATATATATATACAGGTATCCATGGACTGTAAGAGAGGGCATCAGTCAATCTTGACATATCTTGATCGTTACAGGGGAGAGGTTAAAGATGCTCTCTAACTTAAGGTATGATGTCACACACATTTAACTAAACCTCTACAGTCGCATCACCATCAGTTTATAATGGTGGTAAAATACGTCCGCTAACGTCCACTACATCTGCTTCGGGCGTCTCTCAATAAATTTTATTAAGGCTCGTATATATACAGTATATTAGGATTAAAGGCCTCATTGATATTGACCCCTCCATAGCCATGGGATTTGCATTTGAATTGGGAAGCTTCTAATCACATGTACATTGTCCTAACCCGCTAAGCCACACGCACAAGTTTCTTGTTATATGCTACGGGAGAGCACTAGTAACAGGAATGGAGAAGAAAAAACACAAATAAGCTTTTAGTTTCACTTTCAGAATTTATTTCAAGTGGAATGAAGTTTTCAGATGCAAAGAATGAGCGTAAGTTTACATGTCAACAAGAAAGCACATCCAAACCATAATTTCCACAAGCATATATTACAGAGAAAAATCTGTGTGCTTACATACATGATCTTTAGAAAACTGCCTCTCATTTTCACCCTCCCATGTGGCACATGCAATGCCCATGATATGTTAGGAATATGCTGATCAGTGGTGTCTACTGATTACCCTTTTCATTTTTTTTTGTATTTATTTATTTGTACAATAGTAAGTGGAATTATGCACCCACAGCCCATTTTAAGTCCAATGGAAATGTGAAAAATTACAATTAAGAAGAAACAATTAAAGAAAATAAACAATTAAAGAAAATAAACCATCAGTTTCAGAATCTCTGGGATTTTTAGCCTAATATTTCAAAAGGGGCTGCTAAGTTAAGTATGTATTTACAGTTATTTAATGTTACAAATTACATAATACCGCCTTGAACATTATTATTATTATAGCCCAGGTATAACAGCACTTCATTTAAAGCTTGATCAGACCAAGCAAAGTGATGTTTGAGTGATTGTGTCCTGCAAGCATAAAGAGTAACATTCTCAGATTACTCAGCTGGTTAGCTGAAGTTTGCACGACTCGAGGATGCTAATACCTCACCCTGCTATCACCTAGATGTCACAGTGATACACTTTCATGTTGTGCATTATGACATGCTTCAAAACAGCTGCTGTGAAACGTAAGTTCTTATAATAGTATATAAGACAGCCTATCTTTGTGGGTGTGATGAACAACGTTATGGGGCTCCCGAAGTGATGAACTACAATTCCTATGAATACATAATGATTATACCCTAATAATAACCATATGCATACCTGGGGAAAGGCATTGGACCAGACTGTATATCCAGCTCCTACACAATCCATACATTAGTCCTTACAAAATGGGACAATGACAATGGCAGCGCCAACAGTTCCATGTTAGCTCATGGTAGGCCAGACACGATTTTGCACTACATGAATTCTACACTACTGGCAGAATGGCTGTGGAAATGATAGGTGCCATAGGCAGGTGACTGAATGAGTTCCAAAAGCAAGGTGGAGGTGGTGATGAATATTCAATGTGAATATTAGACTAGTGAAATCACTAAAATCACTTAAGTTAACTGGCACTCCCCAACAATGTCCATGGACTGCAAATCTCTTCAAGGAGAGCATTGGCAAATTTTGTTATTAGAGCAAATCATGCATTGTCATAGATGGCAGTTCTATGTGAATTGTGCAAACAATTATAGAAGTATGGCCCTCAGACAGTAAAACATGGGACGTCATCAGACCCAGACAACTGTGCTGTAATCAAACCCAGGCTGTACCTGCCCTGCAATTTCTGGCTGCCTACCATTAGTGTGCATTGCTGTTGTCTGGCTCTTCCCCTCCAACCTCCCCTGCTGTCCAGAGGAACCAGAGCGAAATGGAAGATAGAATGTCCCCTTGGTCTTATTAACTTTCTTGGGTCTTTTGAAAAGTTCTGCCTCAGGGTCATCCAGTGGCATCCAGCCAGGTTTCTCTTTCAATAGCTTGTCTTTGTCAGGCCTCACACTGCGCAAGAACTTCTTGAAGACGGTACTGAGGGAGAATCGAGGGAAGATCTCCTGAGAGCGGCTGCGCGACAGAGGGAGGGCTGGCTCGTCCTCTTCTTGCTGACTTTCAGCCAGTGCCCGCTTGTCCAGCTCTGGCAGGTCCAGCCAGTTGCCAACCAGGTCAGCAAAGACATTGTCACCCAGCACTAGCGGCTGTCGGTTCCGTCCACAGCTCATAAGTGTGGAGGTCCAGTCCGTTGAGTCATCAGTGCCCACATAAGAGTCACTGTCCAGTGACTGCCCAGTCTGATGGAAGCCTTGAGGGCTTCTTGGGTAATCCACAGTTTGAGCCAGCTCGGCTGTGCTCCAAGACACAAATCCTTGATGGACCGGGAGTGAGCAGTCGCTGTTCTCCTGCGAACACGTACTTTCTACAAGAAACCTTTTTGGGAGAGATTGGAGGCATGAAGTAGAGGACATGTTTCCTAGACTGCTCCTGTGCAGAGGCTGGTCTCGTCCATAAGACAAACAGATCGGAGGCTGGCATGGCTTCGGTGGTGGGGTACCAGGGTGGCTCGGTGGAGGGGAATAGAACATCCGGTTATTTGGCAAAGGTGAATGACTTGGCTTCCCTGAGATTTCAAGCTGTTCCAGTACAGTCTGCAGTTGCAGAAGTTTGAGTTCCTGTAGTGCACCCATCATGGAATTCATCTGAGTATGGAGTCCATCTCCTGCCTCCCGCATAGACAGCTATGTGAAGAAGGAAGAGACATTATTTTACATGAGAATTTCCACAAATGTGTTTTCCGACTCTAACCTGGCTGCCACAGATTTTGATGGCTGACATGTTTTCGTCAGCTCAAAGAAATTCTTTCACTCATATATATAAGAGAAAATGTTCCAAAACACCGCCTGAGTTTTTATGTCATTTGGAAAATTCACTACAAAAATTCCTGCTGATCGTGGACATCCCCCCCCCCCCCAAGAATGACCGTGTGCTGACCTTTGACAATGTGCTGACCTCCTAAATCAGTGCCTCGTTCCCTTCCACCTTCTCCCACTCCAAGGGTGGGCTGCTTGGTGGCTGTCAGCTACCATCTATTAAAGACCACTTCAATACCAGGGTGAAGAATAGAGCTTTTTATGCTGCCTGTTTCTTGCCCATTGACATACTTGCAAATCCTAGTTTCAAACTTTATCACTGGGCTTTTCAGCTCAGAGTTCTTCAGATATGAGACCCATACGCAAAAGTACCATAGCGACTCATAGAAGTCTCCTTTGTACAGTTGCACAATCTAAGACCTCCCCTTTCCTGGGCCCAGGCAGACCAGTCTCAGGCTTAAATTAGGCCATATAACTAAAAACTCTTCGAATATTTTAGAAAAAGGCTGAAAGGTTCATTCAAGAACAACAAATGTACTCCTCTGTGGCACAAGTGGAATTTATTGGCTGGTGGTAAACCATTTAAAAATATGCTCTGGTCCCCTCATGGTGTAAGTACTACAGGGAATATTTATGATATTCAAAGTCTGTAATAGGGGTGAAAAGATGCATCAATTATGGCATTGGACAATCACCCATTTTCTATAGCGAGGAACAAGGGATTTTGTTTGCTCATTTGTAACTTACAAGACGTCTCAAAGTACCCGCCTGACACGTTTAGTACTCAACATTTAATGGAGAAAAGGTCATGAGAAAGGCAGAAATCAAGTGCTGGACATTGTATATGATAGCCAATCATGTCAAAGAAGGCCTTATAAGGAGAG
Organism: Petrocephalus schoutedeni; assembly: GCA_026780765.1. Taxonomy (NCBI): domain Eukaryota; kingdom Metazoa; phylum Chordata; class Actinopteri; order Osteoglossiformes; family Mormyridae; genus Petrocephalus; species Petrocephalus schoutedeni. Next base: position 7,976,932 of record JAODKL010000107.1, read on the forward strand.
TGGTAAAGCATATATAATGGGCACTTTGCTGAGGTGTGTAACTACCCAGGGTTAGGCGGCGTATGCTGTCATGCTGATTTGAATATCATTGTAACTTTTAAATCTTTTGCATATCCTCTCACTAATACAGATTTTTACCTTACCAAATTAGACAGTCATTTTCCTGTCGGGAGTTAAGGTATAGGTGGGTCGCTCAGATATAAATGTTTTCTTCCACAGCCCACACAAAATAAAAAATGATGTAATATCATTCTCGGCAAACTCCCCCCTCTCCCCCATCAGGCAGTACTGATTTTTTTCTATACAGTTCAGTAGCTGGCCTTTTGACAATTTCACACTGGTGTATTCTCATTAAGTTCCAATGTGATTTTTTTCAGTTAAGTTTAAAAAGGTTTTAATTTAGGTTATCAAAATGACCAAATAATCCAATCACATCATGACAGAAATTAAAGATTTCTGCTGCACTGAATTGTTCCCTCAGTAATCCTAATTGAATCCAATTGCCTTGGGGCCAGCGATTAACACCCCTGGTCTGCAATAATTCCATGATCCCAGAGATTTTGATAATCTTCCTGCATTGTTCTATTTGCAACTCAAGTCATATATGGAGTGCAGTGAAGCTCAGCACCTATAGCACATCCATTATAATGAATGTATTAACCCCTATTTTTGTTCTGATATGGTACCTAATACATATATGATGCTCTTGTGGGCTGATAACAAGCCATTTGAAAATGGATCTGTGTGGGAACGAGAGCTTGGCTCTTCAGAGACTAAATGAAATTGGCATGTACTCTGGTTAAATCCACAGCCCAGGCCACTAACTCATTCATTTTAAAGTGATTCCCTCAGTCCCTCAGATGAATTATGGCTGTTTGTAGAGCAAGAGAATATTTAACGTTTTGACTTTTCTAATCTTAGGAATATAATTTTGGCCAGTGCCTGCTCAGTGGGGTTTGGGATCTGTGCCCAATTTGGGTTTGTATCCCACAGCTGGCACAGTAATCATATCACTGTTGAGCCTGTGAGCAAAGCCCTTAACTTAACATCCACTTCTGGGCTGACCCTGCCTACTCACGCCAAGCTTTCCTCACTTGTACATCTCCTTGGACAGAAGTGTCTGTTAGATATATGTACTTACATTTAGAATGTACTACTTCCAAATTGAACAGAACAATTTGTCCACTGTGCAAGTAAAATACTCCAGATTCTTTGTGACTGTGGTATCTGTCTGCATAGGGCATGTGCAAAGTCATCTGCTGTGTTAGATTTTTTTTTTCAAATTTCTTCTATCACTTTTAGCAACACGGTGGAAACTGCTTATAGTGATCGTGACTGTCTGGGTGAAATGGATCACTGTAAGCGGATGTTCATTATAACTGTTTTTTTTTTCTTTTTCTTTATGTATCAGGTAGATGACCATCTAATAAACATTTGCATATTTATTACAAGTATATAAGAGCATATATAAACAGCATCACTATTTACTAAGTTTTATTGACTCTTTCAACATACAGTACAGCTATTTCAAATGCTTTTCAAATTACAGCACTGTACAAATTAAATTACTGGACTGTGTATAATTCAAATACACCATGATACCGTACAGTACTGTACATAAAATACAGCTTATTGTAGTTTTGTTGCATCTTGTGCGTCATTTCATTGTGTCTGTGCTGCAGAACCACAGATCAACTTACTAGGCTCCATGAGCAGAAACTGCTAATCCCACTGATTACAGATTTACCAGAAGACGCCCACCTCCCTACTGGCCTCCATCTCCCTTTGCTTTTCTCCAGATCTTCCTGTCACCCCTTATATAGCTGATTCCCCAGCTGTAGGCATTGACTAGCTGCCAGTCAGATAGAGCAGCCACAGCTTTGATTGACTAATCTAAGTCTGCAACTCCGTCTATATTGTGTTGACCTCACTGAACACAATTAAGATGACACTCAGCACTGAAAGAGACAAACTTAACAGAGCTGCTGAGCTGTGTGGAGCATTGATTCAGTTATAAGATTGTCTCTGAGATGAGCTGGGAGAGTCATCAAAACTCCACAGGTGGTAAGGATAGCACAAACCTCTTCTCTTTAGAAGTGATGTATTCTTGAGGAAAGCATGATATTGGCTGGACAGAATGTGAGTTAATGTTCAGTGAAGTTACTCTCTGAAGGCATCTGGATAAAAACCTCAAACTGGACTTATTCTACTGTACGCAAATATCAAAGCTAAGCAGTGGATATGGTCATGGGTGTTTCATTTTTCACATTTTATTTCTCATCTCATCAGCCCATAAAGCCATCTTTCAGACCTCCTGGCATTCTTCTTTAATATTAATTATTAAAGAATCTGCGAGTTTTAATCTGACCCATTTGCTGGTGTTACTGATACAGTAACTGTACTGTACAGCCTCTTTTCCCAAGTGAAGGGTTCTCAAGATTACTACTTGGTTTTCCTTTTCAGTAATATTTATTTTGGGATTGTTTCTGCTCTATTTTCTGTTCTTAGAGTCTTTTTAGATATCCTGTTCTCTGCCAATTCTTGACTCATCCATCTCTCAGTGTAGATCCTTGGCCATTTTCCAAGTGCAACTTCTTTTCTGTCATGTTCAAATCTCATTTGGCCTTCTATTTTGCCATATACAGTTGTCTGTTGTCTTCATGTTGTTTTTCTTATAGCATACACATTGTGTTATGCGACAGCTATATGATTCTACTGAATAAATACATTTCTCTATCATAAATCTGCACTACGCATGATTTATGATCATCGAAAACTAAAAACAAGTGGAATGGCTGTGCGTTACACACAGTGTTAACATGTGACTATGTTTGCATTCATGTACACCCAAGCTTATAATGCTGTATGGGGTCTGCAGCACTATTCAGGAAACCAAAGACGTTTAAAAGGCCACTGGTGCCCAAACACGGAAGTAATTATAGGAGGTACATGCTAAACCTCCATTTCTCTTAAATAGCCTCAACCAAATCATTAAGAGCCTGAAAGAGCGCGTTTGGCTGTGAAGCCCAGGTTACCTGCCCAGAAATGGCAGCATGACAGAGTTTCTTAAGTCATCCATTAAAAGCAAAATGAGACACCTCATAAGGTGCCTGGAAGTCAGAAAGGGAAACATGGTTTCTTTCCTGGGGATACAGAGGGTGTCTCTGTCTTCTCTGGGAGCCTGTGGGGGCGGCAGGCCCATCCCCAGAATCAGAGAGAGCTCTGTCAAATGTAGCATGGCCTCACAGTTAAACTTGCACCACCACACCCCCACTGCCCACCATCCTCAAGGCCTTGACAATGAGTATCCTGTTTGCGTAAAAAATGCTACAGTTGTGTAAGTGTCACAGAGGCTGCCAGTTTTCCAATCCAGTGACGTGGGTGAGACAGACTAAAGCCCCTTAATTGATGTCTTAGGCCTATTGTAAGTCTATGAGGACGATACAACAGATGGCAGTATGATGGCAGTATGTGCCTTTGGTAAAGAACTCAGGTACATTCATAATGACCACTGGGCTCGATGTAATTATGTTTGAGTACCTTCATATCAGGATGTCCCTCTTGGGGTCATGGCATATAACATATAACTTCAAGAGGAAGATTAATTATTAGAAACATGGCTACTTGGGACTGAGGCAGCAGCACATGGTATGCAGGCTGACAAGTTTCATGGCGACCAGCCTCATCCAAATCTCAGATCCATTGATTATACTGGGTAGTAGGCAACACCGGCTCATATGTCACAGGCCTTCCAAAGCAGGCAGCGTCTCCCCACTCCCCTTTGTTTTGCTGGCCAAATCTTTGACACATAATGATTCTTGTTCTGTTCTGTAATACATTCCATTCTGTATATTTCAGAAATGTTTTTGTTTATTTGTTTGTAAATAACAGATGAAACATTTTTTGTGGGTCGCAATGAATGAATGATAAAAAATAATGCATTTTCGTTCACATTAAAATGGCATTGTTATAGGTACAACGCTAAAAATTCTTTCAATGGACATTTAACCCACCCTATAGCAAAGCATGTTCTGAAACTGTGAGAGCTCTCGGATATATCTGGAAAGATATTAACTGCAGCAGACCTTAGAAATCCTGCTCACGGTGCTTGTTTTTCTCTTGTTTCTTAATCAGGCCTCTGTGTTCCGGCACAGTTTACTTGCTCAAAGGGACAGGACAGAAACAGTCATTGTTTTCCAGGGCGAGAACACTGACTCAGTCCGAATCAATTTGAAGTTTCTAATTTCAAGACAGAACTGAATAACTTCTAAACCCTAACCCATGTGAACACAGGTATCACAATGTAGCCTGTCCATGATGAAACAGGCATTCAGCACTTGATTGAAGGCAATGGTTATGATTATATCTGAGTGGTTTGTGGACATCTTGACTTTAGTCAAGGATCTTCAGGTCCTAGTGACAATTTGGATTGTAGGAAAGTAGTTTTCCTACTGGTAAATACACACATTTTTGTAGATTACTCCAGAAAAATGTAAATCAGGCTATATATATATATATATATATATATATATATATATATATATCCACAAACCAGGCGTGCCTAATGTTGTTTCATTTATGTACTTGTTACACTTTTTTCATGTGCAAGGAAAACAAGTTCAACTATGCTGGTGTCAATTTACAAATCTGATTTTCTCTCATGGTGCTGGAAGGCAGGTTTTGAATATATACAGTATCAAATAAGTGTTAGGTAATCAAAGAAAATGTTTTAAGCTATTTATCTGCATAGTAAGCCTATACTGCTCAGAAAAAACACAGTATAACATAAGATAATATGCAAATAAAACACATAAAAGTACCGTAACAAGATTTTTTCTTTGTTATTGATGTCTTACGGGATACACTTCAGATGTATTCCTTAAAATTCACCACCAATTAACTTCCCAACTAATTAGTTAAACAACCCAATAACATGCAGGAGCTGTGGTATGGGGAGAGGGGATACCCTCCAATATTTAACCACCACACCCCCCCCCCCCCCCCCCCCCCCCCCCCAATAGACCTTAGAATGATTAATTTGTGGTCCCGTAATATCAAACTCTCTCGCGCTGTTGCAAACATACCTGCTAGTGTTTAAGTCAACAAATACTTGGTTTCTTTTTTACAGGAAAAACTGGGCTGAGTTTCAGAGAGATTTTGAAATGGCTATGCTAACACACTTTGTCAAACAGAAAATCGTAGTTTTGCACTAACAGAAAGATGATCTAATCACATTTTTCATTGCCAACCTATGACTTCTGCACATAT
>JAODKL010000107.1:7982399-8002944 GCA_026780765.1 Petrocephalus schoutedeni
GTGTATGTATTGTATGTATGTATATATGTGTGTGTGTGTGTATGTATATTATCAGACTGCTCACAAAATAAAAGACAACACCCCCGGTAAGAGTACAGTGCCACCTCCTCCCATCCTACCCCATTTGTGCAAATGCACCACATTCCCAAGGTAAGACCACCTTTGGTTTCTTTGGTTCTGTCTGGGTCTATAACTAGTAAAAGCTGAATTGCATCTTACCCACACACAGTCTTCATCAAGCAAGATGCTGTAACAACGTGTACAAGGATGGGTGTATAAGTCATCTTGATGTTAGGAAGACAGGACTCAATCATTTAAATGCAAAAAAAAGGTCTATTTTTGTGGAGTGGGGGGTAGGGGCGAATTTAATATTAAGGGGTACATGCCCCTGCCACATGAAACACACAAGGCAATTCTACATTCCAAACTGATATCGTTATTAAGTATAAGGACAAAAAAAAGCTGGTGAGTAATGCATACCAGTGTGAATTAGAAGTGCCGTGCTTTGTCCTGTTTTATCTAGTCTGAATAGGCTATAATAAGGAAGTCGCAGTAAAAAAATAAACAAAGTAGATAAGTGCCTGTATACAGACTGAGACTGTAGCGAAGTTGTTAGAAATGTGCCCTCATACCGTTACATTATGGTCGTTTTTAGCCATGTGGCGCCCTGGGCAAAATCACAGCCGGCGACCCCCTCCCCAAACCGTCTCCCAACGGACTGGGGGGCCCAGAAGACGGCTTTACTTTTAGCTAGGATGGGAAAGTCAGCAGCCATGTGCCGATTTTCGGCCCCCTGGTCCGCAGCCGGCAGCTGGACCGCACGCTTCCTCCGGACCTCGACAGTCAAACACATCGCCGCTGAATTTAAATGGGCGCCTCCGATCGTATTACTGACTTTTCATCATTTGTTCTCATTATGCTAAAGTGTTTAATAAACAACTCTTATATTATATTATGTTAATTATATTATATGATGCAATATTTTATGTAATAGTTTTAAGCGCTGCTGGAAAGTGTCCCGTGACAATCCTAATATCTCAGGAGATACTGGCCGCGTGCACACAGTTTATGCAAATCCATAAATTTGTATTCTGCAAAGTATAAAATCGACAACCATTTACTTACCAGCTCATGCTTCAAACGTCTCAAGCACTTATCCATGTTTTTGCGGTCAGGTGTTGAATGTTGCTGTTCCATTTTTGTAGATGCAATTTATACACTAAGCGCAACTTTTTCTTAGCTGCCAGACATGTTTCCTGTTAATTCAATGGAGAAAGAGAAGTTAAAAGTAGTCTTTAATTGAAGTTCAAAAATGAAAACTTTCTTCTCAGGGTCTCGTTTTAGTTTTAAATAAATAAAATCCCGTTGAAATGGGTCTGTTTGCCGCAGATGCTTGTCGGAAAATGCAAATGTATTCTCACTCCCTGGCTATCATCGGAGAGTAGTTCACTCCCAATGACTCCCAATGACTTTCGAGATCGGCGAGGTCCTCATGTTATAAGTGAGCTTAACAAATACGCTGAACAGTGTTTTGCGCATCCCAGCAAAGCCAGCTTACAAAACATGCATTTCTGCTCCGGTGCATCTCCGTACTTACAGTGAAAGACCAAACTGGCTTGACTGCATTTCTCTGCCAGATCAGTGTGCAGATTTAGATAATGTAGGTCCTCCTCTGAACATTATGCCTGATGCATTTCTATTTTATGTAAGCCGTTGATGTATTTACCTGCATACGCAGCTATTTAAAACATTCTGAAACGCGATCCGCAGTTAAAGGGATGACAGAAGCTAATTGCGTTTAAAATAGCGTGCTATAGGCTATAACACCACTTTCAAATGTTGTGCAGTAATGAGGCTGAAAACTGTTGTCTGTTATAGTAAGGCAGTCAGAAGATTTCTGTTGTGGAAGTCGAGTACAATACATTAACAATGCCTGATTTTGGAGACATAGCAATACTCTAGGGGGTCACCCATGACAAAGGCGCTACCCAGGGGATACCGGCGAATGTTAGTCATTGTGTTTAAAGTGTAGTTTAAAAACTTTTTAGGAAAATAAAGCGCAAGAGTCGTAAATCCAGGACTGTAAAGCTGATCGCCGAATAGTGAGTTATTTCCCTCAACGTTATACTCAGTCTTTGCTTTATTTAAGTAGGCCATATTAATTTCAGGCGCACAGGGCGAACCTTACACGGAAAAAGTTAAACTATATAGTGCTTTATTTGTATACCCACTGGCTATAAGATGCTCTAATAAGCCCTGTTAAAATTGTAAAATGAGAATGTGAATAGCAATGTATTATTCCTGGCGTTTACCTATTCTTTTACATTGAAACACTCCAAGGAGCTGTCACTATTGAGTTTTCAATCTGCTTACACGCTCAAACTTACTTCGCCATACATCAAAACAAACTCAAGTTACAAAAAGTACAATATACAGATGCAATTCACCTTCTGACTTCTGTTGTTCAGTAACACTCAAAATGGGAAGTGCATGAAAAATCCAAACACATTGTCTTCTGTGTGACTGATTTTTACAATGAACTATATGCAAAAAATCATTAAGCCAGATATGCAATCAATCAAAAATTGACCACTGAATACATAGAAAAGGAATCCGCTTGTTGTTATCAAAACTATCGTCTGCTAAGCAGCATCACTTGTGATTCCATTAAATTCTATTCACATATCATTTCACTGCTTTGTTTTACAATTACACCACTGCTATAACATGCATAGGGTATCCCATGGGCTATAAGGCCATTGCCCCCCATCGCAGACTGCTTTTCGCGATGTCACAGCTTTAACTGAATAAAAACTTTTACACTTACAGATTTGGATTACAGCAGATTGAGAAAAATGTCAGCCCCTGTTTTCTGGGCTGCCCCCAGTGGGTCTACTTGGTGTTCTCTGCAAATATCAGCTAATTTTCCAGGGGGGATGGGTACAGGCAGCAATGCTCAGTGCACTGCTTCATGCTTCAGCATCTCCCAGGGGGTGGGGGCCAAGGCCCATGAGACCACACTGGATTAGCACTTAATTGCAGCAGTCTTGTTTACATAATAAACAAAGTGTCTCTAACAAGAGCACGTCTCAGTTTGCTAGAGTAAATGTGCACATGGCAAGTGCTGGTGTATAAGAGAGCATTGAAAAAATAATAAAATCAACTGCCAGTCAAGTTCCTGCAAGTTTTTTTGGCACTACCTTTCTCGATGACATTGCAGTGATATGAATCACACATTGATTGCTACTTTTTGAACCCAGTTGCTCAGTTCGTTTTTATGAAGTGCCTTAGCAAACAAGGTCTCGACGTGCATAACCTGGCTACATCCATGACATTCCAATAGGATTTCATGCAAGCTTTGACAGAAGGTCGCACATTTTTCAAAATGTTTTGGAAAATTATTCTCTTACAGCAGGTTTAGTGAGGAAAAAGTCAACTGGGAAAGAAAATATTAAAAAGGAACTTTTAGTTCTTCCATAGCTGCAGGGATGATTTGCATGGGAAGGCGCCTTAAAAGAATGCAGAGGATTTAATTACGTAGCATTATATCAAGTATGCATTTGCAAGTATTAACAGCTCACTTTCCTGATCTTCGTCAGGATCTCCTGTAGGCCACAGAATGCCTGAAATGTCAGTTGTCAGCACCTGAGTGTAACTGGCTACTGTAGTAATGAGACCCCTCTCAACTGCCACTGCTGGGGGAGGGATGGAGGCGAGGGCTATATCAGTCACCTGCCAGCACCACCGCAATTTCACATTCTTTTGTGCTTGTTTTTTCGTATTCTAGACACATAAAAGGTCACAAAGATTATGGTCACAATCTGAAATTCCGCAAAGGAAGTTAAGCACAAAGTACATAAAAGTGTCGTCTTGTAAAAAACAATGCAACATCCTTAATAAAACGGCTCCAAAGACCCGGAGTGTTCGCTAGTATTAATTACTGGAACAGGCCTCACCTTGTTCAGCAAACAGGGTAGTCCAGTATATTCATGTTTTCATTTATTAATAAAGCATTTCATTTAATGTTACATATACAGCCTTTAGGCATTAACTGTCAGTCCAGTTAACATCACAAATTTCAAGTTTCAGTGCAGTTTTTGGGTGTTGGACTTGCACTGTTGCTGAATCACTCTCACTTTCAATCCATTACTTTGAATATGTAGTGAAAATCCAGCCAAGGTTACAGGGCATACCATGGACGGGTGCAAATGCACATTGTTAAAGGTAAAAATATAATATGTTTTGATGATAGAGAAGAAACAATAAACGATAATGGCAAACCACTGATAAATTCATGAACTGTGACAATAACTGATGACTTGTGATAAAAAGAACATGCACACTCACCTAAATCTGGACTGGATTTGCACCTGCTGAACCAATGTCCCTATCATTTATAAAATCTGCACTTTATACTAGGGCTGTGCAGAGACTACTTAGAGGGCAAGTGATCAAATTTATAAAAAGCAATCCTGTTTTGCAAAAAAAAAAAACTTTTATTTTGATTTATGTTGATATTTAATATGAATATTACAAATGAAAAAGAAACTTTTGAGGACTTTTTAGGACAGTTTTTTCATTATGTATTTTATTATAGTTTTATGTAATTTGTGGCCATGAAATCCATTAGCATGTTGGAGCTCCAGCAAAAATAGTTTATTGGTAGTTTACTTCATTGTGAATGGAACTGACCTCAGTTCTAGTTTTGTCAGCTTTAGGAATATGGTAGTTTCTTACCGTCTACTTTATGGCCATTTAAACTGTGCTAAAGAAAGCATATTAAATAAAGGATTATTATCTGTTTTATCTAGAAAACTTTTAATCAGGGAGGTGAGTTTTTGGTCACATGTATAATTTCATATATTTGTGTGACTGTACAAAACAGTTAAAAAAATATAATTAATAAATACTATGCAAGCATCTACCAAAAATCCAATCTTTGATATTTTTGTTTTGGGGGTGGGGGCAGGACACTTAAGTCCTCACTGGCCAAACCTTAAACAGCCATTCAGTTGTCTACACCTAAATATGATTAGGCTACTGAGTGTTACTGAGCCTGGAGACAGCAGCAAGCTCTGGCATGGCTTATGGCCAACCGTACCATTAGTGCACAAGTGGAAAGATAGTGTGTGATATACAGGGGGGCTCTAGAAGCAAATATTCTATTCCTGTTTGCTAAGTGTGCAGGTGTTTTGTTTTCTCATTCGTCCATGTACCTTAAAACAATATGTGGTTTTGGGAATTTCTAGTTGGATTAATGGAAGAAAATATGTAAAGTGTATTCAGCGCACTGTACCAGTGCATACTCCCCAATCTGACCTGTCTGACTTAGATATTTAAGTTTAAGTTTAAGATTCATTGCAAAATTGTGCATGCCTGCAGAGTCTATGCAAATTACATCTATAAAATGACATTACTTTACTATTACTTTACTATTTGTTTGTTTAATTTCCCTGGAATTTTGCTAAAACGTTGAGCACTGTCCTGAGAATTATTATTGAAGTCAGACAAATTCCGATTGTCATATTCCTTATATTAAGTATAATTGCTGATGGTTACCTATGTTCGTATTTTGTTAAAGGTGCTTGAAAAATGTTATAATACTCCCATCTAGTGTTGAAATATGCTAAGTGCAACACGGATGCCATAGAAATTCTAGGAAAATAGAAAAGATTGAATAACATCCAAACAAATGTTTGATAAATACGAAGCTCCTAAAAAGCTTCATAGTAAGACTCAAGGTCTATGACCAGACTAGACGCTAGATTTATGATCGCCTGTAGTATGTACACTGTGCAGTCATTACAGACAATGTTAAGCCTATAAAACAAGAAGTTTCTTAGCTGAAGTCTCGCGATATTCTCATTGTTTGCAAGATGGCGGCACCCTTGAAGAAAGTTGCTCATGATATTGAATCACGTAGACGAACTGATGATGTTCTGTTGTCTGAAGGAATTCATTTTGGTTCTTTGTTGTTGTCTCAGCCCGTCCTCGATGGACTCACTGCTGCAGGTTTCCAGAGACCCTCTCCGATCCAGCTAAAGTCTATCCCGCTAGGGCGATGTGGGCTGGGTAAGTCCCAGTCTGTATCCACGGCGGTTGGCGGCGCATGTGTTGAAAACTATGAAATGAAATCATAAATAACTATTCAATCTGCCATATTATGGCCCAAAATAATGAATTTGTTTGGTACAAAACAATGCTGTTTAATGATAATTGACGACAATATTTGACTATCAAGTGGTATTATGCTTTTTTTTCTTCTCACCGTAGACCTAATAGTTCAAGCCAAGTCTGGCACGGGAAAGACTTGCGTGTTCGCGACTATCGCCCTGGATTCGCTGATCATACAGAATCTAAGCACACAGGTAAAGTGCAAACAGCGCAACAACGACAAGCAACTCCATCTTCAGAAAAAACAGGGGTGTAGTACTTGAGTAATTGTACTTCGTTATTACATCCAGCGGTGTCGGAGGAACATGGATCCAATGGCAGATTCAGGGGACTCGGTGCTTTATGGGGCCACCAAAATCTGTTATTGTAGGTTGCCCGTTCACCATAAAATACCCAATAATTGAGTTATTTGAATTTGATCTGACAAAAAATGTTGTAGAGCTTCCTTCTGGGGCTGTTTTTCTTTTTCTTTGGGAATGAGCTACCCTGCTCTTGTTTCACAAATTCAACCAAAACACAAATATCACAAATATTTTTCCACCACTGGAAAACATTTCAGTAAACCTTTACTTGAAGCTCTCATCTATAATGCACTTGAGATACATTCATAATGCATTATAAAGGTCAGTATAAGAATTAAGGATGCTCTGTACTACATTATGAAGAAATCTATAATACATTATAGATGAGAGCTATAGTGGCTATATGGCTATAGTGTGTCTTACATATAGAAGTGTTTCTTATGCTTTATGGATGATTTATAATGTTGTGAATGTGTTCATCAATTCTTATTGGTATGGCATTTATAGAAAATGTTGTGAACATTTCTAGAATCTTATTTATACTGTTTTCTGTCCTGGTGTCTTTGGTTATAACTTTGATATGACTGTTCTCTGGCTGTGGAATTCAAACTGCTTATTTGTCTTCAGTGTATCACTCATGGTTGGTTTCATATGAATGTGTCACAGGTCCTTGTCCTGGCACCAACCCGCGAAATCGCAGTCCAGATCCATTCCGTGATCACAATGATCGGCAGCTGCTTGGACGGGCTGGAGTGTCACGTGTTCATAGGGGGGACACCAGTGAGCCAGGACAAGGCCAGACTGAAGCGATGCCACATTGCTGTCGGCTCCCCCGGTGAGTCCCGAGCCTGTCAGAGCTGCTTGGGCTGCTGATGTCAGCATTGCAGTCCTCCTTGTGAGAGCACAATGTGAGCAGGCACTGGGAGCTAAAGAGGGTATTCATTCCTGTCTAATGTACTCAGCCTTCAGATTAATTTATTGTTTTGGTCAGTTGGTGGATATGGAAAGTTTTACTTGTAGAATTCATCCAGGTATTTAGTGTGGGGATATGTCTGACATCCAGTCTTGTGTGAACTTGTGTGAGAATCCTGCCTTGTATCCACTGTTCTTTTCTTGCCGTGAAGGACGTGTGAAGCAGCTGATTGAGTTGGGCTTCTTGTCCACATCAGCCATTCGTCTCTTTGTCTTGGATGAGGCTGACAAGTTGCTGGAAGAGGGCAGCTTCCAGGACCAAATCAAGTGAGAGACATATTTTTTTTTTATAAAAAAAGAAAAATCATTATTTGTGTTACCAGTAATAACGACCATTTGTCATCTGCTTTAATGAAGGAATATGAGGATTTTTGGTGGCGTGCACTTTGGTCATGAGTTCTGGTTACATTACTGTACCCCAGAATTCTGTGGAGGCAGCTTGTTCTTTTAGTTTATCTGTTGCTGTTAAACATATTTTACTGTATTGTCCTTCATTTAACCCCCGTAAGCTGAGTTACCGTTTTGCTGCCTCTTTAAAAAGAGCTTTTAGTAAAGTCAAGCCTGAGACTTTTTTAGATTTTATTTATTTATTTATTTATTTTTTAGTCGAAGATTAATTGTAACTGCTTTTGACATTATATAGTTATTTGTCAAGTTTTTCCCTTTTGATTATTCTGTCTGTGTTTTCATCATGAATATAGGTGTAGTTTCTGGCAGGGCCCTGAGAGTCAGCCGAAATACCTGCAGCTCTCCATCATAATCATTTTCTGCTCTTCTTCTATTCAGTCCCATTTCCTTCTTCTTCACTGGCACCATAACGCTGTCCTCCTCCTCCCCCAGCTGGATATATGCCACTCTGCCTGCCAGCAAGCAGATGCTGGCCCTTTCTGCCACTTATCCCGAGTCTCTGGCCCAGAACCTGGCACGCTACATGAGAGACCCCACCTTTGTGCGCCTCAACCCTACTGACCCCAGCTTAATGGGTCTGACATCCTACAATACCTACAATAACAACTCTGAATAAGTTCTTTAAATCTAGCTGAATATGTATTTTAAAATATTTTTTTCTTATTTATATTGGTCTTCAGGGTTGAAGCAGTTCTACAAAGTGGTGCGATCCCACTCTCTGCCCCATAAGATCTTTGAGGAGAAGGTCCAACACTTGTTTAATCTCTTTAGCAAGATTCCTTTCAATCAGGCTCTGGTATTCTCCAATCTTCACAGCAGGTACCCCCTCTTTCCATCAGATACTGCAAACATGATGGAATATTGGCCTGTTAATGTGTGATGGTCTGTTACATCTTGTGACGAAGCTGTGATGTACATAGCTCTGTGTCACATATCACAAAATAAATATCTCGTTTTTTAATAGTTGTATAGATATTATAGCCTTCACTGTGTTTGATGCAATGATGTTTGGGAAGGACGCAGAGGAGCTTTCTTGGTGATGAAGGTGGTGTGCATGGTCCAGGAAAGATTGTCTGCTATGTGCACAGGAACTTCACACTGTTGACTCTCAACAGCGGAGCCGTTGATGTTCAAGCAGCCCTGCTGCTCGCTCTCCCTTGAACATCAGTGACTTCACTGCTAAGACAGTCAGCAGTGTGAAGTTCCCGGGAGTGCACAGGGCACACAAACTCTCCTGGACCCTGCACAACACCTCTGTCACCAAGATTGTAAAGCCCAGCATTGTCTCCGCTAAGAAGGCCAGCTTCCCTCCTCGCATCCTTGCCACCTTCTGCCGAGGGACCATCTTGAGCTGCATCACCATCTGCTTCACTGATGGTTCCCTGCACTGGATAGCGACATGAAACATGTTGTCTGCCGTGCAAACAGCATGGTGACAGACCCCTCCCACCCATCTCTAGGTGCTCACACCCCTGCCATCTGGCAGAAGGGTCCAGAGTGTCCAAACCCTCACGGCCAGACACTGCAATAGCTTCTTTCCCCAGGAAGTCAGCCTCTTCAATATCATGCTGCCCCCCAGGACTGACAGCCTCAAAGCCTCAAAGCCTGCCACTGCACCCATCACCCCCCCCCCCCCAAACTACTCTGTTTCTTTTAATACATTTTCTCGCCACACACCAAATCATATTTTTATGTTGTATTGTGCCTCTGTGATTTGCAGTGAAGGTGATTAATTGTCATTGTTGACATACCACAGCACACAACAACGAAATGTGCATGTAACCCATGTGACATTGTGACACAGCAGGGGGCAGCTACATGAGCGCCCGGGGAGGAATGCTTGGGGACAGTACCTTGCTCAGGGTTCCTCAGCAGTACTTGCGGATCGGGGACTCGAACTGGCGATCTTTCAATTAAACGGTTGTGTCCCCAACCACTGCACCACCTGCCTGCCCAATTTGTATTTACGTGTAGCACCATAGGAGGCCCAAGGGAAATGGGATTTTAACACTCGGTGTACTTGTACATGGATGTGTTAGTGATAAAAAAAAAAACTCATATCCTGAGGGGTTCTGCTGCCACTGATAATTCATCATCTATCCTAGGGCACAGCACCTGGCCGATATCCTGTCGCAGAAGGGCCTTCCCGCCACCTGCATCTCTGGTGAGTAACAGACTGCATCATTAGTGCTGGGAGCTTTACAGTGGGCTGTATCCTAAACATCACCACAGCCACAAACCAGCCAAGGTGCCCATGCTGACCCCTGTCCACTGTCAAAGGCACTTGCAGACATATTCACCACAGCCACAAACCAGCCAAGGTGCCCATGCTGCCCCCTGTCTACTGTCAAAGGCACTTACATATTCACCACACCCACAAACCAGCCAAGGTGCCCATGCTGCCCCCTGTCCACTGTCAAAGGCACTTACAGACATATTCACCACACCCACAAACCAGCCAAGGTGCCCATGCTGCCCCCTGTCCACAGTCAAAGGCACCTACAGTGGGCAATGCAATAATCGCAACTTTAGATCAATGGGAGAAGGTTGATCTAACCTGTTCTCTGGCCGCCATCCGGATGACTTGGTAGTCGAGTTTTTGTGGGATGTGTTGGACCGCCAAGTCTGACCCATGACTTGTGCCCCCCCTAAGCAGCAGGACTCTGTGTGCTGTGCTGTGACGTCAGTCCCATAACCATCATTAAAAGGATCCGCCATCTGTGGTGCAGACGCCGTTCTGTTAGACGGGGTAGCCTTAGTTCACGTCTAGCCCACTCCAGACACCCTTAATTAGGGATGAGTGAGTAGTCTGGTGCTGTGTGGGACCATTTTCACTTCCACCTGTCTGCAAGGGCGGCTTTTTCCCCGACCTGTCCCTCTGACTTGCCCTGCAGGCAGTCTGAATCAGGACCAGAGGCTGGAGGCCATGGCCAAGCTGAGACAGTACCAGTGCCGTGTACTCATCTCCACCGACCTGGTGAGTCCATCTGTCTGTCTGTGTCTGTCTCTCTCACACACACACGCACACACACACACAGACACACACACGGTCCATGTATTCATACCTTTGTGGACTCTCTATTTATTTCTATGACCATAATCCTAACTCCAGTTATGATATCCTTAACCCCGACCCAGCCCTAACCTTAACCATAAAAAAAATAAAATAAAATAAAATACTTTATTTTACTTTTTTAGTTTTTCAATTTCAGTCACAGTCAAAATTGAGGTTACTCTTGCGGGGACCGAAACAATTTCCCCTTGAGGTAAAAAGTAACGTTTGTATTCATATATTTGTGGGGACCTACCCAGCTATGACAACCTTAACCCCTACCCAGCTCTAACCTTAACCATAAGTAACCAGACAAAATACAAGACTTTTGACATTTTTAGTTTTTTGATTGCAGTTATGGATTTTTATGAAAAGGTCCCCACAACGTTGAACAGGTTTTTAATCAATGTAATTAATACAAAAACCCACACAAACACACACACACCCTGTTAGCTGACATGGCTGCCAGTGAACTTTGCTTTTGGTCTGGTGGAAATTTGAATGCTTAAGCCACATCCCATTCAATACAGTTTCAGGAGATGTGCAGCTGTGAGATAAAATCTGTAAAACGTTGACTGAGTATTGTCTGTGCGTGTAGTAGGAGAGTGAGTTGTCTGTGCGTGTAGTAGGAGAGTGAGTTGTCTGTGTGTGTAGTAGGAGAGTGAGTATTTGTGTTTATACTCAACTTCCCCTTATGTCCTTGCCCAGACCTCTAGGGGAATCGATGCAGATAAGGTCAACCTAGTGATTAACCTGGATGTGCCGCAAGACCATCAGACGTACATGCACCGTATTGGACGAGCCGGCCGCTTTGGTACCTACCTGTTCTGCTGTTGACAGGTGTCCTTGTCAACAGTGGTGTGTCCAAGCTATTATGGAACAATACAGTTCAAAACAAATAAAAAAAGAAACAGTCCATCTTTCTATATACCAAGTTCTGGTGATACTGTATTTTTTTTTTGTTGGCAGGGCCTATGAAGGATATGACTAATGTAGACCTGACAGGCATGGCAGATACCTTGTTTTGGCATTAGCGTTAACATGTCATTGTTTTACAGAAAAAAAAATAAAAATTGAATCTGAATAAATACAGTGCATGTCTGTAAATAGGATTTAATTTAGAATTCAACAAAAAAAAATCTCAAAACTCAAAATTTTCAGGTTGAATACCACATTTCTGTATTATTGAATGAAGTGCATTGTATTTGATTTTCTACAGAAGGGTCAAATAGGTGTGGGCTTTATACCGTAGTAATATTATATTGATTGATATTATTGATAAATTGATTATTTATTGAGTCTGTCCTATTATAGCACCTTCCTTTTGTTCCAGGTACTTATGGACTGGCTGTGACCTACTGTTGCCGTGGAGAGGAGGAGAATAAGTTGATGGTCATTGCACAAAAGGGCAATCTGAATCTTTCTTGCCTACCAGGTACTCAAATATTGTGCAACTTTCATTTTAACATGGAACATTTCATTTGCACAAAGACTGGTGGACTAGTAATGTGCTATTGTTACTAGTTAGTATCGTTTTTAATTGTTTCACTCAATGCCTCTTTAGATCCCATTCCTTCTGGACTGATGGAGGAACCCTGTGACTGGGACGTCACTATTGAAAACCTTAAGATGGGCCCTGCATCTGAGGTCTTTGCCAGATCTGAAAGGAAGAAGAAGAAGCTGATAAAACATGACGTTCCCCTTCTGGCACCATCTCTGTCGGAGGACTCTAGTGCTGATCAGTGCCAGGAAAAAACTGCTCCCAAGCGGTCGGTAAAAAGCTCAGACCTTGGAGTTACTACAAAGACAAGTAAGCAGCCAAAAAGAACAACCAATGTGTGTGAAGTGTCCATCCCCGAAACCGCTGGTGTGCAGCCTGAGACCAAACCCCACAACGTGCCTCAAATTCCTTCTCTGCTCTCCTTCAAAGTAAAAGCATGTTCTGCCATATCCTTTGATGAAGTTGTGGCTGACTATGAGAGCTTCATCAATGATGGACCAGGGCGGTGCGTAGAGGTGGTGTATCAGTATACTGGGAACCTTGATCAGGAAAGGCGGCCAGAGAGTCCTCCCCAGACCAGAGTGCCAGCTGCTGAAGAGAATGGTAACATAGTAGCTGAGGATCAGTCAGTGGAGAGGGATTCCTGCCCTTTGTCCCCTGGATCCTCCTCTTCAACTTCTGCTGCATCTGTAGAGGGATCCTCAGATTCAGACGAGGAAAGGAGTGAGGACCTGAATGTAATGAGCAGTCCAGAGACGGAGGAGGGAGCTGTTTGTGCCTCAGAAGCA
Organism: Petrocephalus schoutedeni; assembly: GCA_026780765.1. Lineage (NCBI taxonomy): Eukaryota > Metazoa > Chordata > Actinopteri > Osteoglossiformes > Mormyridae > Petrocephalus > Petrocephalus schoutedeni. The sequence continues at coordinate 7,995,597 of JAODKL010000107.1, forward strand.
TTTTCCAAGGGGGCAGCTGTTGATCAGTCACAGAACCTGGATGCATCCATAGAGCAGCCGACTTCCCACCCTAAGGCGTATCTGGAGGAAAGCCTCTTGCGCGAGTCTCAAGAGAAACGCTGGAGACCCAGAAATGGCAACACCAAACCCTGCAAAATAAAAGGCAGGAAGTATGGGAGAGATGCCACAGAGCAGGCCAGGGAAGCTGCCCGGGGCAGTGAGGCTCACGGGCAGGCCTATCATCAGTCATGGCTGGAGCACTATGCAGCAGGAGCCGGACGCTCCCATCAGGACTACAGTACTGCTTACAGTTGGATGGCTGCATATCGAATGAATGCCATCTATATGCAGGAGCTACTGAAAGAGTAGCAGGGGTTTTGGTCTAGACTTATGTGAATTTCTTTGATTTGTTAAAAATATAACTCGGCTCATTATAAAACTCCAGACCAAGAGACAAAGCACTTGTACAGATGAGGGGGGGTTAATTTATATGAAAATGTTCTAACTTAACCTCCCCAACTATTCTCATTAACTTGAGTGTTTTGGCCAGTTTCCCCCTAGCCGTTCCACGTTCTTGCTCCCTCCCAGCTCCTTGCAATACAGTCCATATTTGCTTACTGAGAGCTGGCAGGGAGCAAAAATGTAAACTGTCTGTGGGGGTGGGGGGGGATCCCTGAGGATCGGGTTGCTGAAACACTGGTTTAGACAGAAGGCCCTTTTCAGTGAAGCTAGCGAGTTAATCAAGACTGGCTCAGTTGTGTAAGTGGACTGTTTGTAGCCTGGTCTGTAGGGGTCAGAATAAAAAATTGCTTTGGCTAATTCAGTTACCATGTTTCACCTTCTATATTCCCTTTATACTTCATCTGCAATAAAATCTTTTCATCCATTCCACTTTAACGGCACTCTCAAATCTTTATTTGACCTCTGTGGGAAACTTAATTTAAATTAAGTTAAAGTGCACTTATGCGTAAAGGTAAGAATCTACTGTAGCAATTTGGGACACATTCATGTAGCTGCCCTGCCGACCAGTCACACTGACTGCTTAATAAACCTGCGGAGGACCTTCTCCCAGGACATAGACGTCCTGCTGAAGCTGCAGATGCCATGTGGACAGACTCCAAATTTGCAGTTAAGACAAAGTCTGAGAATTTAAATTAAAGCCATGATTTAAAAGGTAGCCTTTAGTTTTATCTAGTGCTGTGCATGACATGAATAAATTATCCTTTATTATAAGTTACTTGTGGACATCACACTGATGGCTGCCCGTTGCTCTGTTTTGATTCTCATGTTTGTTATTGGCATCCCAGGAAGTCTACTTGTGTGCGCTGCAGTATTTAGAAATTAAACTGCATATGCTCAGCGATACACTCTCGATTAACTCGGCTAAAAATGCATGTTTTTGCTGTCATGAGGCAACACAACAGTAAAAAATTTAGCAGTTCAGACCATTGTAAATCTGTTGCTGTTCCTTGACCAGAATTGAGGTGGACTAAGGTACATGCACTTAATTTTGGGAAATGTTTCAGTCATCTGTACAGCCTCAATGCAATGACCCGCCACACAGAAGGGTCCTAGGTACTGTAGCGTTAATTGTTGCTTACCCAGTTTCATTTTTCTTTTCCTGTTACACTGGTTGTCTGTGCACTTGTTTTTACAATCATTTTTATGTCATATAAAAACATTGGCAATACTAATATCTAGTAGTTAATGAAGCCAGTGTCCGTTCTGGGAAGTCATATCTGGAATTTAAATAAGCAGTAACACTTTCTATGAACCCCATATTCATAAAGCCTAATTGTTCCTATAATTCATTGTATGATATTCATAAAGTGTTATATACATGGCTAGCTATATTTATAAAAAGGCAAATTACGTTAGTCATGTATTATGCATTATGAAGATCTCATTTATAATGCACTCTAAATACCTTTATAATGCAGTACAAAGCATCCTTAATTCTTATACTGGCCATCATATTGCATCATGAAGGTAGCTATAGTGCATTTGTAATGCATCATACACATGGCTATAATGTTTTTCCTATTGATAAATATTTGTAGCCTTGTTTATAATGCTTTATGAATGCATTATTATTTGTTATGAATGTGTTTTTATATTGCTAAAAACATGGCCTTAAGTAAAATGTTAACCAATAAGCTTATGATAAAGAAATGTTGAATACCTACTGTTTGGTCAGTAATGTAGGTGACTTGCTGTTCAAATAATTACAGTACAAATTAATCTTGGAAGTCGAGTGAATGCTAGCCTCATTTTAATTTTCCACTGTGTTTTGCAAACCCGCTTGACCTTCCATTTTTCCCAGATCAGATGCTGGATTTCCTCTGAAATTAGAGTCCTGTGCAAAAACCCTGCCCTGTGTAGCTAGAGCAGCCAACTCATTTACACTGCAAGCAACTGCTGGCTCTGATTGTTGATTAAGATTATGGTTCCCATTAGGACCTTTCTACAAAATATAGATGCTGGAAACTGCTGGAAAGCCCTAGCCTCAAAATTGGGCATAATACAATGCTATGTTTAAGAAATCCAAGCAAAATATCTGAGATAGCATCTAATGCTATTCTGTGAAATACTTTTCAGATAATTTATTTGAGATATTATATTACAATTTACATCTGATGCCGTCAATTGTTGACCACAACTAATTTATTTGTACAAAATAAATAAAAAATTGCACTTTGGGCAAAAAGAGTGAATGGAGTGAATAAGCATGTCTAAAGCATGTAATTTTGCGATGGACAACTTGAAAATTCCCTTGCGCAAGAGCTGTGCAGAGCTTCTGGTGGCTGGGCATTCTCCTGCAGGCCCGATGGGTATATAGGTGTGCAAAATTTATTGTTGGGGGGGGGGGGGGGGGGGCATTAAAATGTTACTCTAGGTAACTTAGGGCCACCATCATCCCACCCCGTCTGCAAAATTCACTATGGAAAACCCCAAAGGCCATCACCAATTTTTAATTGCAGTCCTGCCCTGTCTTGTGAAGATTGTAGTTGGATCTTGACATGATTACTGTAAATTCTGAAGTACTTTTTATGAATTGTGTTTAATTTGAGCAGACTTTTTAAGATTGGCCTTGTCTGACCTGCCATAATTTTTCCTTCGTTGACTGGGAGTCTTGTCCCCCAGATTCTATCAATATCTGTGTGAGTCTCCATGTTTTTACGTAATAAATCTCAAACACAGTATCCAGAAATGGCTTGTTTTGCAAACTGCCTAAAAATGATTATGGTCTATTACATCAGCACACCCTGTGGAATATTTTGGGGTTGCCCATCTCCTATAATGAAATGGCTTTAATAAATACTCAAACAAGCAATGTTTATCAAATATTTTTACTCAGACATAGAGTATTAAATTTAAAAGTGACAAAATAGTGAACTGCATTGATGCCTTAGAAATTGATAGCAATGAGTGAAAGCATGAGGGAAAAACTAATCAATTTAAGCTTTGGACGCTATACAGCATTAATCTTTTAAGCCCCCAGAATTCATTATAACTTCTAGGCCAAGATGGAATTTGCAGAGTATTTGGATTCAGTGTTGTCATCTGCTCCAAACAGACAAATAACCATATTTGTTTCTAGAAGTAGTGTAGTGGCTTTTGTAACCATTGGAACAAATTGGTTAAAGTGCATATTCAGTACAAACTTGGTGACTTGATATGATTATTAGATAACAGGGATGGCAGGTAATAATAATTATATTGCAAATGATTTGTCCTGCTATCCATATTAACCATGACTATTTATCTAGTACAGGTGAGCTTGGAAGCACATGGAGCCCTGTGAGGTCCTCCAACTTGCAGCGAAAAAACTGGGAGTTGGTGGCAGGATTCGCACTCTAGCCACCATAAAACTCAGCTTTGATTAGGCTCACAGGGTACCTTTCTGCTCTCAGCGGAAGTATCTCTGCTGCAGCCACCCTCGGGCTGCATACATTCTGAAGGGGATGGGGGAAACCCTTGGCAGCCTCATCCCCGGAAGAGCCAGTGGGGGCAGGTCTGCTGTGAATCAGAGCTGGTGTGGTGCTGAGGCGTCGCCCGCTGCACGACGGTACTTGGGTCCCAACTTGGGGCAGCCGATCTTGGTGGGCGTGTGGAACATCTTGTCTCTCTGACAAGACGACCATCTCTTGCCGCTGGGGAAGCTTCATAAACTCCGCATTTCAGTGGCAGCACTCTCTGAAGTACACATAAAATAAATAATAATTGTAAATAATACTTGTTTTATAATAAAATAAACCAAGTATTATTGGTCTAGTTGCTCTGATGGCTACCATACTCAGGGAGTACCGGTTGCTGTGGCAGATTGGCTCCTTCTGATGGTGTCTGACATCATTCCTTTCAATGAGCGTATTATGAGACTCAGGCTAAGGCACTCTCTGGGTGCCTTGTCTGTTGTCTTAGTACTGCATATACTGAGTGATGTCTCGACAACTCAACAAGGCGACATTTTACTCACAACACCGCTCGGTGGTTGATGGGTGCCCACGAGGTGACACTCCTCTGGTGATGGATGACTTGAATGTGACCACTGGTACCGTTAGAACTGGCGTCCCCACGGTCCCCATGGGTCTGGCAACCAGAGTGAAAGTGGCTCCATGTTCCTCCACTTTGCAAAAGGTCAAGGGCTGCGGGTCGCTGAATCCTAGTTCCAGCAGTTCCAACAGTGAGCCACACTGTTGAATTGGTACTCCAATCCTGGTGGTGCAGCAAAGGGGATTAAGCACATACTCGTGGTCAATCACTAGAGGCTCCTGCAGAATCGTAGAGTCTATAGAAGTGCCCATTTTGTGAATTTGGACAGACTTGTTGTTGCTACTCTGAAGATTCCGCTTAGGTCCAGAGTGAATTACCATCTACTAGGAGAATGAGTCTGTACTTGACCAGACTCCAAGATCAAGCTGTTTCTGATGAGTTTGCACACAGTTTAGGTGAGGAAAGATTTACTGATCTTGACTTCGCCGACGATGCTGTGATCTTCGCGGAGTGAATGGAGGCTTTGGTCCGGGCTCTTGAGAGACTGAGGAGTCTGAGTGTCTGGATTGCAAGTGTCCTGCTTAAAAACTAAGTTCCAGGCCTTTAATGACCTCTTAGGCATAGCTTTCAGCAGGGTACCTGTGAGAGCGTCCACCATGCTGAAAGGTTCACTTACCTTGGCATCAACATTCATGTCTCTGGTGAGCATGGTCATGAAATCGCTGGTATGGGGTGTGTGGCGCTCCCAATGTCTTTGGAAGAGGACCATGATTGATAGTCCATGTCTTTAGAGTCCTGGTTTTGTTCTATGGCGGTGTGACATGGACGCTATCCAGAGACCTGAGAAGACTGGACTCAACTGGTACTGTGTCTCTTAGGAAAATCCTTGGGAATCGCTGGTTTGACTTTGTGTCAAACGATCGGTTGCTTGGGAAGCCCCGAATGAGGCCCATTACCTGCATTGCAAGGGAGCACCATCTACAGCACTACAGCCATGTGGCACAACTCCCTGAGTATAAGCTGGCTCGCAGGATCCTCCTTTCTGAGGTTCCGAGAGGTTGGACCAGGCCGAGGGGACGGCCACTTAACACCTAATTGCGGTTGATGGATGTCCACTGCTGGAGGGTGTGTCTGCCTGGGGGGTTGCTAACTGGGATCCCAAGACGTTTTTTTTGTGTGATGGATGCAGCAATGCACTGCACCATCTCTCAATATGGGCAATGGAGACGCCAGCTTAATTAATTTAGGAGTTAAAAAAACACAATAAAACAAAAATAATAATACAAAAAATATCAATGATAGAGCAGGATTAGGAATCAAGCACCCAGTCCTAAAGGCAGGTGTTACCACTTGAATCACCATACAGATTGAATGGTTCACTGAACTTCAAATGGAGGTGCAAGTAAGCACCTGTTCCTGCATCAGCACTAGAATTTAAATGGTTCAGTTTTGTGTATTTGCATTTCTGTGTAATATCTATCCATCCTCTAATTGCTTCTCCAGAATGGCGTCAAAGTCATCTGGTGCCTTTTCCAGGCAGCACAGGGCACAAGGCTGAGTTAAACCTGGATAGGATGTCAGCCTTCTGCAAACACGTACGTGTATGCAGTCAGACGCACTTTAGAGATGCCGGTTAGCCTAACTACATGTCTTTGGACTGTGGAGGGGGTAACTGGAGACCCTGGGGCAATCTAAAGTGGCACATAGAGAAACTGCATACTCTATATACACAGAGAAGGGGTGTAAACACAGAGATGATTTAAAACACCAATCCATAAGGGGTGAGGTATCATTATTACCCGCCATGCCACCCCTGCGTGTCCATCCGTACATCCACCTATCCATCCATTTTCTGTAGACATTTTGAGCAAGTCAGACCTGGTGTTTAGGGAGGCATGGAGCATGTTAGGCTTCTGTACTGTACTGTCACTGTACATTTTCTTTTGCAGATTGCAGGGAAGTGTAATCATCTTGGAATTTGTGAACATTATGAGGGATGTGTATTTGCACGATAATGCATTATTTTTTCTTTGTGCAGTGGCCCAGTTTCTGTGCTCCTTGCATTGATGCCATACAAATTGATAGCAACCACCACTGTCCTTTGCCCTTGGTCATAAGCAGAATCCAAACATCAGCACTGATTACAAACACCATCCCCCGGAAGGTCACTATGTAGTTGCGATTGGGTCATAGAGGTATTGATTGATTTGTGCTGAGTTCGAGGCCAGTTCTTCCATCTTCCGTAGATGGATGTACTGGGGTTGGGTGAAGCTGGGTGGTAAATACATTCACCTTTTGCCAGTTGTTAATGTCATAAAATTATTTTTAAATTTCTCTTACAGCCCTGCAGTCCTGACATTTTTACACTAACTTAAACTAGATAGTAATTTCCTGTAATGTATTCCTTAGTGTTAAAGCTCAATGTCGATTTCTCATTTTACCCTTCCATTGTGCAAAATCAATTCCAAGGTCCCTGTTCTTTCCTCCTATCTGTTCCATGTGCATCTGTTTACTGCCAAAGGCAAGAGCACAGTGTTTAGCAGCTACTGTTTTAAGTGTTCATCTACACCTTTTGACGAGTTCCAACCTGTACTTTTTGTTAGCAATGCACCTGCTATTCTGGCACCCGCTCTTAGGCCACTTTGGAACTTGTCCAGCAGTTGCCTCAGGTTGCTTCGTAGACATGTGTATCAGGGCCTATTTCCTCATTTAGACAGTGCTAATTGGCACTGAAGACTTGTGTATCCGCCTTTGCGACAGTGATTTCCTCAAAAGTAATATTCATGCCGTGTGGCCATTATTTTGTCCACTCTAGGTATGTGCACATCCACCAGCAAGTTGTAGAACATTCCTC
>JAODKL010000107.1:8006024-8019947 GCA_026780765.1 Petrocephalus schoutedeni
TAATCCTTTTTAGTCATTTCTCTAAAACAAAATAAATAAATACATAAAAATATTTAAGGTTTATGATATACATTTTCGCAAGATAAATATATAGACTAAACCAGACAAAACAAAGGAAAATAAACTCAGAAAAAAGGTAATATTTACTTGCTTCTTCTTTTTTAAAATATTTTTTTCTTTGTGTCTGCCTCTTGTTATAGTTTCTTATAAACCCCACAATCCAAAGGAAATGTAAAAGTATTAGAGCACAGTGTCACATGACTTTCCTTGTCCAATCCCTCTCATGGAATGCATGTGGTCCATTCAAAAACACTATTATGTCTAGAAATCAGACAGTTCCAGCCTTTTGTTATTCTCTCTCCCTCCCCTCAGACCATATTGAAGGCTGTCCGTCTTGTAATTGACAGGCTCTGTCAGCATATATACCAGGAAGGAGGGGGCAGCCCTCCCAAATACTGTCACTGCCTGCAATTTCCTCTCGGGACCCCCTTCTTATCCTTGGGGCCTTTTAGAGGGTGTACGCAGTGGCCAATCACAGGGCAGACACCTTGACAATGTTCGAGCTGACAGTGGTCTGGGTGCTGGGGCTTGATGGCGTGCGCCCGTCTCCATCGGGGGTGGTGCCTGGAGGCGTCGGGATGCTAATGATTGCTGCAGTGATCTGGCTGCTCTTGCAATTAGTCTTGCAATGCAATTCTTCGGGCATCAGGTTCAGACTGGAACGGCTGGTGAAAGGAAAAAGTGCAGTACTGTTTATTAAAACAATTTAATTATAATATCATTATCTAAATGACTCTAAATATTGCTTAGAGTCATTTAGGTGATGATGTTGCCAACACACACATCTGGCGTGGTGCTCACTCAAGAAATCTTACGGAAAATCTATTTCATTCCATTATAAACCTAAAATTGGCTAAATCAAAAGTCCTGGGTAATTTGCAAACCCTACAGATTATTTACTACTTAATACAACTCTTACATACATATAAATGTGTGTTGAAAATCTCACTCTAGCCAGCTGACCAAAGTTGGCAACCCTGTGATGTAGGTCGCTACATGCACATACTGTATAAGGAATGTGCCCTATATGCAGTAACAATGAATCTCATCGCACATGTGGTTAGTCCGTTCCTCTGATTCCAGTTTGCACCATCTAGTGGTCATGTCCAAAATTACCTCCTCCATTACTGGAGGAAGGAACTCCTTTGACTCCTGTTCTCAGTTTCAGTGAAGCAGTGAGATTTGAATCCCTGCCTACGTCTTTTTGCCTACAACCAGCCCACCTCAGGAGCCTATCCCAGAAACACAGGGCACAGTATAGGTGACATCCTGAACAAGGCCAGTCCTTTGCATGGCGCACTCACACACTAAGGGCTGTTTAGAGCAGTGTTTCCCAATCCGGTCTTCGGGGCCCCACAGTCGGTCTCTGTTTTTGTTCCCTCCGAGGTCCCTGCCAGACAGTCCACATTTTTGCTCCCTCAAAAACATGTCTGTGGGTCCCTGAGGACCATATTGGGAAACACTGATTTAGAGACATCAGTTCACTTTGCTGCACAACTGCTCTGACTATCAAACCAGCTGTTAACAAAATCATCTGGCAAACTCCCGTAAGACCATAATTAGCAGAGTATGCAGGCAGGAAGCAGGCCAACCTGGTGGCGAGCGGCGGTCGGTCGCTATGCTGAATGTGGACGGCACTCAGCTCCTGCAGGCCGCATAGAGGTCCCGGTGGTGCGCTGGCATTGGGCAGGTGGGAGCTCTTCCGTGTGCGGCGGGAGCAACAGGTCCCCGTCAGGCTGCCAGAACTGGACAGGGAGGGGCTGCGGGATGGGTAGCTCTGGAGTGCCCCCTCTAGGCAGTTCTGCTCATACAGGTGCTCATCCACAAATTTGTGGTTCTACAGATGATCCAGGCAACAGAACAATGTCTCAAGGTGATCACTGAACAAGTAACTGGCTAGTAAAAGCAACCGAAAATTATGATATGGTTTGTAGACATTGTTCCTAATATAATCTATCTAGAAATTAAGTACAAATCATAGCTCAAACTGATCATATTGTATGCAGTGAATTTGAGTAACACCGGATCAAACTTACAACCCACAAGAATAATTTAATAAAATTTTTTGAGACGTGGAAAGCAAGTGCAGTGGATGTTAGCGGATGTTTTTTACCACATGTGGCATGCGGCAAGAACCAAAACAAACCAACTGCATTGCCACTATATTGTGTCTTATGTTACGCAGAATATTTGATCTCTATCCTATAATGATCCAGATATGTCCAGACTGACTTACATCCTCATTTCAGGGATACAGCATGGACATTAGCTGATGGATATGTGTACTGTGCTTTCCCTAGTAAGTTAAAACAGCTCCTGCATGTGGACTAAAGACTGATGTGGATTATGTCTGTTTAATGCAGAGGTAAATTCATCAGATGGTATTTAAATAGCTAAAGCCCCATTGTAAATCAAGTAAAATAGAGCAGCCTGTCTGTGGGGCTGGCTGACCTCATAACACACACTTAAGCAGACAAAGCCAAGTTTAGCCTGGCCAGACAGGCCGGGGATGAGGCATGTATGACTATGGGAGAATACTGTGGTCTATCCTCACCTCTAACCTTAGGACGGTCAGTAGTATACAGGATTATGAATCTGCTAGGGTATGCATTCCCCTCCGACACCCAGTGAATTTCCACTTCTCCAGTTCATATATATGTTAGCAAAAATATTTTTGCACTGTGGTATGTATTAATAGATTATGAGAATGACTTATGAGTAAGAATTGACCTTTATGTCTGTCTGTGCCTCTGATGCAGCCTCAGACTAATTGAATCTCAGAGTCACAGAGTCAGTAGATGTGGGATGCCCCGTCTGAAACAATTCCCGAATCTCCAGACACACAAATACCAACAGCATAACAAAATATGCTGATGAGACAGTAATTCTGCAAAAAACACACACGACTTAATTGGTATCTTTCAGGTTTCTTTCAAGTACTGGGTCAGTTTTTTTGTTTGGAATTTTGAATTTATCTCGCCCCAACTCATTAAAGTGTAGCAACACTTCCTATGGCAACATTGGGAAGGGCTGCAACACTTAATTTGAATATTCTCCATCTCCCTTCCCTGCCAAAGGACTGAATACATTATATTTTACCCCTTAGGCCATATATATATCAGCATGCTTACTTGTGAATAGAATGGAGAATGTAAATACATTTCCAGTGGATGAATGCTTGCATAGGGATCATGTCTGCACACAAACTGCACACAGCTAAGCGTAAGGATGGGGGGGCAGGCTTACGCACAGCTATGCGTAAGGATGGGGGAGCAGACTTACGGTGGTCTTCTCCAGGCAGCGCAGTAGGTGGTGGTGTTGGCTTTCCAGCAACGTTATTGGTGCACCCTGATGATTCCCCTCTTCAACGGAACCCTAGTATGTCCAGACGCACCCACACAGACACACAGTGTTAGTAAACACAGGCAAATCTCACGGTAGAGAAGGATCTGGGAGAAGGTGGTCGAGGTGCCTCTACCTGCTTGCAAATGTTCAACTTCTAAACAATTTACTTCACTTTTGCGTGAGAATGGAGAGAGAGCCAAGGCAGTACAGAAAAATTGCAGATAAGGACTTATATCGCACACAGCTTAATTATGTACTAATGCAGATTTGTAATTTATTTTTCTATGCTTGAAATCTTCAAAGCCACTTACTGGACTGACACTGTGTACCTGTCAGCTGGTGTAAACCTGGAAAACATCAAAGTCTGCATCCGCAGTATTTCTGAATTCTCTTTCAGTTAAAAATGCATTAACCCTGCAGCACAGTACGGCACAAGCTCCTAAGACGTCCTTCACCACGCCGAGACCAGTGTGCACTACAGCTCTGAGAGCGCGGAGATGCTGAAGGGCGGCCTCTCGTGGCGGCCTCTCGTGGCGGACTCTTGTGGCGGCCTCTCGTGGCGGCCCAGACGTGAGGGCTGTCTGCTCCAGTGGTGCCCACACAAGCCGCCATGGCCACTGCTGTCGCTCGTAGAGCAGAGGCTAGCCAGCACGCCGATGTGCAGCCAGTGGTTTGCTGCTCGGCACCAGGGGATGCGTTTCCAAAGCGCTCTGGCACGATGCGTTTTCAAAAATAAGCCGTGAGTCAGCCAGGAGTGGGCGGTGCTGTGTTCTGTGTTTGTGGGTGAGAAAATGACCAAGACAAGCTTCGGAGAGAAAGGGTCCCAAGTACTCACTGAAGAAGACCAATGCTTATGGGATGGAATGCAATCGTGTATTTCAGCTTTTAGAAAAATCAGTTTAGCATGCATTTTATTTTTTAGGGTTCCATTTGGGTAAAAAAGGGCTTGTTTTATTATTGCTGGAACACTGCTGAGTTCAGCTCAATAAATAACTCACAAGGCACAGGAGTATCCTATTTGCTTCCAATCAGAAAAAAATCAGGAAATCTTCCACCTGCATACCCAGTACAAGGTCGTGGGTGTAGTAAAATTGCCTAAATTCATCGTTTTTGTTCTGATAGGCAGCCTCAACAGTAAGAGTGATCATGGCTGACAGCGGTGTCCTTTGTGGCTCTATGCATTTTCCTCATTATCATGCAGGTGAAGGTGCTGATGTGGTGAAGGAGAGGAGATGCTCTGAGACGGGGGTGCAGTGGCTGCCCATGACACAGATGCCCTTGGGCTGAATCGCGGCTTGATAATCAGATGTAACCACTTGCTAATTACCAATATTGTTCTTCAGTGCGTGTTTTGGGTCTTCCAACACAGCCAGTGCCTTCAGTAATTCCCCCCCCAGGGACCAATAAAATATATCTACCTACCTACCAGGGGAAAACTCATGGAAATCTGAAAACCTCAGAAGACCCCATACTCAGTGCTTCAAGCTTAATTTGCGGCATTTAATACTAATTAGCTGTTTGGTGAACACTCCTGTTTAGAATGGGTTACAAGTGCAGCGATTTATTTTGATCATATTTTTTAAAGGACCTGGGAGATGACAAAGGCTAGTTTGATCAACTTGCCTTTTCACAACATATTGCTGACAATATTTGCCCTATTTACCCTACATATATCCATTTACTTTAATACAGGGTGAACTGAAGTTCTGTTCATATCAAAACCTCTGGCTTCTCAGTCAATTAAATGCACACTGCTATTTGCTATTCCTTTAGGATATTTACGTTATGTTTGCAGGTTTAGCTTAATTAGCAATTACGTGAGAGCAGATTTTTCTAAAAACAAAAGATCTTAATCTGGTGGAAATACACTTTCCAGCACTGAAAATTCATGTTTTGCACCATTCTGTTAGTGCCAGGTCTGATCAGTCTATTGCTGGTGTTGGTTTTTCCTAATTCTGTTATGAAAGGTTGGAGGTAGGTCATGCTCCGCTCTGGGATTCTCCTCCTACACCGCAAAATCATCTCAGAGTCACAACGGCCTTTTTAATCTCCTTAATTATGACTTGTGTGGATGTGACGGATGTAGAAGGATGGAGTTGGGGCCAGCCCCACGCATTCCTGCACAGCTTTAATCTACAGAAGATGAATCGGGGATGTCTTTAGCAGGTCCTCAGTCATGTCAGGGTGGAACAGCGAAACCAAAGCCGAAGCCTTACTTAGTGCAGGGAGGGCTGTGGGAGTGGAAGAGAGCGAGAGACTCACCGTCAGATCCAGTGCCTCGTTGGGCAGGCCATTGCGTTTACTGTGCAGGAAGGGCCTTGAGGTGCCTGTCTTTGATATTCGTATCCTAGCCAGTCTGGCTTTCTGTAGAGCGAGAAAGTACTAGATTAACCCTAGAACCCCAGAAACTTGCAACCAGTTAAAAATGTTAAGGATTGCAGTAAAAGAGGACCTCTCTTACCTCTCCATATTAGAAAAAATATATAGACATACATTAATAGACTAACAAATGATGCATTTACGTAACTTTAGCTGCCTCTATCTGTTCAAGGGCCATCGATTATATATGATTGGTTTGCCTAGATATTTTTCAAAGAACATTGTTTTCATTGTTTTTTTGTGCATTGATTTCTCTCATACATCAAAAGAACTATTTTGATAATCTGTTATAGCTTTTACCATGAATTCTGCATGTCCCAAAATATATATTTAATTGATAATCTTACTGGTACCATTCACCATTCAGGTGTTTATTTGCAGGATCATAATGCAGAGGTGGTTCAACTATTTTGAAATATGTGCAGAAAGCCTGTGGTATTTCGGGTTACTTAATAAGAGGTCTCAAGGTTTGCTTAAGCACATAAATATACCTTTATGAGGAATATTCTTGCAGTTCTATGACATAAAAATTACAGAAAACCCTTCAACAGTATCAAAACACCCTTTCAAGAAGAAACTTTCAGCGTGACATTATGTAAATTATATATACATTATTGATGAAACCCGCCCATCCACCCATCCATCCATCCATCTATCCATCTTCATAACCCACTTGTCCTACTCAGGGTCGCAGGGATCCGGAAGCTATCCCAGAAGCTACAGGCTCAAGGGATGGAATAACCCAGGACAGGGTGCCAAGCCATCCTAGTTAGTGATGAAACACTTTATCAAAAATGCTTAAGATAAATTACTTTTAAAATCTAAGTTAATCTACATGTACACATTCCCTGCTCCCACACTCTCACACTCCTCACATGGTTTGGGAAAACTGGTAGAAAGTCATATCTGTCAGAATCTGATGTCCTTATTAAAAAGGATGCAAACATCCTGCTTTTCTGATCAGCTCTGAAAGATATCTACAGTTATAAAGGAATGTGCAGATGGCATGACTGGCCACTTAACAGCTGGACATCAATGACAGCTTTGTACTAGTCAGAGTGTTGTGCACCAGACTACAATAGTGCTTCTGATTGGCTCGTGACAGTCAAAGACTGACAGACCGTGATACTCCACACACAGTGTGACTCAGTCAACCTCACTTGTAAATTTCTAGTTATCTGCTTGCAGTGTCTACAGAGGAACCATTATGTGACATTTACAAACACATGTCGTTCGGGATGGTTTATCTACAGGGGTGCGAGTATTTGACAATCCCAAAAGGCTGTGAAATGCCTGTGAAAAATAATCAAAATGAAAACAGTCGACAATTGTCTGTTTGGTCTGGATTGAACACACTGCCGTACATGAATCACCCTCGGCCGTGGGTGTCCCGGCTTCCTCACCTACAGACATCTTATAAGAGTTTCAGGAAAAAATGTATCTGCTCAGAGAAGTAGATGAAACCAAAATCTACACTGACACAGTTTGTCTGTGCATCCCAAGCTCTGGCCTCTAAACTTTCCCAACAGCACTGCTTTACTTTGCTGCTCAAACTAAGACTCACCATCTTCACTGCTACAAAAACATTTTATGTAAAACCACACATAATGTAACATGTCATGACCAAGAAATTCTATGTTTGAGCCCAAAATGGAACCACTTCTGAGCATGTCTGTAAATGTCTTTGGATAAAATGGGGTAGAAGTGTGAAATTGTAGGTTATGTAAGTCAACTTGAATACATTTGCTAAGCAAATTATGGTACTATTAATGCTGACCAAGCCATATAGCATGGAAATGCTTTGTTATGTCTCTAAAGCGGCACAGTGTCACACTGCTTCGTGGCTGTCTGGATTTTTGTTGAGTGAGCTGGAGTTGGGCATATTAATAAAAGCTGTTGGGTGAGACCTCCACATGGATGTCTATTTGCGTGATACACTCTCCTGTGATACACCATCTGTTTGACTACGTTGATCTGTTTACACTGATGCAAAGTGTGGCTTTGAACTGCAGAGCGGACTGTGAAATGTTAACAGTGCGAGTGGTGATGTGAAGTCTAAGCTCAGTACTTCCCAACCCATTTCCAATGGAAAATTTCTTTGACAAAGTCCTGACTCCTCCACTGAAGGGTGACCTCAGTTTCTCTGCCATGTTCAGAAACACAAAACAACTATACACGTTTAACTTAAGGACATAGCCTTGAAGGGGGCTACCTAGACTTGGGCTTACTTGTCTGAATGAAGCCCTGTTAGTGCCACTGGACAGCTGTCTGTTGGCTTTTCATGAGAGGATCATCATTATAAACACCATGCAACGATTTGCTGGATATAATACATTATTGTGACTAATTATTTCACACAAATGGAAATAATTATACAGTACTGGTCAAACCTTTGCAAAACAACAGCCTTAGTCACCTCTTACCAATTAAATGACTTTACAATGTAATGTGTCCCTAGGATCAAGCCTCATATTGTATTCATATTAGTAGCTACTCCTAATCAAAGCCAGTCTTTGTCTCTCCAATACTTAGTTACTCTTTCTTACTACAAAAAAAGTAGCAGCCATAACACCACTGGTGCCAAATTCCATTGAGAGTTCAAAGTATTTGATCCGCAATTTATTAAACAAATTAAACAGCACTTAGTACTGGGTGAAATTATGCTTCAAATCCCATGGTGAGTGAAAGTTCCATGCGCTTCTAAACAGACACACTTCCCATTGGGTTAAACACTAAGGAAGTTTGCACAACTGAAACAAAGGTCTGTGCTGCCTTCCCAATAAACACTCAAAGGCTGAGTTTTCGTGAATATGGGCCTTTTCTGCATATACTTTCAACTGAACACTCATTCCCCCTCATTACTAGAATCTTAGTAAAAAGAGGACTGCATCTGCTTCTGTACAGAAATTAATGCACAAAGTGTCTAAAATATGAAAAGGCTCTCTGTGCCTTGAGTATAGGACACATAAATGCCTACTCTTAGTAGCGGCATGGAGATGACACTGATTATATAATCTCTGTACTTATTCATATTAAGTCCTGCTAGAAGAATATAATGATAAAATAACTGTATTATTTGAGGGCAGTTTTAAAATCTGACTTTGTGTGATTCATGAAGATAATTTCTTCCAAATAATAACAGTATGAAACTGAAACTTCAATGATGGTGAAATAGTCTGAGCACTCATGAGCTTGGGGCAGTTAAATTGAGTGTTTGTCTGAAAGGTCTTGCAATGCTTGGCATGGTTGGACTTGATTGAGATTAGGTGAGACACTAAACCAGGCCTCATCCCATTATAACATGAGACATGGTAGGGTACTTTGGTTGTTTCCAAGGAAACAGAAGAAGAATTTTTCTCTCAATAGGACACAGGCGTAGGACACCCTGCTCAAGGTCTATGCTTGGCCCTTGATCTACACCTGATCCTTACGGCAGATGACTGGTAATTTCAATGACCCCATCTATTAACACCTTTATTCCACAAGTGCATCCAGTTTGTCAGTGATGCATATTTTTGATTCTGGAAAAGTTGATTTAAGTGTAGCCCCAGATGGCCACTTAATAGCTACATTAGCCCATTAGGCCCACCTTACTAACTCAGAATCAAGGACCTATACACTTCCCCCTCTTGGCTGGGTGGGCCAGCATTGTGATCGGGTGGGCTAGGCCCACCGTGAAGCCAGACCCGTACCATGGTATTTATTTTGCGTGTGCTGATTAATATACATGGGAGCCACAGAGCTAATTAGTGGAATAATTAATCACTGGACCCCAGAGTACAGGAAACATAAACAAATAATGCTAATAATATCTTTTTTTCCCCAAATAAACGTTATTTAGCAACAACACATAGCAACACAATATCATTTTCCTTTCACTGCTAAAGACACCAAAATCTTTAGCTGTAGATTCATGATGTTATATTTATTTTTATATTCTGCAGTTGTATGGTTCTTTATAATTAATGACTGAAAAAGACATTCTGACTGCTCATCCTAAGCTGGGGGCCTGAAGCCTGTCCTGGGCAGGGTAAGGCACACAGTAAGGGCAGCCCCTGGCCAGGATATCAGTAATACACTTTGGGCAGTTCAGAGATTAGCCTAAATTAGGAAGGTGAAGTGCCTTGTGAAGGACAGTGTGAAGCGGGGGATAAACACTTAAACCTTCTTGGCATTTGACTGCAATGACCATGAGCCTGTATGCTCATGGTATGACTCTTTATGGAGTGATAAACAGGACCTTAATTCCAAACAAACCCCTGGTGTTTAAATGGCATGCAACATCCAGAACTTCCTTCCGTAACTCTCTCTCTTAAACCTCAGGGACTGTTGCAGCGAGCTGATGGCCCCATCCGCAAACCCAAACCCGGTGCCCTTTTTCAATATTTTTACTTCATTATTACATTCAGTTGTTAAGGAGACAATTTTAACCAAAGCAACTTACAGTTTCCCTTCAGGTATTTTTACAGCTGGGTAATTTCACTCCGAAAATTCAAGCAAAGTGCTTTGTTCGGGGTTACAGCAGCCCTCCTGGAGAGCTTCCCTCCCCAGCACACAAGCAGACAAAGTGTTTTCACAGCAACACACTGTAGGCTACCTGCATAAAAGCAATTATTATATTTTCACAAGGACGCCCCAGTGCAATCTGAATAATAATAATACAAAATTCCCCCGCAACCTGAAGTGGCGTCCTCTTTCATGCAACAGCAAGCATGGCAAGCATATCGCATTCATATTTTGCTTAACCAAACCAAAAAAAGAGGGGTAGCTTGATTAGTATTTAACGAGGTACTAATTATGCCAAAATTAAGTGCCTTGCATGAAAGTGTATTAGAATCCCCCACCTGGAATGCGCAGCCACTTGGTCTTAAGAGCACTTCCTAATCACTAGGATCCCTTCCACACATCCATACATATTTGTTGACGGTGCTTCTCTGAAGCAACATCCCTGGAACTCAATTAATGAGAGACATGCCTCGGATCCTTCTATGGCAAAGAAATGCATGCAAAAGATGCAAACAAGCAAGAGACAACTGCTAGGGGAAAGTCAAACGGAGCAAACAGATAGAGCACCGACAGTAACGGGTACCAGAATTTAGCATCATGAATCAAGTGAAGTGGGAGGCAGAGAATGGAGGTGGGGGAATGAGGGTTGTGGGGGCACTGCAAAGCCAACATCACAGAACAAGGGCATGGCTGGTGACACAGGACACAAATGAATCTCTGCCATCTGTCAAGGTCTTGTCTGGGGAAGCTATTCATGGACGGAAAATGCTACTGAGGCAGACATTTCCCCTGGGTCTTTCTCCCTCTCTTTGCCACTCTCTCTCACTTTATGTCTTGAAACTCCTCTCAAGTCTGCTCTGTGAAAGGGTCGATTCCGCAGGGCCCAGCCACTCCTCTGCTGTGGGCTTTGGCTTTATTAATTATGACTGAGGACGACTGAGATTCATATCACAGGTGCCTTTGTGCATCCACTTGGGGCCCGCAACAAACTGCATCTCTTGGGACACACTCTATCCGTGCTTGGGATGTCAGTATAAATATGTCACACCCTGACACTTGGCTGGGCCAGTATGAAGCCTCCAACAAAACTTGATCTTCAGTTCAGCACCAATCGCAATGGACAGCTCAACAGAATTGGACACTGTGCTCTTTCTCTGTCAGAACCACCCACAGCCGGCCCCTCGGCTTATCAGCTGAGACGGAAACAGGCAATAGCGAGGGCAGATATTTGAGGTTGTGGATGGGACTGTTTCCTTTTGAAGTGGCTTTCTATCACTGCCGCAGATTGTATTGGATGAATGGGAATGACTGGTCAAGACTGGTTTTGATTTGTTTTTGGTTTCTTAACAAATACATGTACCTTGCATAGATTTGTTTTCTGCATTGTTACTGTATATATGTCCCTTTTTAGAACTATTTTGTGTGGCCTTTTTTCCAGCATAGAATATCACGTTGCTCCTGGTGCATAAGAGATCCACTGAGCTCCAAAGATCAGTGAAGAATAGCAAGAGGACAGTCCCGGTGCTCCAATCACTCGAATCGCTCCAGAGCGCCACGACTCCACATGCGTGTGGCGGATAGGAGCAGGCAGAGAGTGAGCTCTCTCAGTCAGACAGCAGTCTGCAGTATGAGCCTCCAGAGGGCGCCGCTTATCTCCCCATCAGCGGCCCTCACCCTTCACATCAGCCACCCTTCCTACCGGCCTGTCTGTCATAGTATGAACCTGCCTAAAATGTGCTTTATCCTCCAATGTGATGCATCGTGCAGTGGAGCTAAACAGTACAGAATCAATCACAATACCCGTGACCCTGATCAAGATGAACAGCTGAAAAATGGATGGATATTTCATTAAAAATATAAAAATCTTCCTATCAATGAACTTCTGATACATTCATATTGCCCTCAACCCCCAACTTCACAAACGCAATAATTATTAGAAACAACTTTATCAGAAATTATAGTGTCAAGTTATCTCCACAATAGTCCGGTGCAGCTTTCACTTATTGATCAAAGGTGCATCCAGTTGCTCAAGCTCTCATGTTGCTAGGGGGCTGTCTAGGAACAGCATATTTAAAGAATGTCAAATGTTATTCAAGCCATGACTGAACTGCTTGAGGGACTGAACTCGAGTGGCAATTTAATTCACACACTAATCAAGCAATTATACTTGAGAGACTTATGACCTTGTCCACTCAATGTGTTTTATAGAGGAGACACATTGCCATTCCCCTCAACCTAGCAGCTTAACATCTGATGTTGAAATCCCCAGGTTTAGAAACACCAAGTTTCATTAACACACAAGGCCCCCTCGTCCCTCCATCACCATTAGCGCTAACCAGGAGGCTTTGGGACTTGTGAGAAAGGAATTACTGTAGCACATTACTTTTTACCCATTTGTCTACTTATTTTTAACACAAAGGGAAATCCTATCAAATTGATGCCCCAGGGAGTGCTTGTACACACAAACAGTTGGTACCTGATTTTCCTTGAGGACTTTGAGGACTGTCTAGGGAGGGCACAGTCAGCTGATTGAATGAAAAAATGCATTCACCTGCACCTTCTGCGCCCGTCGTTTGTCTGCTCTCTGGTTCTGGTGATAGATTCGACTAAAATTGGACACGATGACAGGGACTGGCAGGGCTATTACTAACACCCCACTCAGAGAGCAGATAGAGCCAAAGATCTTCCCTGCGATCGTCTTGGGTACCATGTCCCCGTAGCTGCAAAGGATGAGAAAAACACAAAGACAGAATGAGAGAGTCCGTCAGCAGGCAATGATTAGCTCTTGCAAATCTTCTATACCTTGGACATATAAGTTGTGTATTAGCTGCAGGACAGACGGCTGTACATTCCTCAGTTTCCCGATTTTAAAATACACAGATTGTGTAGAGAGAGACTGATGTGGTAGTATAAAAGGTAACAAGAAACAACACAACCAGGAAGCAGGCAAAAACAAAGTAATGCCTGTACAAGGACAGGAACAAACGCATGGACAAAGTGCCTGGAAATCACACATCTGTATGTATTATAAGATAGTCATACTAGAAGTCTACTCTCTAACTCTAACTGTATAAGGTGAAGTTACAGAACAGAGAACATCTTCACAGCCCAATGCTCCTTGGTAGAACAGGTGTAAAGGGTAGGAGTACGGTGTTAAAATCCCAGCAGACCAGTCACACCTTAGCGCCTTCCAAAGGTCACCTAGGGGCAGGAATATCTCAGGATTTGTACTTTACAAGATCAATGGTTTTGTCTAGTCTGTTCTTTATAATGGCTACATACTATTATGGGCACATTGGCACATAGGCCTCGGACTCTCCCACAGTCAGCTTCCTGGGCTCGTTATGAAAGTCTCCTAATTGCCATCCTGGGAGAATTGAACCCAAGCTTGTGGCCACTTAATAGACTGTCAAGAATATTTGCGCACCAGTGTAATTTTACCCCTGGAAATTGGCCTTAGACAAAATATATATTACCACATATATTACGGTGATTGTGATTACTATTGTCAAATGTATAGGAGCTTGAAAACTATTTTCCTACATGTTTTAAAATATAGGGGCGGCACGGTGGCGCAGTGGGTAGCACTTCCGCCTCACACCTCTGGGACCAGGGTTCGAATCCGGCCCAGTT
>JAODKL010000107.1:8023364-8057113 GCA_026780765.1 Petrocephalus schoutedeni
GGATAGGCTCCGGACCCCCCGCGACCCTGAACAGGATAAGCGGGTTGGAAGATGGATGGATGGATGGATGGATGGATTTTCATCAGTATAAAATGCCAAACTAACTCCATCTGCAAGGACTGGGATCAGAGAAGTTGGTTTGTCTGTTAAAGTGATGACTTGTACAAGGCAAATATTAATTAGAGCTTAGATCGAAGGGGAATATGAAAGCTCACACTCCACCCACTAGTACCGGAATGAAGCTCAGATCATTCTGGTGACCTGGAACCTTTTGGTGACCTGTTTTTAGTGTATACCTTGAATTATTTATTTTGCCTGTGTTTTGTAATAAAATTCAGGTTTTCTAAATGCGTGACTGTTGATTAATCTCACACAGAACCTTGTTTTTACAGTGAACATTTTCTGAAAGAAGGTCCTTCCTGTAGCTGTTCAAGAATATCATATATTTTTCATATAATTACATGATTTATTAATTTGTTTTCCTCAGCGAGCATGTCACAGTCTTTTTGAGTGGCTAAATACCATTCAGAAGATCCAAAGTACAGAATTGTATTTGGTGGAATCAGAATTATTTCTACTATGCTATTTAGACTCTGAGAGATTTGTTTATAGGAAAGTCACAACACTACCTAATACCACTCAGCACCTAGGAGTTAAAAAAAATAATAAGAATAGCAGGTGTTCTGTGTAAAGCCATCGCCAGCAGAAAGTGCTGTGGAATAAGATCAGAAGACAGAAGATAAATTACAGGGGTTCGGCAAGCATTTCTGAAAGTGCATGAAATAGATGAAAAGGAAGAAAAAACATAAAATGGTTTTTCCTTCTAAACCCCTAATGATGAGTTTGTGTCTGATGCGTTGAATCCCTAACAAGTATAAAGTTAATAATAACTTTCATGTAAAGGGAAACCAAATGCAATTTCCTTCGAGATATCACGATTTTTAGTATACAAAATTTTTTCTTTGAAATTTGAAATCAAGCTCTTATCACTAATACATCAGATGACAATAAGAAATGTTAGATTTAATCTGTAATTTTAAAAAAAAGTTTAGCTTTTTTTCAAACTTTCAAAGTGGATTTATTCAGCTGTCTGGTGAAGCAATTTATTGTTATATAAACCTTTGTTCTACTTTGATAATGGAAAAATTGTGGTAGAATTTTTTTCACACCCAGTTATAACACTAAACTAAGTATACTAATAAGTGCATTGTTTGAAAATGTATTTGTATTTTTTATAGATGGACATAATAAGATGTTTTAGGATAATTAGAACTTTTATATGGAAAACACAGTCAGCAAAATTTGGTTTCTGAGTGATGTTTCACCCTTAAATAAAACCAAACTGTGTTGTACATTGTGGCTAGCACAGTTGACCAGGCTTTGAGTCTCTGTGAGAGTAGAGCTTGCATGTTCTTCCTGTGTCATCATGGGGTTTCCTAAGGGTTCTCCGGTTTCCCCTCACGGTCCAAAAAACAGGCTAGGGTGAATCAGAGATGTCAAACTGTTTGTAGGTGTGGATATGTGTGTGAATTCTGTTTGTGTCTTGTGACGGGTTGCCGTCCTGCCCTGGGTTTATTGCCAGAATAGATCATTTTATAGTTCAGCTATGCACAGAACAGTTGGTATACAGTACATGCAGGAATCCTTAGATGTATACTGTGATTCAGAATATTACTGGTGTCATTTTACATTGACAACATACTTTATTTGGTTCCCTGATAGACATAAAACATAAGTACCATGCTCATTTCATGTTGTACTATAGCTATTGGTGTCACGTACTACATTCTTATACACACACCTGTGGGACTGAGTCATACACTGAGTTATGAGAAGGCCTATTTATACTTCATGTGTTTTGTTCCTTATAGCAAAACTGTACTTCTGCATTAAATCCATTTAAACATTCCAGCAATACAACTAAAAGTTTACATCTATCAATCAATTCAAAGTGTTTATCCTGGTCAGCATAGCAGAGACTAATCAAATGTTTATTATCTTGTACCATGCAATATATTACTATCATAATAATATCAATAATAATAAGGCATGGTAATCAGCAATCTGGTGTCTGGTAATCCACATTTCCCCCTGCGTTTCACGTGCCCTTTGTTATATTATATTTATTTTGTTGCTTAGTCATTAAATCCTTATTTATTTTTTTATTATCGTCAGAAGGGCAGTCATGGTACCGTATCCTGTTTTTAAATGTAAATGATACTTTTTTTTATAGCTTTATACTGTAGAATGATGACATCATGCCCAGGGTTTTCTATAAAATCTAGATTTTTAGCTAACCCTTGATTGTCTTGATTGGATCAATTGAAAAAAGCCCAAGGGTACCACTTTATTCCATACTGTAGAACAAAACGTAATGGAAAACAGGAAATGAAAAACAACCCAGCAAGGACTGGGCTCAGACATTCATACTTTAAAATATCTAACCTCTGCCACAAAACCTGTGCATTGATTCTTAGTTTTAGGGCTAATAAACTGTGCACCAGAATAATACGCAAATCAAATTAATGATGGCTTCCAACAGCACATACTAACAGAAAATGGAACCGGAAATTTGTGGCTTTAAGAAAGCTCCCCATTAACCTATTCTCATTTCTGAGTGCTTCTGTGTGCTTCTTTTTAAACAGCTTAGGCTGTAGTCTTCCCCTACAGTGGCTTGAGTGGGACACCATTAAGTGTGAGACCGAAAAAATAAAAGATAAATCCAATAAACAGAAGTTCCCAGACAAATTGAGACACACACATTGTGAATTGTAAGTGACACTGTCTGCTCCTGTAATTTGCAGATCTCGGTGACCACCGGGGCTTTCAAATGAAATTCTACATTTCTGAAGCTTCATTCGGAGGTGCTGCTCTCGTGGTTATTATTGCAGCAAGAGACACATTTCTCAAAGCACACTTGCTGTGCATGAGTCTACTAGCATTAGCAGATAGCCCTGTCAGCTGCAGCACCAGCACCATACAGAGCTATCAGCACCACAGACAAACCTGCAGGGACAACCAATTGTTTTAAAAAATATCTTTTTCATATTCCTATTGGGGTGCTTTACTGGCTCGCAAGGTTGCTTCACACCTCTGGGCTTGGGGTTCGAGTCTCCACCTTGGCTCCATGTGTCTGGATGTTCTCCCCATACCGTCATGGAGTTTCCTCCGGGTACTCAGGATTCCCTACATAGTCCAAAAGCATGCTACAGGGAACTGGAATGGAATATTTAATATTACCATATTAATTAAATATACTGCTTGCTTTAGATTAGATATCAATGGATATGATAATTCTTAAATATACCACTTGTTGCTTCTGTTTACTGGGTTCTAAAATGCATAAAATGCAAAAGGGTGCCAGTGTCTTCTGTTACCCAGTATTTCTAAACAGAACCAACCACAGTCATTCATCATTTATTCGGAATGAAGACCAACAGCTGTAACCAGCGCCACCAAGGCCTGCTTGTATATTGCTTTAAAGGCTCAGTACATCAGGGGCAGCTAGCATATGGATTTAAATTTTCAGCGCAATGGACAGTTTGCCAAGTGAATCATATTGTATATAAAATCTGCCAGATTACTACATTATGCATTGTTACATCAATAAATAACCTGATAAGCTCTATTTAATACAGATGGAGAGAGTACTGCCCAGTTTGCTACTGGGGAATGTAGGGGAGAAGTGGATGTTTTCTGGCAGGGGTGATGTCTGCCGACCCCCCACCCCACCCCACCCCATAAAACATGGTTACCTTGTGTGGATTAGGAAAATGCCTGGAAGCCAAGGTCCGGCTTTCTCTCCTGTGAGTTTAAATTAGAAGGTACATGCATGTGTTGCATGTGGATGACAGTGAGAATGCCAGTATAACATTGTCTCGTTCCACTGAAGTCTGATGGATCTGTTGACTGTCTGGAGACCCTGACATACTACGACTGCATAGCTACTTCTTTCTTCTTTGGAGCGTATCTTGTCAGGTTGAGGACATCTGTATATCTGTACCACCAGCAACATTCACAGGGCTGTTCTCTTGAAGGCAATAAGAGGCTCTGTATGCATTTCATATGGGTTCTCATCTCTGCTTCACACATTTCAGAAGCTACATGTCAGCTCTTGAACAGAAAAAACTGACACTGTCAAGAGACCAAAAACAGGAAAATAATCCAATCACGAACCACTTTCTTCAGATATTACTCAGGCCAGGAAACATTAAAAGAAGCCATCCTCTAAGCATTAAAATAGTTTTATCTGTATTTCCAGGTGGTCTATGCTAATCCTTTTCTGAAACCTGTCAATACCATTATTTAGGCTTGGAATAAATTGTGAAATACTCCTTCAACTGGTCTCTGAGTGACATGCGCCAAGCGCAAAGTGCTGTTCGACAGAAACATCTACATACTGTTAATGCGAAAACACCTAATGTCTTAAATTATGCACGATCCAGAATTCCAGGGCTGCTGGTAATTTCTGAGCTTCTGGAGAGGTCATGCCAATCACCACTTAGCAGACAGCGACCTCCACCCTACAGGAAACCAAGATTGTTGAAAGAGGGGTTGAAACGATGTTGTGCAAGCCATAATCTACGATACATGCACGTGCTGTTATTTAGGAATGTGTTTAAAGCCTTCCTCCTTTTTGTGAATGTTATGTTAGAAATTTTACTACAGGTCTACAATTCCATTTGCAACATGAACATCTTGTAATGCAACCATCTGGAATGGCTAAGGTTATTCAGAAAGTGGATCCTTGGAGTGATTCACAAAAAAAGACCTGCTTTTAGTTGTTTATTGTTTAATGACTCTAGACTATTAATTTGTAGTTAACATTTACCACCCCTCAAACAGCATAAAAATGCATCAGGGGAAAAAACAATTCAGGACCCAGCGGTTCCCCGGGCGAGGTTGACTCCCTTGAACCTGCAAATAACCATGGAAGCAGCAGAACTCTGCACTGTGGCAGGGCAGATGAGACCAAACATTCTGCTCCCAGCCATCTTCCTATCTGCATTTTCCCAGGCTTCTCTCTACAATCTCCCAGTTTAATTAAGCTGATGCCTCTGCTGACCTCATCACCAGCACTGCTGTGAGACCTTGTTCAGGTTTTCATCTACTCTGTCAAATTGGCATGAATGTGCACCCATTGTACTCAAGTAGTTGAATCAACACTTTTGGGTTTGCAATCAGTGAAAGTAATGGACCATTGTGTTCCCATAATGTTATGGATATTAGGATTTTTGTTTCTCCTGGCTTCAGGCCCAATGCTATTGCTCAGTCTTCAGAGGTTTGGAAGTGCTGCTCTGGGGGAGTTGATGTTCAGCAGCAGTGGGGCGCCATGGGGAATCCTTGTCTGCCACTTCACTCTGCTGTCAGGATGTCTTAGTCAATTTTCATAAATATTAATCGTGTGTAACTTGAGTTCCAATGGCTTTTATGCCTTTAGTGAGAGAACACATACATATATTTTGTCATATTAAAAGCACAATGTCTTCAAAATGAAACCTGTCATGTTAAAAACTGATGTTTTCTATACATTTTTAGGATTAAATTGTTCGGAAGAACAACACTGCAGCCTTTCACTCAACAATGATGTCTGCATTAAAGTCTTTAATAGAACACAATTACTTTCAAAGCATTACATGCGAGCAAAGTATAACTTCAAACAGAAGCCCTCTTTCATTATGCACTTACCGCTTTCTGGTGAACATTGAATGTAGCATAGACAAAGCGACAAGCCATTCGTCTCAAACTGAACAGCAAAGAAAGGTCATCACCATTACTCATTGCTAATTTTTAAATTCATGATTAATGGCTGGTCTTTTTTCTTTTCCTTATTTCCACATGTTGTGTCTAGAGTGCTTTAGAGAACACAATGTCTGACTAACATAAAAAAGCAAGATGTATAAAGCACTACAAGGTAACATCCTTGCTCAAAGTCAAAATGATGACAATAGGCCGTATTGTGAGAAATCTTTAAGTACTCTGACGGTCATTAGATAAGGTCCATTTACAAGCATCAGAAAGCTATTCGGCCCATAAAGAGATCCGGGTGATTAGCAGATTGCTGAAGCGTTTCATGAAATATAAATTATGATGTACACCAGTGCTGCCAAAGTGCTAATTATTATGTCTGAAAAACATCTATCGCATTTATCAATGCCAATATGCTTTCATTTACTAGCAATTTTTGATGATACTTCTGAAACAGCAACAGTAGCAAATAGGGAAAATAAGTCACCATCTGAGCCCAAAAGAATCAATATCATTCTTCCTCTATACAATGAAGTCACAATAAAACAAAATGCATGTTAAAATATCAAATATGTTGGTATTCAATGGACTCACGTGGCTAATACGCATTTTCAGACCCCTTTGGCTCTTATTCAGAGCACCTTTTCTACCCAAACAGAAGGCTGGCTCATTGATCATGGGAGCCTAAAACCTCTGAATGGTGATTGAATAGTATCTCATTAGGAGGCAGGCCAAATGCAGCATTCATAGCTCAGTCTGGGACTTTGGGGGATAGCTTAGATTGGAAGCCATCTTCTATGTAATATTGGTGCAGCTTTACAGCACACATGTGGCCTTACGCAGAGCTGTGCTCACATCAACCTATCAATTGAGCAGTAAACAGAACCCATGAACATGAACATAGATAGCTATTACATCTTGGAAACTATGTAATGAAACCACCTCGTTATTGTTTTAGGATAAGCAAATGTTCAATATTGCTTGCAATACTAGGGGGTAATAAGGGTATATTCCTATTTCACTTGTGTCACCAGATTTTTATAGAGTATAAACTTAGATATTTCTTTTATAATTCTTTTAGGACTTCATGTTCAGACAATGTGTATGAACCAAATGGTGGACCTATGGTATCTCTAAACAAATTCAGCATTTCAGTGATTCCGAAGGGATTTAGAGAGAGCATAGTGGTGGTGGGGGATGTCTTACATGAAACACTTACATGAAAAGCAAATGTAATAAAGAATCGGGCTCAAGGGTCATCGCTATCAGGTCATTCTGTCCAAGGACCCTTAACTAATGAAAACAGATAAAAAAGATGTTTTTTTTCCCTAGAACACAAAAGCCCAGGAAGCTCCCTTAGTACATACTATGCGCTTTCAGTTGGGAATTCACATTGAAATGTATCCTGCAGACATCTCAAGGCCTTTAATGATTTGTTCACTTTCCCAGGTTTTGGTCAATAATGGAGGACAAATAGAGGACAGTGCACAGGTGGAGACTGCAGACACTAATATTGATTAATTACAAGGCCATTCTTTCATCAGCGACAAAATCATCAAATAAACATCATGAGTTAGGAGGACTGGACAGTTGCATTTCTGAGCTTACTCAGACCAGTGGTTCCCTGTGACATACAGGTTCAGATTCTACCTTGAGATGAAATCCCTCTAAAGCAATTCCTCTTCAAAAACATGCTACATGCCCATAATTGGAATAGATGCCTGCAGGTGATGCTTTCCACTATATTAAATCATTTCTGTTCAAGATACAGACACAGTTTGAGGAAAGATGGAAATGACACAAGAGGAGTGCTTGTATGTTTAAATATTGATTGCTTGAACCCCAGGATTGGAATTAACCTCCTGAGTGAGAGAATCCCATGGTCAGTTGAACCTTCTGAGATACTTTGATCCTGCTCTTGGGAGCAATGAATGGTGAATGAAACATGTGCTTTCATCCTTCCTAGAGAGAAGATAAAGCTCTTTTATGTGAAAGCATAGCTCTTAGGTGCCCCTTTGGTGAATACATTTTTACCAGTGCTCTATTGTTATGTTAAACAGTTTGTTTCTAGTCAAATAACATCCTGCATTCAATTGCATCAATGTGAACAGACACAAACACAGGTAGCAGTGCTCCGAGATTGCAAAACAAAACAATCCTATTCCACCCCATACCAATTAAATTCCTTTATACCCCATAGTAAAATGCATAAGAATATGGATGAGGGTAAGTTTAATTGGCCAGTAGTGGGGTAAACAATTGGTCATTTAGGAGCAATAGGTTTCATTCCAAAATTAGGATAAGCAAGGCAGACAGCAGTCAATTTTACACCATCTCCTTCACACTTTATTCTCAAGAAATAAAACGGAGACTGAGAGAAACAAAAAACAATCTTGTAATGATGAGGCATTAAAAGGTTATTTCATACTTTCAACACAAATAATACATATTTTGAGTAATAACGTTTCAAACAACTTTTCAGCACACAGGTTTAGAATGAATACAGGCGACCCTTCCACATCACTAGGGTTAGGACCGCGGGCCGCCCACGATCTGGAAAAAAAACATGTGAAATCTTTTGGTTTTGGAGTGACGCAAAAAGAGCTACAAAGCTACAAAGATCACAGAGATGACTGTGAGATATCACGCCAGAGACGGCAGTAAACCCGCTTGGCGTCCTCCATACCAGCACTGCACATATATGCTAGCCATTTATCAGTTACTAAACTAGCTTTTGGAAAACTCCCTAAAATAAAAAAATGCAATTTAACATCTTATGCCAACCCCACAATGTATCAAGGAGTCAAAATTCAGAAGGGTTGACTGTACTACATGCAAATGCAATTCTTGAAAACCTCCAGGAAAAAGTATTATCTATGTGTCTGGAAAGGCTACTAACCCATTGCTAAAGCTCTGTGACTCTATGGAGCCATAGACTAAAGTATTTATGTAACTACTGGGATAATAGATAAGTAAAGTAAAATTAGTAGTGAAATAAACAAGGGTGTGGGTTTGGTGTCAATATTTATTATACCCCTCTAAAGATATATGGTGCTTTCACAATATTGACAGGGACATGTCCCTACCATCCACACCTATATCTATGTCCTTGAAAATAAATCTAAAACACAATCTACGGCTCAGTAGGCCTCTCCAGTTTTGATTGGGTCTGACTGACTCCACCATCAGAAAGACGCAGGAATACAGAGCAAATTAGCACTGCAGTTCACCAAGGGATAAACCCTCACAAACCATGCATGCCTATATCAAACCTCCTGTGGGACCCTCATAATTTCTGAAGCAGTGCTCTTTGTCATAAATGCAGAAATGGATTTGCATGGAGAAGTAGGCAAAACATTTCCTTTACCAAATCAATACTCACAAATAACTACTGGCAGCTTTCGGTATGGTAACGTGTGCAAAGTTTATCATAAGTGGACATTAGCAGCTGAAATTTTTCCTTTGCTAAAAACATAAAAATGGGCTAATTCTAGTTCTTTTCATGTAATATTAAAAAGTTGAAAAGGTGTCAAAATTCAATGTCTCACAGCAAACAAAGAATCGAGTATCATTACATTTCATGGTACTATGTTAGCCACATTTATTTTAAAGGTAGGATAACTGAAATTATTGGTATTTTATAAAGAGATTATAATACAGACAGTTTGATGCAATGCAAAACTATGTGATGTGAATGTGTAATTTTGTAATTACTTCTCAAAAATATTTTTTTAGAATATAATTAATTTTACCATAATTCCACTTGGCTACAGGTAGGTTCTCTATACTTTGTAAATTTTATACGATGAAAATATTGGTTTTAATTATTAATTATTATTATTATGTGCTACATTTATTTTTAAGAATCTTTGCATACTTGTCAAGTGTGACCCAAAAAAATCTAGAGTGACAGAGAAATGAGATTTTTGGTTAACCAGCGGACTAAGTCATACAAAATACAACAGCAGCATGTCCATTCCCAGGGGACATCCATCACCGTACACTCAGAGCCCCTTTAACCCCCCCACTACATCTAAAGGCAACAACCAATGAACTCTCATCATCTTTCGGACACCTGTCACATATGTACGTGTCTACTTTATAGCAGGGAGCTCTCATTAAAAGTCATTCCTCTCCGAGCCAGCAGCTCAACTGAATTTCCACAAACAGCTCCTTTTTAAGTTTCTAAGTAGGTCAACGGAAGTAGGCCGCCGGTGAGGCTCGGGACAGCCGAAAAGCCACTGATTTCTCTGGCGAGGACCAGTGTCCTATTTCTGAGACAGACCAGACCTGTGCAGCATGCATATATCAAGTGACACAGCAACAAAGGCGTACATGCAAATATAATGTTCCACATGCCACCCACCACCACCAACATGGAGGTATCTACAGACTATTAGCAGACGGAGCTGGCATAGGGGAAGTGAGCGAGCAGGCCTTGTTTTTTGGTGCAGATAATTTGGTTTTATGTAGGAGAGCAGGAATGAAATACAGTATGATATTCTGTCCCTATCCTGGGCCCCAACCTACAGTATGAGCTTAGATGAGGCCACTGGGCGAGTAACAGGGTCAGGGATGCAATGGTCTCATACCTCCTAGAAGTAAAGTCTCCAAATGACAAGCTGTCAAAAAAGAGGCGCTGATAACACAGGTGTGTTCTCTTTTATCACACTAGCCAGGAAATTACAGCCTTTTTTTGACAGTAGCAGGGGTTTAGTGAGTATATTGTGCCTACTGTAGGTAACAATTCAAAATGTAATTGGGAAGACACCCATAAGATTTTGGTGCATCCAGTCTACGATTCTGCCTTTGTATTCCAGCAGTTGAGTTTGCTTGCTTTAATCTACTCCTACATTCATCTCTGGGCACACTGCATGTCAGTGTAAGCCATACACATGACTAATTCATCAAGCACCTTTCATGAGCTAAGTATCAGCAGACTTTGAACTGGCAGGTTCTCTTCAAGAAAAAGGAGCATTACCTCTTTGCTAGCACTAAGTTTTCCACAAGATAGGTGAAGGCATGAAAAAATGAAAACAAGCAGGAACAGGAACAGAATATGTCAGCTGACATTTACACGTGAAACCATCTGTGTGGAAATCATGCATATGTGTTTTATATACCTGACCTTTTTTTTGTGTGACAGTAAGACTATTTTCATAATCTGGTGGCCTAGTGGGATTTCAGCGATAGCCCTGACACAGATTCTACTCATCGAGATCTCAATTACAGGAACAGTGCAGAAATGATGACCGAGAACCGCGGAAGCACTGCCAGGGATCGCTTGTTAATTCATAACCATTCTCAACACAACATTAACTTTGGAAAACGTGTTTTGTCTCTTCAAGCTGACACAGGCTGCACGGCGGAGCAAAGGTGCAATTTTCCTTGATCGCAAAGCTAACCCTTTTGCTAAGACAGACAATTTAAGACAATCTACATGCCTAATGAAGAGCTCCCTTGAGCTGTGCCATCATGCCATTCCAAAAGTCTAATGAGCAGACTGATTTGCCTAACTAAAGTGACATTTCATACGCACAGAGGAGGCCCGTCTGCGGTGCCAAGCAGACTGAAGGCCCTGTCTGTGGATGATATGTGTCAACAGCTCATCTGAACTGAGTGCTTCAGACCTGAAGTCGGCAATTAATAAGATTTAATTTATAAAGAAATTCTTCTGTACTCAGTTTCTTGTGCAGTGCAGCTAATATGGAAGCTAGCACCTTATTTCAGGGAGCACAACGGAAGAAAAAGTCTCTCTTCGAAGTTGTGAATCTATAGTTTAGCAAACCCAGGCATTAGCAAATATGGCAATTAGTTACTTGACAATTAGTTACTATGGCAATAAACAGCCAACAAAAGAAGCATGTAACCTGGGATTGTTTGGTCTGGAGTCTGATGGAGTCTGATGATGCTTCTGATTGCTTTGCAAATGCCTTAGCACCACAGTGCTAGGCAGAAGGTGGCGGAAATTTCCATTACCATGAAAAAAAGTTATTCACTCTTATTTTTAGTGATTTGTTGTGCAATTTTGCGGATTCTAGTAAGATATGCACAGACCCTGAAAGAATAAAACTGCAGTACAGTTTGAGGCTTCTTTAATTCATGCAAGATAATTACTTAATTTGTTAAAAAGAAAGTATGGTCTCCTAGTTAACTCAGCTCAAGGGTTCTTTCATAACTGGGATTAGTTTTTTCCATGAAATAAAATTTGATTTGGCCAATGATTTCGGAAAATAAATCAAAATGTCTGGCTTTCTACCCTGAACCCAAAAATTTTAACCCAAAAATATCTGTTAGAAGATGGATATAGGCATGGGTGCCAAAAAAGGGGGGAGGGGGAAGTTTGGGCCAATTCTCCAGAGTGAGTGGCTAAAAAAGGTGGCAAAGCGACTTGTAAGGTTCTGGCCCCAAGGTAAGTGTGTGCTGCACTGCTACCCCAATATGCTCCCTGTCTTATTTACATGCCACAAAGTTGCCAGGTCCCATACAGGAGAGAACATATTTGCATGGGTAGGTGGGCCAAAATTCCTCTTCATGGTGCTGTACGTGACTGATCAACAACTGCAGTATGTACTCGCTTGCAGCTGAAAATGACAGAACCAACATATGAGTGCATGGAAGCGATTAATTTTTCATATGGGAGGCTTTTATCTCGTATCCAGTTTTGATTGAAGGCCTGATAATAGTCAATGTCTAATACAGGTATGGGAAATTCAGTTTCTGTAGAGAAAAGCTGGCTGTCACAGAAACAACAAGCAACAGTGATTAAGAAGGGGGCATCACACTGCAGCAGGCTAGGGGCACATCACCATACACCATAGACTCCCATGGAAAGCAACATTTCAACCTCAGTCCTCAGTCTAAGCTCATTTGTAACACAAATGAGGATAGCTGCTTACAGTTTTTTTTTTATGAAGCTGTCCCCTGCGACAAACAAAAGACAAATCTCACGTCATCTGTTGGGACTAGCAGTGCAATCCAGATCTCATACCAAAAGTCATTAACACAACACAAAAGTCATCTCCAGTTTAAATTTGCATGAAAAATTGAGCTAACCCCTGATAGACAAATTGGAAATAGAAAACTCTTCTATTGCTATGATGCAGTGATGATTTCCGGGTGTAATATATGTATAAAGGTGAATGCAAAATTGCCTACATCATTCAAAAAAATCCTATGCATGTTTTTCAGAGGAAACATATTCATACTTTATATGCTTGCAGAAATGTGCAATCGACCCACTAATACAAAAAAAAGAGTTTTTTTTCTCATGAGCATATTATTGGAAATGTGGCTTGGATTTAGGACGGAGCCATGCGACATGGAGAGAAAGAACCTGAGTTATGTTTTAGTAATTTCCTTTTAGAATGGAAGAAAGGAGACAAAAAAAATCCTATCAGGACAAACAAATGTCCATTTCAGCAGGGACATATAAAACGAAGTATAATGCAATAAGCTGTAGTGGAGACATGCCAGTCTAAATTAAACAAGGCTTGGGTTTTGTGTAACTGAGAAAAAAGAAGTGGAACACACTCATAAATAGAAAATCAGACATAAGAAACAGGTAGGACAAGTTAATGTGAACAGGAAGAGTCACCAGACTGACCCTCTCGAGATGAACAATGGGCTGGCCTCAGCTTTCACTGCCATAACTCTGATCCTTTGAAATAGCACTCAGTAATATTCTAATAATAAAGCCTTTGGCTTCATGTTCTTCCTTTCCTTACTCCTCACATTGTTTCAGCAGGTCCAACAGACGAGCCCTCCAATAAACGTCTGCATATTTTCCACTGCGTCTGAATCCGGGGGACTTCCTGTACATTTCCATTTTATTACTTTTAGTGATACCTCACAAGTGGCTTCTTCATTTTCTCAGCTGGGCTCTAATTATATTTCGTCAAGCCGCCCTCCCTACCCATGAGATGTCTGGGATGTCTGTAATCCTCAGTCTTCTCAAGACAACCTTTCAGCCCTGGGATATATTAAACGACTTCCGTCCTGGGCTGGTTGCTGCTCAGCTCAGATTTAGTGAGTCATCGGAGCAAACGACACCTTTAAAGTGATGCTCAGAGACCCTTTATGCTCCTATTCACCCACTTGGCTCGATAGTACCCTGTTGGATAAATATAGCTTTCCTAATCTTTCATTTCTTACAATACAGTTTAATTAATGTCAGCTCAATAGCAGATTCCCCCCTAACATTGTGTCGACCTGACTAAAACATAGCCGGCTAGGAGGATGAACTAAAACAAGGCAGTATGACAGGGGTATTAAAGAAGGCAGCCCGAGGTTACACTCTCTCCTTCTATGGTACAATCAAGAGCAGATGAAACCAAGCAAGTACTTTATCTTAAATCTGCTGTCTTCACTCCACTGTTGTTGCCATCTCCGTACAAGTTGAGCGGCCGTGACTCCAAGATAATTTCCTGACATGTGTGGGCTACAACTGATGTGCTCCAGGCATCGTTTACAGGAAACAGGTTGCCAGGTGCCTGGCAGGAAAGAGCTGCATGTGTCTGATAGGTCTGCTGAGGGCACTTACACAGAATTTACACTTGCAGACCTCCCCAGGGAAACAATTCCCAGTAATTCAATTACATAGCACTGACTTGAAATGGGTCCAATGGGGGTTGTTCCAATGTGTGAAGGTTGTCTTCAGAGGTTAAGTTCCTCAGAAACCTTATTCAAAAAATATAGTTAATAACATTAGTTGGTCCAAAGTACTTGATTTCTTACATCCATCCATCCATTTCTCATAACCACTTATCATGTTCATGGTCTAAGGGGGTCCAGAGCCTATCCCAGAGGCCACAGGCACAAAGCAGGGAACAACCCAGGATGGGGCGCACACTGATACACTACTCACTCGCACAGGCTACTTGATTTCTTTCCTTTTTTAAAATAATTTTTAAAAAATCCGAAAGCAATACACCGAGATGGAAATCCAGAGCAACAAAACAGCATGTGCATGATTTCAGAAATGATATCCCCTGGCAAGGAGAGACCCATTCTTTGCTACCCCCGAAACACACACAGCGTCTCTTCCAGCTTTCTTGGCACCACCAAATTGAAGAAGTTTTTACAAAGCCAGTGAGCAACACCAAAGGTCCCCATAAAGCCGTGCCATTTACGCAGAGTCATTCGGTAACACTCTACTAGAGGGGACACATATACTTAGTAGTAACTCAGTTGCTACTGAAGCTCAAATCATGAACAAGCATAGTTGCTACTTAGCATAAAAGATGTGTCATGATTCATTAACGATCAGCATTTTACTTGTGTTCTTCAGTACTTCCTTCAGTAGTTGACAAAGGTTTACAGAATTAACACACATAGTAACAAATATAGTAACTGCTTGGGATAAAAATTGCGTCATCACATCTATTCGTTTAACGGCAGAAAAAGTTGCTACGACAGGCGCTTGGCCCAAAAGGGTTATACTAAGTCTTTAGTCATGGGTGTGTTTGGGGCATAACTTGCTATGATGCAACCAGAGAGTCATCTTCCAGTCCCTTTAAGGGCCAGGTGCACTTACACCTTGGCGAACTGCTATTATAAAGGCGGATTTTCCAGGTAGAGAAAACAGATCTACTGGTGTGCAAATTTATGGCGACACCAGGATTGCACCAAAGTAATTACAGGAACTGACCACATAAGCCATACCCATTACTGACATACAGGTGTATAAT
This sequence comes from Petrocephalus schoutedeni, assembly GCA_026780765.1. Taxonomy (NCBI): domain Eukaryota; kingdom Metazoa; phylum Chordata; class Actinopteri; order Osteoglossiformes; family Mormyridae; genus Petrocephalus; species Petrocephalus schoutedeni. Next base: position 8,038,802 of record JAODKL010000107.1, read on the forward strand.
TAAGCACACAGCCATGCAATCTTCAGCATCAAACAATGGGAGCAGAATGGGTGGTGGCTACACAATGGTAGCTACATAAGCTCACAGAAAGGGAGCTGACCACCCAACATCAATACCCAACCTGAATGGCAGCAAATCCCACCGGTAATGTTCCAGCATCTAACGGAAAGCCTTCCCAGAAGAGTACTGGCCATTAAAGCAATGACGGGTTAGCCCACTGAGGGAGATGTTGGATAAGGTGGTGTCCCCATAGTTTTGTCCATACAGTGCACCATCAGAAACTCAGCAAAGACCTTCTCATTTGAAAAGGGGCACTATGGATGAGGACTGGGGTGGCCTTAATGACTGCAGTGTCTAGGAGTGACTGTAGTCCATTCCACGGAGGTGGGTGTTGAGTGGATCGATGGAGAAGGCTTCTGTGGGAACTAATGCTGTTGTTCTGTGCAGCTGACTATTGCGAAGGTCAGAGTTATATTTGAAAATTATAGTGACAGTTTAACTACACATTCAAATATCAAGTATTTAAAATTCATTACAATTTAAATTTAATTAGAGGGTTTTTTTTTTTTATACCATTTATGGCAATCATGTCAAGGTAGGCGGCCTCCTAGGACACCCCCTTCTGATGGGGTGCCGACTTGCCAGCCAGTTTCACTTTGCCTGAACAGGCAGTGATGCTCACCTAGGGTTCCACATCGGCTAGGATTGGTATGGATTTCCACTATAGTATTATGAAGATAATGACAGTACAGGTTACCAGGGCTGCTTGGCAAGAGTATGGTGAGGCAGATGCAAAGTCACCCATCACTCAATATTGGAGGCAAAGGCAGTGGGACAGTATCATTCTCATTGACAGAAATCATCATCAGCTTCACACAAAGCTTTATTTACAATGAGACTTGATGACTGCTTCAAAGTTACATGACGTTAGTTTGCCCCCACCCTTTCCAGAATCTGACATATTCTGCTTGACTAGATCTCAAGCAGACCCAGGCAGGTTAATTTAACCAGGCTCTAAACAGCTGGATGGACCTGAGCTTCTTGTCTGTTTATCATGTTGCCTTACTGATGAGAAGTCAATCAGCTCTGTCGTGCTTGAAGCTTCACAAAGTATTATGCTTCATTATGTCGGGTCCAGCGGGAATCCACCTTGCACCGGCAGGGATGCGACCCTCAGTCCTCCCTAGTGAGGCTTAAAGTCTGCACTGAGAAGACGGTCAGGAGAGAAGCAAAGGGCAAGTCAATGGTACATGCTCTCTTTCCGCCTGACTGAAAGTCTAAGGATGGCCTCCCTAAAGGCACTGTCACCTCCTGAGTGACCCTGCTGCATATTTTTCCCCCTTTCCCTTAATAAACCTCACCCCTCTAGGTGTGTTTGCCTGCTCCCCTGTCGCCCGGGCCACATTTCCCACCACAGCTTGGAATAGCTATACTGTACGGCACCTGAATGCTGGGCACGGTAATCCACGTTAAGCTGGAGTGAAATCAGTGAAAGATACAGGCATAGGCAGGAAAGAAACATGAAAAAATTAAATATCAGGGATTAAATATCAGGATATAAAATGAAGCTTTACTTGGTCATTTGCGCAACTACAGGTACATTGGAATGCTTCTTTTAACAGATCATGCTGTCCTTTGGGATGCACACAAGTCCAGCTATAACGTGACTAATGCATTCCTGAAAAACCTTGTGTTCACTAAAATCACGTACTTAAAGTATCCGATGGGAAAAACAGGGTTAGTAACTGACACAGAACAAAATTAAATTATAAAAACAGTGCTACCAATGGTGAATAATCTAATTATATGCATTTTAAATAATAAATAATAATAATAATTCATTAATAAATAATATCAAAAACATCGCATATGAGTCTTACAAGTCTCACAAGAATTGTCTATTAACCACTTCAACGTAACGTGAATAACTCGCTAACTTGTAGATTGTCGAGAGTCGGGGGTGGTGAGCCATAGCTACTAGAGGTCGACCAATATTGGTTTTTCAGGGCCGATATCCATTATTGCTAATTAGTTGGGCTGATAACTGATATGCATTTGCTTTTATATATGCATCCATCTGCAATGAGAATTTCATTTTACAATTCATTTTACAATACAAATAAAATGTGAAATTTGGGATCTGAGCACAGGGTCAGCCATTTATCCAGTGCTCCTGGGGCATTTCAAGGGGATAAGGGCCTTGCTAACAAGCCGATAGAGGAGGTGGGTCCAAGACATATGATTGGTTAGTCTGACATCTTACATGAGATATGATCGGTTATCTCTTTGAATCATTTTTCATTCTGCCCTTAGAATATTTTTGTTAGTGTAAAGTAAAGTTAAAGTAAAACTCCCATGAGCCCTTACCAAGGGCCCAGCGGAGATGTGACAGTTCTGCTGAGTATGAAATTTAAAACGATGATCTTCTGATCACAGGCACAGAGGACTAACCTGCTGAGCCAGAGAAGCTGTAAAATGAGAAGAAAATGAAAAAATATTTGAAGTGGAAAAGCCACTTCCTTGCTCCTGGGATAAGGAGGGTCTGCTATGGAACAAGATGGACCAAAGCCCCAGGATGATGCAGTGCCCAGAGGCACCAAAGCTCGTCTTCTCTGCCCCCAAGGGCAGCTGTGCTCTCACACCGGCTTTTACGAGCATCACTAGACACTCCCTGAGATCAGTCAGCAGGCATGACTGCCATTGATTGGCTTTTGCTTCCAAACACATACCCGTTACTTGACTCCTACAGTAACATACTGACCTAATCTGAAATTAACCTTATAAATCTATACCTGCCATTTTTAGCTTCTTGCATGCATGAAACTTCATTTGTAGATTTCACAGAAACAACAGCATGCAAAAGACACCACAATATAAACTTTTTCGCCAAAAGGCATACCAAGACTTATACCTTTTTGTACTAGGCAATTGCTCTGAAGTTCATCAGAAAATGCTGGGCTGATCTCTATTCAAGGTCTGGCCAGTCCTGCCTTTGCCTGGTATCTTAGATCAATCCTGTAAGCCATACTTAGTGCCTGGTTCTTTGTTGTTATATTGAGTCATGTGGATTCAGTCATCTTCAGAGTACAGCTGTCTCCAGGATTTTGGGGTCTAATGCTTGTGAGGTGACTGGTGTATACTGGTATGTCCCCTCTGAGAGGCTAACAGACTCCAGACAGAAGATCCCGGAAAAGTGAGGCTTCTAGCGCATTCATAAAGTGTGTTAATAGTCTTAAGATGAAACAGGAAGGTCAGATAACATCTGCCTGTGCAGGTCTCCAGTTGTTCAGAAAGCAGCATACCTGGGGAATGTGCATCATTAGCGAGAGATGATTACAGAATTCTAGGATACATAACGCTATAGCTGAACAGTTTAGCCCTACTTATTACCTACTCATCACGTTTGTGGGAAATCTAAGTGATATTCACACAATGAAAAGTATGAATGTAAACTATTATGTAAAATCATATTTTTCAAATATCATGCATAGTACGTGTCATGACCGACCCAACAGCCAGGCCTTCGTAGGCGTGGTTCATCAGCTGCCTTCAATCAGACGGCACTTCATATACCCCTCGCGACTTCGCGGCAATCGCCAAGTATTGTTGCCGTCCCATGCGCATTACCAAGCATTTAACTAGTGTCTATTGTCTTCTCTGCCCATTCCTGCTTTCCTGCCTTCCTGACCCGCCCCGCTTGCCACATCATCCTACCGCGTCCTCCAGTGCTTCCCGTCTCCCCGTCATCGTAGGACTGACTTCCCCGGACACCGACCTCCTTGCTACGTCCCCGACTACGGCTCTCCTTTTCCCCGAGGGTTCTGGTTATTCCGATTCAATAAAGAGCAGATTATCCTGCAGATCAGATCCTGCCTTCTGTTTCGCCCCGAAACGTGACATATATGAATAATCCCTAGCCAGACAGACAGACAGAGATACAGAAGTAGCAAGAAAAGAAAATGAACCATAAGCTGCAACGTGTAAAAACAGGGTGTGCAAAATCAGGTAAACGAGGTAAGGAGAGCTGTGCATGCATATGTTTTATGAAGTTTAACAGGTTTACAAACACTCTGTGCAGGAACACCAACAAAACTTTTTGTTTCCTTTTTGGAACAGACAAGATGTTTGGTGATATGGTTGTCAGTGTCAATTGTTACTTCCTAGAGCAGATCTTCATTGGACTGTGCACAAAAGGTCTATGTTAGGGCATTGAGTGAGTCACAGTGCTGCACTCAAAACCACCAATGGACAGGTTGATAAGAGACCGCGGCGCAAGCAGAGATGAAATGAGAACTGGGATGAAGCGGGTGTTAAACAACCACTCCAATCACTGTGACATTCACACAGAGCTTCTCAGGAATAATCCAACCAGTGCTCCAGTCCGGAACAGGACTTAGATGGGCCAATGACAGCTGCCATAAATAGCAGCTTCGCCTTGGATGCCGCTGCTTGTTTTAAACCTGCCACTGATAGCATGTTGCTTATAAAAATTCACAACATTTCACAGTATACTGAAGGACTAACCTGGGCAGCACGCACATACAGTAGGGTACTAATAAAAACGTAGCATTGCATTAGAAAACCATAGGAATAGGTGTGTTACATTTGACATACAGTTGTATTGTGTATACATCATACTGACTCTAAACAAGACGTGGGTTTCGGAAGATATATTTTGAGCTTAGTTGGTACATCTCTAAGAACATGAACATTGAGGTAGCGTAGTGAGAGGCTACACACCACATCCAGGTTTCTCTTGCAAATGTCATCTATAAAGAACCCCTAAGCATTGATGCTCTGAGATGAAAGGACCATTCACAGAGAGATGAAATGATAAGCACCACTGCGATGGTGCTATTTTCATAAAGCTGCACTGGCATTAGTGAAGAAGATTCTATTTTAATGTTATCGGGCACAGATTATGGTCTGGATCGTGGCGGCTACATTTCGAAGCATAAGCATGGCTGTCGATAAATATTATAAATAAATATTAGTGTCTACTCATGATAGGCGGCTCATGTTTTAAACTGAACAAACAAATATCATTTGCTTTTATCATTTACTTTTTTTCATGCCTGATAAACAGATGGTCATGGCTGACGAGTCTGACGTATTAAACCCCTGTCTGCAGAAACTATATCCATGCAAAGTGTTTTTTTTTCCATGGAATATATTAATTGTGACATTTACTACAGAGGTGCCGTCCCTGTCCTCAAAGGAAAGGAACATAAGCACCACTGCGGTGAGTCTGCAAGGCCACAGACCCACTAAAGGACTAATCTATTCAATTAGCATTTGCCACCTGTGGGTCTTCCCCTAGGGGGAACTGCTGGGTCATCAGTTACCTGATAGGCTGATTACAATAGTGATGTCTCATCTTTCATTTACAAATGAACGGCAACAGTAATTTCTCATTCATGACGAGGTCAAGACTTCAGGCCCCTACATCATAACTGGCTCTGTGGTTTGGTACCAGAGACCTGCAGAGCTACCAAAATATCACAGGTAAATCTGCATGATGGCATTGTTCTGAAAGCACAGCAGTGACAGACATTTGCCAACGCTTTCTACATGCTGCTTGTCTTTTTATTAGCTGCCGTTTCACTTCTTGAATGTACCTGCAGCATACGGTGGAGGGTGGCAATATCGACCTTTACCACTGACCGCGATGCGCCAACTATGGACTTTTATAATTTGTCAAAGTCAAACAAGCAAACTGTTATCTATACCAAGAATAACTGACATAAAGTCTTTCTGCAGTCTGCTGCTTAAGTTAAAAGTCACTGCACTCAACTTGTAAAATCTCTTTTTATCCTACTGTTTGCTCATTTGAATGGTGACGGCAGCTTGGAATGAGATAATAAGCAGAACCACGTGACATAGGATGACACATTAATTTGGAATTGGGTCTTTCTTTAGCGGGATGATGTGGATCAGGCTGTATCAAGAGGCACACAGTATGAAAAAATACATAACACCAAAAATACATAACGACAAACTTGAGGCTGAGACAAAAGAAGTAAAAACCTCTGCAATATAGGGCTGGGGCAGGCATTAGAACGTGGTTGTTGGAAACTGAATAAACAGAGAACTCCAGGTTATAGTTATTATCAGGAAGCAGGGCAGGTGAAATTAATTATCACTGCAAATCACAGTCACCTGAGACAAATGGGTGCCCCCATTCACTCTCACAACATGGGTTGTTGTAATGTACTAGTAGAACTTTTGTTTTGACTAAATAAAACAAATAGAAAGCAATTATTTATTAATCAAGTTTTTGGGGAAAAAAATCCCATCTTCTGTGTTGTTAATTTGTGCGTTTGTAGCATGCATTCCCATAAAGTAGATAAATCTAACTGTACCACATGACTGATAAGATGGAGCTGGTGGTGGCCAGTTTATGGCTGTTCCTGTCCCACTATCTATGATCTATGGCATCACATGGAAGGCAGTTGAGTGAGGCCTTCCATAATCCCATCCTACTCTCACCACAGAAGCTGTATGAACATGAATTTTACCCTAAATAAAAAGAATCTCTGTGCTCATAGCTCAGCCAAAACTTTTATTATTTCCCAGCTATAATGGATTCCTATGCTTCATTCTTCTGACATGCTTAACATAAATAGATCCAACATTAGAATAGTGCTGGTAACACTTACATTGCCATTTGCACCATTGAAGGAGTGGATTGACTGCATGCCAGGTAAATTATTGTTATTGGTTTCCTGTTTCCTAATTTTCTTGTGTAAAGAAAGTAGATGTAGCCAATTGGCCACATACATTTGACCAATCTTCGATTAGCTTGGTAAACTTACCCCCAAAACTCAATATTAAACCAGCTAAGGGAGTGGAAGCCTGGCATCCTTGCTATTGCATCTCCATCAAGACCACAGCATGGTGCAGCTCTGTGATGGGAAATGACCAAATAGCCTACAGCTGCAGCCTGCTGTTTAATTGCAGTTGGGATAAAAGGATGGCGGTTAATCATGGACAGGATTCAGCCTTGTACTCTCAAGGTGTTTATCAGTCATGCCCTTGCTGTTGAGCACATCTGTGTGAGGAAGATCAGATGGTGGTTCGTGGCCCTGTTAGGGCTCTGTGCCTGTGATTGGAAGGTCGCCAGTTCAAATCCTTTCGTTGACAGAGTGATTTCATCACTGGGACCTTGAGTGATGCCCTTAACCCCAACTGCTCTAGGTTCTGACTGACCTTGTGTTCTCAATAGAATGTCACATTGGATAAATGTGTCTGCTAAATGAATAAATGAAGTATCCTAGCCTCCGCGAGCGACAAACTCAGCTCTGTATGTTGGTTCACACACACTCTTTATATTACATTTACACTTTCCCCTATTTTCCTAGTTGATGGCAAATGAGATTTTTTTTTTCGCTCTGGGAAACGCTGCATGTCACACCCTCTCTGAACACCCGGTGGGTCATATCAGAGACCCCACAATTTCAACTAATATCTTCTACGTAAAGTGATTATCAGTGACAGACAGGGATGAAAATAAATGCACCTGGGAAACACACCGATACAGCACCTGCAGTACACCTCGGCTGACAAATTGCAATTTAAAGGATGGCTATAATTGCATCAGCCTTTATGTAACTTCCTCCTCACACCAATGTGGCTCAAACACTACAGTATATCAAAGATATTTTTACTCAGGGTTCATTTCTGAGGCCCTTTAAAGTCGCCCTTTAAACCTTAAAAGCACACGTTAGAAAGAAAGAGGACAGGCTGCAATTCATGGAAAGAACCTAAAAACCAAGAAATACAAGAGGAAATAAAACATTTGACATGAGCACGCAATGGATATACTGCCTTTAGGCAAAGTGAGCATTACGAGGCCCGGCAGGTTAAGCAGCAGAGTGCATACTCTCCATTAGCCTCACAAGTGATATGATGTGTGGCTCAATTAGTGGAAGGTTGCTGGTTTGAATCCCAGAGTTAGCTGAGAGATCTACCATTGGGTCCCTAAGCCTGGCACCAGGGACTTTTAACTGTATACTAGTTAAGACCAGGGGGTTAAAATTCTACCGGTCTGAGCCCCAGGTGGGGAATGTTCAAGGAGGAATTACTTGAGTGACAAAAGCAGCAAGAACATGACACTTCAGCTCAATTCTTGGCAGAGCTAGAACTTTAAAGGTAGTGTGGCGTGTCTCAGTCATTCAGATATGACTACTTCAATAACAAAAACACATTTGGGAAGCGGCAAATCAAGGGAGGCCTCCAAGCAATCTCCCAGCGGAGGCTCTGAAAGCCTTAATCTAGATGAAGTATGGAAGGACATAGCCCATGCTAGAAGGCTTGAGAATGTGTGTGCAGTTGTATAGGTGTCTGTGTGTGTGTGTGTGTGTCGGGGGGGGGGGGGGGGGGGTGGAGAAGAAGATGAAGAAAGGAACTGAGGTTGATGAAAGGTAACGAGAGGCAAGAAAAAGATGAAAGAGATTTATAGAGAGAGAGAGAGAACTTAGAAATGTGGAGTGATAGTAGACAGATACTATAAGGCCCAGGTTAAGGTGAGAGAGGTCATGGTTTGATTGATTTCCCCTTCCCGTAACTTGTGCATGGTGTGTGTTGTAACCCTCCAATAATTAAAATCAGCCAATACAAACCCCCCCGGACCCCCTTAAATGGGTGGAGTCCTCAACCCCCCAATGCTCAAACCAAAGTTATACTATCAAATATCAATATTCCCTATCAAGAATTAATGGCCTTTGAAGGTATGACAATACATTTTTTTTTAGTGGACAGTAGACATGTCATGCCCACACAGGCAGGACGTAGCGGCTGCAGGCGATCAGCCCTGATTAGCTCTGCTTTATAAATGGATTCATCACAACCTACTACACGAAGGATCGTTGCCATGATACGGAACATTATGAGTGTGACTCTGTCTCTTGTCTTTCCCGGTCCCTTTGCCTGCTATGTCATCCCTGCTTGTCTCGCCTCTCCTCCCCTGCCTGCCCTCTCCTGCCTTCCTGACCTGCCTGCTCCGCCTCTCCTGACCTCCCTGCCTGACCCGTCTCCGTTGATCCACCTTCCCTGCCGTCCTTTCGTCCCGTGCCTACGTGTAGGACTGACTTCTCCGGCTTCTGACCTTCTCCGTACGGCCCGATCACGATTCTTGCTCCCTGATTTGGCTTTGCACCCGGCTTTCAAATAAACCTCCTCGTTTCCTGCAACACGGGATCTGCCTCCAGTTTGCTCTCTGTTCATCACAAGACATGTTGCAGGTTTGTGCGTATGTAGGCGCACTGAGGGCATGACAGAATATTATGAAAAGAAGTAATCAGTTTTATCAAAATACCTTTGTACGTAATGGGACTTTTTTTCTCACTTATAAAAATAAAGCAAGGACTGTTTAAGAAATAAAAATATCTGCTTAAACTCCTCAATAAAGTCATACTTAGCATAATTACTGTTTTCGAAGCAAGAGCCATTTCAAATCACTATCTTACTTAAACTGGAACAGTAAATGTCACACAAAGCTGGCTGTTGATTGCTTATCTGAGAACATAAAAATCTACAGTGTGAATGGTGTAAAAGTGTAAACAACAGGAAAAAGCAAACATTAATGTAGATTTTATATTATATAAATCCATCCATTATCCAGTTCAGTGTTAGTAATGAAAAAACACTACTCTCAGATGTATACTGCATGTAAATACTACTTCTTTCAAGCTACAGAGGTTCATAATCTCTAATTTGGAAAATTGCTATCCACTATGACGCAGACAATGTTTTGTTTTTCTAAACGAATGCAACTCAAAACAGGATATTGGACTAATAATGGTAACATTTAATAATAGCTATAGCATTCATCTTTTACTTCATGCAATGCATGGGCCACAAATGTTCTTGGCTCCCTTATTTACTTAATCTAAAATAAATTTGCTCTGTGTTAAAAATACCCTGCGAATGTAATTTACTAAATAACACAGCCAGTAGCAAGAGTGGTTAAGCGGTCATATGTGTGACGGAAGACTTTTGGGTTTAAATCCCAGGTGAGGCTCTGCAGTAGCCTTGGGCAAGGTGATTGCCTTGAATTGCTTTAGTAAAAATATTCAACCGCATAACTGGATAAAGACTGTAAAAAAAAAAAAACATTTCTGCCAAGTATATCACAGTGGAAAAACATGTTGCTTACTAGGTAGCTAATAACAACTTTAGCTATATGCTTTCCAAGCTAAGAAATATCAATCAGGGAGCTCCCCTGCAGGCCATTACTGCAGCTACAAATAAACGAAAGAACCAGCATTCTTGCATTCTTCTCTTGAAGCGGTACGCTTTTCAGAACATCCTTCATCTTCGAGAAGGGGGAAATCAGTGAAGGGCAGACGAAGTGGGCCTTCATTCAGGTCAGGATAGCTAAGCGGTTCTGAAATTGGCTGCCAGTCCTTCCAGCTAGAGCTGTCCTGCCTGTCTGGCCTTTTAAAGCCTTTCTCTTTCAAGTTTGGCTCGTGACCTTTTCTCCACAGCAGACGGGACTTATCTGCTGTGCGATTCAATCTGACAATAGGGGCTTACTGGTCTCAGGGACGAGCAGAAATCATGAGCTTCACCTTGCTCCCTGTGTGGTTGTGATCCCATACATGGTAAAGACCAGTCAATTTTTCCAGGACAAAAACTGAGGCCTGAAGAGCAACTGATAGCTGGATTAAAAGAATTTGATGAGGTTGGTCATAATTTTCTTGATGCTATTTATATTAATTCCATACTAAAGAACACAACCGAGAAGCAACAATTTAAGTAAGTAAATAATAATGGGAGTAAAAGTTACTGGAATCAAAGAACATATAGCTCTTCAGGGAAACAGATATTTCAGCACTCCTGCCAGGAAACAAAATGAGGGCGTGGCTGTGCCCCATTGCTAATATCCTCCGGTCCTGCGTGAGAGCAAATATAACGCAACACGTTTTCTCTCCGTTAGTCAGTGCGGAGTGCACTCAGTTTAATAATCGGATGAGAAAGAGGAGATTAGAAAATTATAGACATCACTTATAAATTCCCAACACTGCCTCTAAATCTCATCCCTGTTTTTATATCTGCAAGCTCAGCTCTAAACTCGCAGCCAACACTGAACCTATCATCTTCAACAGACTCCCTACATGCCATGCCCTCTCTCCAGATAAAAAGGCTCAATTATTTTTATTCACAATTTTTTTTTTCCAACTTTTGGCTTCCATTAATCCATCTCTGTTCTAATTCAGTTTGTATCATTGACTTATTTAAAATATATAAAGAAAAATTTAAAATATAAATTCCGTTAATTCCTGGATTTTTTTAGATTTCACACTTAGGGTTTAGATGTGCTTTGTAATTGAACAAAACTGTAACACAACGGAGCAAATAAAAAATATGTAAAAGTAATAGATTCGGCTGCCATTTGGGGTTTTCGGCAACAGTTGCTGCCTACAAGTAATGGCTTAAGCATGTGATGTCATGTGATCTAGATGAGATGTGGCTCCACTGCCAAATGGCTCTCCCATTCCATATGCTGAGCTCTGCTCATCTGCCTCCTCTGAGCACAACAACCTGTGTTCAGCACGAGTCCCAGCACGCTTCACACTGTTCTGTGAAAGAGAGTCTGAAAGAGAGATTTCTGTTCCTACGTTCTTGGGCTGAATTTGATGTTTTCCTACAGTGAGATCTATTATTAAGGATTTATTGATCTATTTCAGCATGCTGTTTTTCCCCAGTCTTTCTACCCTTACTGGACAGTTCTCCCAGTCTCTGTGAAGCTCATCACCTTAGAGCAGCAACAATCACAAATTGTGCCAACAGGACCTCACCCCCGCCCCCCCCCCCCCCCCCCCCCATTCCTACTAGGGGTTTCTTCATAATATTATAGACACAAAATCCCACAGTCAGGGAAACTGATATTATTGCCTGCCTGGCTTGTCCCCCATTACTATAAGATAAAGGCTAATAGTATCAGTGGATGGTTTCAACAGCCTGCCATGCTCAAACAACCTTTTGACTGGATGACTGATTGATTGTATCGCTAAGGTGTTTATGTGTCTGCAAGGAGTCAGGCACCAGCTGTGCAATCACTATGCATTCTCTAGGGTTGGATGGAGCTGGGGATGGTTATTTAAATTTGTGTTTTAGCGGAATAAACAAACAAGGCTTGCATCAATTAATGTTAACTTAAAACACAGGTGAATAAAGCAGCCATTAGTATTTGGTTCTTTAGTTCAGCATTATGTTGCTTAGCTATCTGAAGACTAAAATAGAAGACAGGATATTCTGCCAGGAGCTGACAGTTATAAATTCAGACAAATATCATGCACAACAGCATAGACCACTGTGACACCTGAACAGGAAAGTAGGGACAAGTCACTTTCCATACCCACTGGTGGCAAAGACCGAGATTTAGGGGTGCAACTGGGGCTCCCCTTAGAATTAATGACGACCTAAAATCAGCCAGAAAAAGTACTCTTGCTAGTACAAAAGTTACACACTTTAAACGCAATCAAATGCAAACCTAGTGTTTTTTTTATCTATTACATTTGTTTCTCGAAGGTAGAGACAGAATCTAGAATCATGATTGAAGTACTGCAACAAACAAGAATAAAAGTAGGGTTTGAAGGCAGTTGGTTCAAAATTGGTTCACCACAAACGCTTGATGGAAAGGGCAGAGGAGGACATAGCTGGCACCATGAGAAAGGCCAGGTTTGAGGAACAGGGCTGGGTCTGATAACATTCTATTGGAAGTATTTATCTATGTATTACTCTATACATTTTATACAGTTTAATAATACTACTGCAACAGTAAATTCAATTAGTCCTATCAGTGCAAGATTGCGCAAATTTCTTTATTACTGTCAATTTTTTATGGCTGTTTTATTGCCTCTTTAATTTATTAATTTCCTCTTTTGTTTTATATATTTTCCTTGCCTGATTGTAATTGCATTGTGGGCCCCAGGGGTACTCTATTTCATTCCCTCTTTGGCACTCTTATGTAACAAGGCCTTGACTTGACTTGACCTTGACCTTGACGTATTCACATAGTATGAAGGGTTGACGACACAAAAACAGTTAAGCTCTTATGAACTGTCTGAGTAAAAGATATAACGACACATAGGGGAAGAGCAATGGAGCTGAAGAAGGAGTAACAGAGGAAGTTTCTGCTAAAAACACAGCTGAACCATTAAAAAGGATGATGTCCTGTTTTGACATGGGCGAGCGTCACATATTAAGTTAGTAGGAGCAAAGTGACAGTATTGAATCAGTCTACCTGTTCTTTGTTTTACTGGCACTAACAATATCTGTTTCATTCTCTTATTTCCAGCACCAGCTCTTGACTTTTCCCCAACCCATCAAGTCGACTATTTCCCTAACACGTAATAGAACAGGATTAATGTTCTTTTTTTCTTTCTTGTTCAAAGGACTTGCATAATTTCAAGCTTCACAACTGTACCTTCCTGTGGCAGTGCATGGAGAAAGTCAGGTCCCCATTAAACCAACTGTTCTATGCCTTACTCATTCAGACACATGGTTACCATACCATTGAGTTATTAAGTGTCACTAATAAACCTGAAAGATGGGACTTGGGATTGTTTGAGGCAAAAGGAGGTTACCAAGAGGACATCTATGCAAAACTGGAAAGAATGTGCCCCAGACCGGCAGAGATGGGGTGGAAAGCAGCTGAGCCACCATGTATGGGGGTCATGAGATATGCCTGCTAGTTATCACTGCAATACAATACAATAAAATGTATCCATACTTTGCAAATAAAGACATCAGCTTTAAGAACCTGCAGGTCAGATTCCGTAAAAAGAACAGCACATGGGTAATGAACTGACCTATGTAGTATCAAGGGTGAGTAGGTGTTTCAGGGACAACATGAAACAGCATAGAAAAGACAAGTTACTGTGAAGTTACTTTGAAGTAATCTATTACAGTCGTCTGTTGAAGCAATGCATGGTAGCATTTCTGCAGAAATGGGAACAATTCTGTAGAAGGAGAGAGTAATGTGGAAGTTTGTATAGGTCGATTTTAAATATGTTTTGTCCTAATATGTCAGTGTTTTGCTTCAGTCTTTAAAATAAAAATAAGTCAGCCTATATAGTTTTGGCAGCCCAAGAAACTAGCATCTGACCTTTAAAAAGTGATCACACACTGACTACTGTGCTCATGGGAAGACTTGTCCATTTCCGTGGCGAAATGTTTTGATTGTAAGAAAGAAAGAAAAAAACATAGGCTGTGTTTTTAAAAACCATGTATTTGGCAAAAATTGCATTTTGGGGAAAATGTTTGTTGGTATTTGCCAAGTTGTTTACCCCTTCCTTTAAGCATTATTCTTCTCAATAATGATTCAATAATGAACTAGAATTGATGATGTCAGAAACAGCACTGCTTTCCCCGGACAACCTGCACTCACCAACTTGTCTAGAAGTACTGGATGGACCACCTGGAAATGTTAATGTTAATAAATGTGCTTTTACCTGAATGCTTGGAGTCCTTGTGATATGTAGGTTTGAAAGTATACTTATGTATGTATTGCAAATTCCAGGACAGACTAACTTCTATGGGGGCCCTAGGCTGACATAGGTTGGAGGCCACCTAAGGGGGGCCATTTAAATTATTTTTTGGAGCCAAAAGAGAATCGATAGGGAATTTACAATGATGGTGTTAATTCCCTGGAGCACACTGTATGATAAATTTCACTGAACGAAAATTCCAAAGTCTAAAGAAAATATGATTACAAGCCATCCTTACACACTCTCCCACCTCTCCAAAAAATATGACACCATTGAATACTCCCACAATAAATTTCAGCAACTTCTTTACGATAAATTTTGCTGACCGGCTACTGCACTGCTACAGATAAAATTTGCGAACAGGGAGGCAGGCAACCAAAAAAATATTGATTTTATTATAGAATATTCAGAAAATCATCTTGTGCCCTACAGTTTTAGAATAACAAAGCTGTACAATTTGCTGGGGAGGTTTGTTCGGTTTTGTTTGGTTGACTCCTCTGCTGGCCCCTGGAGGATGGGCTCTCCCTTTGCGTCTGGTTCCTCCCAAGGTTACTTCCTTCTAGGGAGTTTTTCCTTGCCACTGTCGCCTTTGGCTTGCTCACTGGGGGGTCTTTATATGGCAGAGATAATGTAAAGCGCATTGAGACAATGTAATGTTGTGATAATGCACTATATAAATAAATTGCATTGCATTGCATCTAAAAAGATCAAAGAATAAGATTAGATGGCAGATGGTTGTGTTCACAAGTTGGTGGCTGCAAGCTCCATTTTAGCTCTTTTCTGCCCTCTGTCTTGAAGTTCCAATTTTGCTGCCCTCTGTCGTTACAGTTACAGTTTTGGATCTGATCAAGTGTACATTTTTAGGTATAGATTTTCATTCATATTATGTTTTTGTAGTGTGATAATAAGATTCATCAAATATCAAGTGGAGCATATAGAGTAATAATAATGAATAAATTAACCCTGTTCTAAAGGATAAGCCCATAATCATCTCATCCTTCTTGTTGTCACTATGTGCTGTTGCTTCCATTTAAATATAGCTAAAAATGTGAAAGAGATCAGTAACAAATTCTGAGCTATCGTCTAGCTGGATCAATTATCGAGACTTCCCTTAATCTTGTTATTACTATATAGCACTGCTACATGTTTTGGGGTGCCCTATCTCAGAATTAAACCAGCTCCAGTTCTTCACCCATAGATTGAATAAGATCCATGAAATAGTTTTTGAGTTATTGTGTTAAAAATCAAAGCATCAGCTGTGGTGGTGAACAGATGCGAAAATCAAATGTAATCCCCAAAGTCTGGAGATTGCTGCAAATAATAAATAATACTGTGTGAGAAAAATATGTTTTTCCAAACTATACAAACAGAATGGCTTCTGGGTAGTAGTATTTGAGCTATGTGCTTATTGTACACTGGCCTTTGTAAG
This sequence comes from Petrocephalus schoutedeni, assembly GCA_026780765.1. Lineage (NCBI taxonomy): Eukaryota > Metazoa > Chordata > Actinopteri > Osteoglossiformes > Mormyridae > Petrocephalus > Petrocephalus schoutedeni. The sequence continues at coordinate 8,054,726 of JAODKL010000107.1, forward strand.
GGGCACTTGAGTAAGGGGCACCTGAGTAAGGGGCCCTCAATCCTTTGTATTGGCCAACTTTTCGACCTGACTCCAGCCATCCATCCTACTTTGTTGTTGAACAGCTGGAAGGGGATAGCTGATTGCGCGTTCTCAAACACAAACAAACACACGCCAACCATGGCTTCAGTCTGTAAATGTCAGGTATACAAAGCAGCCTTTGAGTTAGCAGACCTGTTCAAGATCACTGAGTGCTGGGAATTTAAAGTCTTGGCAAGCATTAATGGGTATCATCTAAACAGGGTGGGGGCGAAGCAGATTTGCCTTGACTGTACGTCTGCGATGACCACCTGGGCAAAGCTGTGAGCTGTGTGAGTCAGCCGGATCACTGAAGTATAACTTATTCATTACATGTGAGGACTGCCTACTCTGTGGATTCATTGCCCATAGCAGTAGTCACAGGAAATAAGCAGAAGGTCCCCAAGGGATGGCAGACTTCCTTCCAAACCACCTTGACACAAATCTAGCTTGTCCCAGTCACAGGGTTATTTAACCCGGACTAGGTATGTATGACAGGGACAGGGCCAATGATGTATGACTTATGCCAGTTTCTGAAAACATATTATTGCTCCTAGCATTTTTGTCTCCACACTTTACAGTTTTTTAGTACTATGTTACCTTTGACCTTGCGGTGTGTTTCATCATGTTCTGTATCTTCATCACTATGTTCTTATTCCAGGGTTCTTCCATAATCCACAAACCTTTCAGAGGCCAAGAAACTAGATTTTCTAGTTATACATTTGTGAATAAATTATTTTGGTCTGTGATTAGTGTATTTATAGACCGTCTGCTACTTCTAAGGTACATGTGTCACCTTCGCTATGAAAATTAATCATACCTTAAAATTAACTCAATTAATTATAGCCACCTGATTTATTGAATTTGCATCTTAGGATGACAGAAACAGACCCATTTTCTTTAATTCTCGAGAAAAGCACTACGTAAGTATTACAGCACTTTCCAGAATAATCTGCGCCCCCCCCCCCCCCCAACCACAGACAGGACTAAGGATGTAACTTCTCAATTCTTCACTTATTCCTACTATTTCTTGTGTTGCATCTCCCCTTGTGCTCTAAGCTCCAGTTGATTGTTAGCACTCTGAGGCGTAGTGCTAATACCCACCACCCAGCAAGGAAGTGTTTCTTTGGGGGGGGGGGGGGTATTTATAATTTCCTGTACATGATCACCACTCTGGCTAGTTTTTCAGATCCTTAAGCTCTAAAACCTTCTGGCAAGATGTCAAAAAAGGCTTCAGTGTTATCAGCTCATGACCGCAACTGACTAGCTTTGGGAACTCAGATGTTCAGCCATAGGAGATTATTGTATTTCAAGCCTGGACTGTAGTCTAAGTTAGAGAATTCCAGAGGGGCTAAAGACAACTTTAGAAAATACTCTTGTGGGGAAGTGGGACTCAACTTTTTTTTTTTTTTTCCTGAAATGGGCCAGCTATCAGTGCTTGGGAGTTTGTGTGTTGCCTTTTCACTTTCAGTAGACTTCCCACTCAAACAATCAGCATTACTCTCTATATTGATCATAGTCTGAAAATTCGCAGAAGCGAGATAAACAAACCTGGACTTACCCAAAGAAGACAGTTCTGCTCTGAGATAATACACCACCTTGTCTTATCTAACTGGGGACAGAAGTGAGGAGATATAAACATCAGCTTGGCTGACAAACTGCTACAACATTTCCAGTTACACAGAAGCTTCATAATGAAGTTTCACAAAAGCAAGATTTTACAATGTCTTGAGTTATGATACAAATTTTAAAGTTATTTTACTTAGAGCCCCCAGTTCACCTTCTGTCATGGGTTCTACCTTAATTAACATAGTCCTGCCATTTGATTGCTATCTGAAGCGATGGATTATCTATTTGTTAGTGCAATGACTGGCTGGTAACGCATCTGTTCATTGCCTGGATTGAGCAAATATGGTCCATAGAAAATCTAAAGTTTTGGTCAGTCAAGACTGTTTTTATCACATCTGGGAAGGTGATTAATTGTCATTGCTGACACACCACAGCACGCAACAACGCATTTAACCCATGTGACATTGTGACACAGCAGTGCGCAAGTATCTGAGCGCCCGGGGAGCAGTGCTTGGGGACGGTACCTTGCTCAGGGTACCTCAGCAGTACTTGAAGGTCGAACTGGCAATCTTTCAATTACACGGTTATGTCCCTAACCATTACATCACCTGCCTGCCCCGAGTGACTAACATACCATATTTTCCGGCGTATAAGACGACTGGGCGTATAAGACAACCCACTGACCTTTCCAGTTAAAATATAGATTTTGTTATATACTCGCCGTATAAGACTACCCCCTCTTCCGCACACCAAATAAAACTT
>JAODKL010000107.1:8057213-8080209 GCA_026780765.1 Petrocephalus schoutedeni
ACCGGCACACCGACCCAGCGGAAGTAGCGATGAAGTGGCGGGCACCGCTTTCCCACTGCCCTCTGTCCAACTGAACCATAGTATAATTAGCGATCCCCAAACTATACTCGGCGTATAAGACGACCCCCCACTTAGGAGCAGAAATTTATGGTGTGAAAAGTCGTCTTATACACCGGAAAATACGGTACTATAAATCTGCTAAATGATAAATGGTTTCGTAGCAGTTTTGCTGTTGACATTGTAAAGCTCTATAGCAACAGTCAGGCAATTTTTCCCCCATTCCATTGAACAGCAGATCCTGTTTGATTAAGAACAGTTTCAGTATACGTTATGCCCTATTCTAACAGTGGTAAAATTCACATGCAAACATACTAATTTTGCATTATGAAGATAGAGAAAAGCACGCTGTTCTTTTATCTCACTCTACTCTGCAAAACAAGTTTACTGAATATAAGAATATTAGCTTGCTGTGCATTTTGAAATCCACCTCAATGGTTACCCACCTTAGGGATATATCCTGAGCCCCCAGCTATTGCATATGCGCCTATTGCGATGAGACAACATGCATTAACCCCTTCCCTCCATCCTTCCCACTGCCAGGGCAAATTCAGTCCCCCAATGTCTAACTCCTTCCAATACCTCTGACTCCAGACACATCATCAAGGTTACTGATGACCCACCAGGGGTCTCATCAATAATGGAGATGAGACGGCATACATGGTGATGGGAGTGGAGCAGCTGCTGCCATGGTGCAGGAATTACAATCTCATACTCAAAGTCAAGAAGACCAAGGAGACGCTAATCAACTTCAGGAGGGCCTGCTTGCAGCACCATGCTCCGCTGATCATTGACGGAGCTGCAGTGGAGAGGGTCAGCAAACTTAAGTTCCAGGGGGTGTCCCTGCCAGAAGAGACCTCAACCATTAACGCCATGGATATCATCAAGAAGCTCCACTCCCTACAGAGGCAAGCCTCCCCTCCCGAGCCCTCACCACCTTTTACAAGGTCACCATTAAAAGTGATTGAACTATTGCATCACTTCCTGGTTCAATAACTGTGAAGGGACCGAACAGCACCAACTGAACGGGATAGTGAAGCCAGTTGAAAAGATCACTGGTACCCCTCTCCCCATTCTGCTGGAGATTTATCAGCAATGCTGTGCTTGCAGGGCCTCCAGCATTATTAGGGATCCCTCCCACCTCCACACTGGCTGTTTTCTCTCCTGCCATCTGGAAAGAGGTACAGGTGTATCCAAACCAGGACCACCGCACTGCTAAACAGTTTTGTCCCCCAGGTTGTTAGACTCCTGAACTCTTAGTGCCACCTCACAAGCACACATAACCCCCCACATCGCTTTAACCTCCCCTCCCAACACTGGTCACTTAAACACTAATTAATTTTACACTGGACACTTCATCACTGGACACCTTAACAATGGACATTTTGTCGACTATCCTTTTCAAATATATTAATTCAGCTTGATATTTTAATATATTTTATTATATATTATATCATTCTTGAATCCTGCAGCCAGCAGGAATGCCTAAAAATGGCCAGTCCTGCAGCCTGACCCAAAGCTTTGCTCTAAACTGTATTTAAAATTAAGATTAGCAGGAAGAGCAAGCTAAGACTGAATTCTGTTATTCTTGCTACCTATATGATGATAATAAATGCATTCTGTCGATTAAGGCAAGTTATAGAATAGGAAAACACCACTAGAGAGACATTAGCTGGCCCACAGTGAACAGAATTCAGTGTCACAAAAATCTGGAGCTTTACTGTTCCTTAGCTGACACGTCACGTCACAGCAGAGCGGACATGTGACAGCAGGTGCATCTTTGTGCCAATATGTTAGAGGATGTGTTTCTGACTCAGTTTGCAATTTTATTAACTTTGCCCGTAGCTCCTGAAGACATCTTAAGAGGCTTCCTTTCTAGTTCATACCTTAGGATGGATGATGACTTGCTTCAGGGAAATATTTAACCTCATTTGGAATATAAGCCGCCGCTAAGTAATTTTAAGAACATTTTATTGAAAAAAAAAGATATATATCTTACATCTCAAATGACTCCTGCACATATAGACATATATAATAAGCAGGCTGCAAACAATATCCACTATATAAAATGAACCTAGTAACTAAAACAAGGGAAACACCAGCCTAATTCAGCTAATACTTAATAAAAGGCACCATCTCCCTTATCTGCTCAGGATTTATGATCCAGTTGTTTTAACATGCATGTACTCCCCCCCCCCCCTCATGAAAAGGTGGGGAAACAGGAAACGACAGGAAACTGAAACACTAAAAGTGAGGGTCCAAGAATAAAGACGGCAAAGCACCGGAAGCCCCATGGAAACCAATGGAGTCAAGAAGGACATATGTCTTACTCTCTCCTTAGTAGTTAATTACAGTGTGCCTTGTTCGTTAGTCAAAGGGCTTCCATAAATATTAACTCATGTTTCAATTACAGGCAAAAAAAAATCAACACACAGGAGCCCAAGATGATTAATCAGTAAAATCTATGATCAATTTCTCAGGACTTATTCTTTCATAGTCATCTTGTTCCCACTCGCACACAGAGTTCAAAACGTCAGAGTGTTGAATGAGATGATGTGATTTGTGAACCCGATTAAACTGTCTGCCGTTCATCAGCGCCCTTCAAAAGTCCAACATGAGATGACATGCACCTCACCATTCTTGGCATTTCTGCAAGCATTTTCCCCCATTGTTTCAGACAGACGCCTATGCTGCATAACTCCCCAGGCACACTACCGGAATTCTGTTTCATTTATTTTAATTTTATTATTTTATGTTCAAGCTAGTGCAAAAAACATCTTTGAGTTTCCAAACCTTCAAAAGAATGCCCTGTTAATTTATGCAGCATATGTGACCTCACCATGGAATAGAGACTAGCCTGTAAATAATGTGGAGGGGAAAAGTATGAGCTAGGATTCCTCTATCCTGCCCTTGCCATCAGAGGGATTTCACAAAGATTCTGTATCTTCTCTGATTTTGTCTCTGATCATCCCCCTAAATTGCTTTTGCTTCAGACTGATCTTTGAAGTCATCATTATATATATTTTTTTCTTCACAGCAGGAAGCGTTAACTTCAGTGGGGCTGAGGATATTTCTTGATTTTTGCATGGAACTCAAAATCTGCTTGCTTGTCCAGTGCTCACTTCAGTGTTTTATCAGATACAATATGAAAGTATTCATCTGAATACATCACGTCTACATATGTTTAGTGTCAACTAGGTGGGATGCAGAAAACCATTCATTCTAAATATTATTTTTCTTCTCCCCTTACCTTGGGCATGCTAACCTTATAGAAAAAAGTCCATGCATGAATTGGCCATGCCAGCCTGTGGACAAACCCATGTCCCATTAGTGCAATAACTCGAAAAGTATTTGACAGATCCACGCCAACCTTTGTGGACACATTATGACTGATTAAGTGACTAAATTTTGAGACAAAACACACCAAAATTGGTGCAGCACCACAGAGTTATAACAGTAGGAATGGTGGCTGCAGAAAGGGCTCAATAACGCTCTTTGATCTTATCACTCTCTTCATTCTTTTTGATCTTCGATGGGTCTTATTACTTCACAAAAACATTATAAGGATGAAAATATGCACCGCATACACCTGAGACTGGAAAGGGGGGCTTGTGAATCTAGAAGTTTTTTTTTTTTTTCCTCAAAATTCCGAGGAACATTGTATAGGTCAGTGGTTCTCAAACTTGAACATGGCAGCTTCTGAAATTACCATGAAAAGACCTTGGTATATTGTATGGGTGGTACGATGGTATGAAAAATTAGATGGCACCCAAGCCTGCTGTACTGGGGCTAGTGATGGAGGAGGAGGAGTGATTAGAGAGGGGCGAGGGGGTAACTGGGCTGTCCAGAGAATACATTGTTGTCATTTTTTGTCAGCTTCTTTGCCATCTGTATGCATACTCATCTTAAGTAGGCTAAAGTCATAATAAATATATATTTCCAAAGTAAAAATGCTTATATAACAAGTTTTTGTTCGTTTGGTAGTGTTTACTTTTCATAAGTTCTGTATCTGGTAAATTATACAGATTATATGTATACCCCACTGTGCCTGTGGGGCAGTTTTCTGCCAGATAACTGGGGCTTATGTGTGTACAGTCAGAATCAATATAGGTAGCAGTTACACTTGATCTGAGAAGAGCGTCAGAAATGGGGTCGGTTTATGTATATGTATCTTATGTGGTAGTTAACTGGTTATACCACTGGTGTGTCAGTTACGGTTCTAACTGTGTCACGGAAAATGTTGGTCATAGTGCAAATGAGAAGGCAATAAATAGAACATAAATTTGCAAATAAAAATATAAATAATATAACTAATATTTTCAAACACGGATATTAAGACATACACAAACAAATACAAGTAACCGCCCTGATATGGAAAGATTGTGCAAATTAGCATGTAAGAGGAATAAGTGTGCAATAAATGAATTGATGTAGTTTCAGTGTCGCATGTCACAACCAGAGCATTGGGGTAAAAACGCATATATTGGCTTTCACATACTGTAAACAGTGTGAAATACCTCAGAGTATCTCAAATTGGGCCATCTGACCATACTGCCATATTTTTAAAACCATATTTCTGGTATCTGTTTCTAGCCCTAATGATGGACACCCGATGGTATGAAGTGAACAGATTTCCCAAAATGACACTTCGCCAATCCCTGGCCCCCCAAAATCGAAACATCTGGCTCCCCTTTTCACCCCCCCCATTAATGTGCCCCCTCTGGAGCATGTGCTAATTTGCCGAGCAGGGATCTACCCCCTCAGATCATGCTGGCAACTTTAACAAAATCCCCAGGAAAAACAAAAAAAAAAAAAACTAAACCAAGCTCCACAGATAAGACTCTGAATTGAATACAACATGATTTCCCACAATCCTGCTCCCAGGATGATTAATCCACCAATTTTGGAAATTGCAGAGGATGGGGGGTGTGGGAGGAGTAGGGAGTATATGGAGGAGGGGTGACTGGGGGCATCCAGTGAATACATTTTTGTTGTACCAGCAGCATCTTTTCTAGTTATTGATCAAGCAATTTCTCACTGTACTTAGGTGAAGGTAACAGGTATATGGTAATAAAAGCAATATCATTTATGGTCTAACCACCGGAAATCTACTGCTAATAAACATTATACTTTAGCTGAGAGGCATCGATTACAGCAAAGCTGGATATCTATTTTATATCTGAAAATAAAAGGACACATTGCATTTTGTGAAATCATACAGTTTTTTTCTACTTAAACTATTTCGCAAACAGGTATAACATTGTCTAGCTGTTTCCCCACAAAGTACAAGGAGAAATTTAAATTTGCCTGGAGTCACAACATAGCAGAGCTTTCACAACGACGATCACAAAGAGTTTTGACGGTTTTCTTTCTTTTTTTGATTAAGTGCATTAAGCAATCACAATAGTCAGTGACACTACTTTATGACAATACGGCAAGTCTAATACTTTTGGGTATATTTCAGAAATATTCTTGTACCTTGATCCCACCACACCTTTCCCATATTCTTCCACTTCAAGTACATTTTTTAGGGAATGGAGTCCTCACAGACCACAATAGCAAGGGATGCAAAACAGCGGGCTAAGTAAACCTCTGTGGTAAGCACGCTGCATAACATTTCTTATTCCTTAAGCTTGTATTTTTTTCATTTTTTTTTATTCCCCTGTAACTCCCTTTAGGGATTAGATTCAGTTGTCAGTCATTCTGAGAGCCAGTGAAGGACCGCAAAGGAAGATGGCATGATCCCGACTTTAATCCATCAGCTGCTGCATGGCACACATCACAGCCATCATCACCTGCTCTGCAGGCAATGGCCTCATTTTGGAAAAAAGGAGAAACGCTTTCTATGTCCACTCCAGCCTCAGGTATTCCTTAGCTGGTTGCGGTTGTAGCTGGAAACAAGATAAATGCAATATCCAAGAAAATACAAGACATGAGATCTGTTTTAGTCTAAATTATTGATTCTGTATAATGAGTTATGCAATTAGAGGACATTTGTATTGCAGGTGATTGTTTCACATAATTACATGCTAATTAAATGTTACTCTAGTAACATTTGGGGATAGTAAGAATGTTTTGTGTATGGGTGCACATGTATGTGTGTGTTTGTAAGGAGGGATGACACCACATTTAATATGTGTGACTGTTTTATGTGTGACTATTTGTTTCCTCCCATCTGTGAAAAAAAACAATAGCGAATTTGGGTCTGCGTAATTATATCATAGATCAGGGTGGGGGGGGGGGGGGGCAGAGACATTGGAGTGCCATTAAAGGAATGATTGCATTTGTGTTTAGCTGAATAAGGCCTTGAGATGTTAACAGATGCACATATACAGCATTAACATGCACATATACAGAATATGTGTTTATCTTTGTGGGGACTTTCAATTCATTTCTATAGGCATAACTCTAACCCCAGCTATGACAACCTTAATCCCTACCCAGCCCTAACCTTAAGTATAAGCAACCAAACAAAATACAAGAGTTTTGGCATTTTTAGTTTTCTGATTTTTATAAAATTGAGTTTCCCTTTATGGGGACCAAAAAATGTCCTGGCAAGGTCAAAATGACAGATTTATTATCACATTGTGGGGACATTTGGCCCACACAATGTAATATATACATGACCACACACACATACACAGAGATCCCTTTTGCATCTGGGAAGTTTCTCAAAGGAGATAACGGGCTACTGAATGAATTAGAAGAGTAACCTCAGAAAAACTGGGGGTGTAATTGGAGAGACTAAAAATAAGCCTGGGTCTGACATTTATTCAGGGAGGATCAGCAAACCCCCCACCCCAGATGTGTGATCTCTGTGGGGCCTCCAGCCAATGAAAGGCCCTTTCAGACCTAACCCCAGTGATTTTGATTAGTGCCCTGCTTACCACAGCACCAGGGGCCTTTGCTGAAATTGACCGGAGAGCAACCCTACGGAGCAGAAACGTCTCAATTGCTTTTTTGGCTCAGGAGAGAAGTGCGTGCCACCTCTATCATTTTTCTTTTGCACCTGAGGAGCTACTTCTTTAGCCTTCTTAAGCTTATCTCCCAAACAGTGTCCCCTCATTTCCCATTCATATCATGCTTAATAATAGACTTATCTCTATCCTGCTATTGATTGTGTAATAATGAAATCTCTGTAGTTTGTGCCAGCTGGTGTGCCCTCGGTGCATCCTCCGTCGGCATGGCTTATGAATATTATTAAACAGTTGCAGGTGCGCACGGCAACAACAGTCAGTCAAATATAAACGTGAGTGGTCAAATTATCCTATCAAAAGTGATATAAAGCCTGTTATCCAGACTTTCATTTATCAAATTTCATTAAAAAAAAAAACAAGATAAATTAACTTGATGGATGAATGGCCCACTGGCTTTTGTTTACATGCATCCCGTTATATCATGAATAGGTTCGGAGATGCCAATCAAGTAAATTACGAGAGAAAGTATCCAGTGCTCTGGATTAGACTGAGTGGGGGAATGTTGACAGACAAGCAGGGGACAGGCGCCGTTTAACCTGCCCCAAGTTACTATGGGAACGCCTGTTGCTAGGACATGAGGAACGAGCAGGCAATCAGATTTGGAGAGCTGTGTAATAACATTATGTTGGAAAGGCAGGGGGGTGGGGGGGAGCCCCACTAACTACAGCAATAAATTTGATTTGAACACGGAGGCCTTTAATATCCCATCACTCTTAAAGGACGGGCATGGGAGTGAGAGGGAATGTCCACAGCACCGAGGAGATCCGCCTGTGCGCTGCAGGCCAGGCCAGGCCATGCCTACCTCCAGGTCTCACTTCCAGACTCTGGATGTCTTAAATTGTGTAATACACACACAGCAAAGAAAGAAAAAAAGTGTGCGCTGTAAGCTGCTTTGGATAAATGGCATGTAGTGAGCATCTAAAATAACACAGCAAAATGCATTAACAAGGATTCTGCATTATGGCATTTAAATAGGCTCTGCTGTAAATGTTCCAGAAAGGGCAGTGGGGCGGGCCTTCTGCATTGTATGTGTCTCACAGGAATAAAGCTCTAGTGCATTTTGGATCTACTACGCATTGTCCCTTAGTTCAGTAAAATCTGAGCGCATTACAAACAGAAGTCTTAAGCAGGTAAACAGTAAGTTGGTCTGTCAAGCCAGAACGCAGATTTACGGAGCTGGAACATAGAGCTGTCAGAGGGACTGTGATGTGGGCCCTTTTCAGCTTAAGTAAAGCCAGGCTGCCTATTTTAGCGGGTGCCCCCCCCCAACCCCCTGTACTGTACATCTCAGGCAGTCACGACTCATCGATTTCCTGATCGAGCCTCCCAGGTTTCACCAGCCCTACCATGGCATGACAGCAATGCTGCCCCTACTACTAGATCAGGATGAATTTAAAGGCACTTGAGTCTCTCAGCCTGTCTACCCCCCCACCACCAACCCTGGCCCACTTTTATTCATTATCCAAGTGGGGATTGGATTAACTGTGAATGGCAGCAGTGTTTATGCATTCTATCATCCTCTGTCAGCAGAGCTGGGGGAGTCTATTCCCAAATGACGAATACAGTACCAGATGTTACCTGGACAGTTCTGTCTCAGGCACACAAGCTGTCCACCTATTCCAGCGCCCCGTCCCGTTTTTGAATCCCACTGTGCAGCTCATAACTATTATTTGCTTGCTATTTTTAGCCAGAAAGACAAAACAATACACTGACTTTGTGGAAAATATTACATAATTTGAATTGACATAATTCATTGGCCTACGTTAGTTTTTTTTTCCCATTTGCCGTTTGTGAATCACATACATCACAAATAAACATATGCACCAGGCTTATGGAAACAGCTTTCCTTGGAGAAGGTCTCACCTTCTCCTCTCGGATAGATGCATTTTTCTGAATTACCATACATTCGCCCCCCATTCCCTCATCTGCACATGGAAATAAAGACATTACTGTGTCATGCCTGAAGGATAAATGCAGATGAGAGAGGAAAAAAATATATAAAATGAGTCTTGCACAGCCAGGCTTCCGGTTCCACCTGCTACTTTTGTGCGAAGGAGATTTGGTTAATCTACAGTCCAAACCGTGCTCCTTTTTTAATTAAACTGCCACATTATAAGCCTTTAGCCTGCTCAGGCAGCCTGAGAGATAAGCATGGATGTTCAATAATTCTTCTTAATATATGCCAGCACTTAGGAAAAGGAAAAGAGATGAGGACCAAGAAAATCTGAGCGGAATTTACGCAAAGGAAAAAAATTCCTGGAAATGTGCTGTAAAGCTGATGGAGTCGACTGTGAACATAGCAACAATTGCATGATTCCACTTCATAGGAATGCAAGGTGGAACAAAGGAAGATGATCTCTACACCAAATTAAGGAGATTATACAGAATTCGGCCTCTGGGAAGAGTGTGCGCTATCTTGGTTGCTTGTGGACCGAGTTCTCAGGCGTGGAACTTTCTGTGAGTCTTAGCCAAATATCACATGCTTGCCAGAGTGCACGATAATGCTTTATTAAGCTGGGAATTTCAGATGGGTTTGAGGGTATGCTAACAGTGGGCTCAAACACTGAACCCTACCAACAAACCTTAACAATAAGCCCTGTCAAGCAGGCACTATCAGTGAGGCCAGTCCAGACCAAAAAGTAATTAGTTTCTTTGAGATTTAGTACTGAAATTTCTTATGTCCAGTTCATCTAATGAAAAAGCATAAAGCAACATGACAGGCGAGGCAAAGCTTTACTTTTAATGTTAGCTACATTTAAAATTAAAATTACAAAAAAGACTGAAAATGTAAAACTAGAATATCTCTTTCTCCAGCTAGCCAGACGGTACTAATGGCCTTTTTTCTTCCCATCATTAAGCATTTATAAACTAAATGTCAATTAATATATGATGGGAAGACTGAAGATGTATACTTCTAAAGTTGTTCTTTCTGGCTATAGCTACAAAAATGAGAGGCAACATAACATTTTTAGCCATTTAAATTAGCCAAGCAGCACTAAACACCGAATGTAAAGATGAGATAATTTTTCTGAGGTAGCTTTCTTGTCCTTCTCAAATGACACTGCTGAAATGAACCAGAGTAACATTAGTATAACCTTGCCAGGTAACACTTTACCTAAGGGTGCTCTTCATATGGCTACCTGACACTGCCATATGCCCTTCATGTCAGCCACCAACTTGACAGAAGGATTTATAACGGTCATAAATGGTGACATTGGGAATTCCTGGGTCAAGTTGACATAATACCTATGTCGACTGTCTTAGGCTTATGCTGACAAAATGTCATGCCTTGAAGGAATGGAGAATACAGGAGCAGGTATGAGGGCAAACAAAAGGGGTTTTATTAAACAAATGGGGAAATAAACAGGATTACAGGGCATCAGACAGGGAGTCTAACATGCTGGCAACTGAACCAAACAACATCAATGACTGAACTGGGGAGCACAGGACAGGGAAGGCTTTATAACATGGAGTACAAGGAGATAACAATGAAAGGCAGCAGGAGTGAGTTAACATGAGGGCAGGAACAATAGGTAAGACTAACACACTTGTGTCAAGTTCTGTATGTGCAGAGCATACATGTTCCTCCAGTGTCAGTACTGATTTTTATCTCGTCTCTAGTTCTGCATGTGCAGAGCTTATATGTTCCTCGTGTGTTTGCGCTGGTTTGTATCTCATCTCTGGTTCTGTATGTGCAGAACTTACATGTTCCTACTGCGTCCGCAGTGATTTGTATCTTCTCTCTGGTTCTTGATGTGCAGAGCTTACATGTATCTCCTGCATCTGCAGTGATTTGTATCTTCTCTTTGGTTCTGTATGTGCAGAGCTTACATGCTCCTTCTGTTTTTTTACCCTTAAGTGAAGATACACTTTGCAGTTTATAAGATTGACTTATGTCATTTCATGACCAGAGGTTGCATTTGGCTTTCCAGTTCTCCGTCATTTTGACTTACAGGGTTCCTAAAAATTCAGTTACAAATGATTATTATTAGGCATCATTTTAATTGTTGTTTTTAATAAGACATTTAATCACTCATTTTCAATGAATTAATGAGTTAATATTCAGAACAAACCTATAGATTATGCATTTACAAGGGCATATATGGCAAGAAAAGACGAACATTGAGATTAAGCTGCTGTTTATGGTGGCCATGTGTAATGCTCCTTTAAAAAGTATTCATCTATTTTACAGCTGGCTTTACATGAAGAATTACGTCATTTTATGTCACTTTGACACACTGCACTGAAGTGTTGAGTCAGTCTTATAACCTTTTATGTCACTGGAATGAAAAAAGTATCAAAACACAACTGTATGTCAGCATAAACCAATGACAATTAACATAGGCGATATGTCAGCTTGACACATAAGTTGCCAATGTCAGCATTTATGACAGCAAGAAATTTTGGAATGAACCTTTATAAATGCTTTTTTGAAGTTATGTTGGCTGTCATGATGGGCTTACAGTATGTTGGTTTCAACAGCTTTCAAAGAGCACCATTAAGTAAAGTGTTAACCTTTGCCATTATACCAGTGAAATATGAATATGCTGCTATGGTAGTTGTATAAATGCTTCACCTTTATTTTTATAATAGTGTATTGAACTATTATTACTGTATCAGTGCAGTGTAGTATTGTTACTATATTAATGTATTGTACTATTGTTACTGCATTAGTATTGTACTGTATTGTATTTTAATCTCAGGCACTGGCTGTGCTGCATGTGGATTGCATCAGCCTTAAACTAATTTGCCTATCCAGTGATAGTTTGGCTAATTTGACAGGTTATTGTGTGTCCTTTTCCCCATTTTAGACCAATTAGTTCTAGTACCTTTGTGTTTAGCTCATTCTCACGTTGAGTTTTCCCCTTGGTGCCGAGTTCGTCACCATAATGTAAATAGCTATGTCCAGTCCATACCCCCGTGAGCATTCTCTTCATTATGGTTGCTAGCTTGTTGAATTTCTGTTTGACTAGCAGGGTTAATTAAAAAGTGTTTTCCCCTGCAATCTGCATCTCAGTCTCATGCATTGCCTGCTTACCATCACAGTATTTTGAACAATGGATCCCTAGTTAAGCATACTGCTTTTGCTATGATAATGCTATGCCAGTTTTCTTGACATTCATCTCCCAAACTAACCTCATACCGTATCACTGACACTCACCAGCTCATTGTCTACAGTTGAATTACTCTTCTGAAGTTGTTTGCTTATCACTACTATTATGTTGTTATGCCTTGCACATTCACTTAGTTCTTACTAAATTCTCACTTGGGTGTTATTTGTTTGTATAGAATTTCTGATGTGAGGTTCATTGTTCGTACAGCTTGTTCTCACAATTATGAGGCACTTGTTACTGGTCTCTTGTGCTACAAGGCTGAGTTTCCAACTTGTATCAAAGTTGATTCCTTGATGGCTTTATGCTATATATTTGGACAAAAGGATCTGCCAGATTAATAAATGTAAATGTATTCTAAATTAGTTGACTCATTGTAGAAGTAGTAACATTAATTCTGCCAATCAGATCCTGCCCTGACTTCTGATAACTCCTAGCTGCTAAATTCTCCCATTTCCCAGTTTAAAGAGTTTAAGTTTGATATCTAGTTTCACTGCTATTTTTGTTTGTACTCATGTGTTTTGACAGCCTATACTCAATTTTTTTTTTTTCGCTAAAGAAACTAAAGAAAATATCTGTTGCATCTTAAATTGGGCCCCAGCACTGCCAAGTTTCATTGTATGGAACATGTCAGGTGATTCTTGGCCATAAAAATCACAGGTTCATATGTCATCATCTCACTAGCTTCCATCTTTTAAGTTACTATGATATGCTGACAGCTCTCACAAGGCATAAAATAAAATGAATAAAATGAAAAAAAAAAAGTAAAATCAAATTAAATAAGAGTGAAATAGTATAACATAAAATGTGATAAAGTACTGGTAGCCACAGGCATGATTGCAGTAACATAACTTTGAGTATGGAATGTTAATAATTACTGTAGTCTGTAACCTTACAATTACATGAATCGATAAAGAAAAATTCATTAACAAATATAACCCGCAATAAACTTTTCACCTGAAATCTTGACAATTATCTGCGTAAAAAAAATATATATTAAAACCCTTTATTGCTGTTGCAATACACCATGTCACTAGTCACAAGTACCAGTGAAAAACTGGTAACATCCTTTTAGCGCAACTATGATGTAATAATTCTCCAAGACAGCTTGATTTCCTCTGCTGATTTCCTCTGCACTGACAGAAAACTGCGTACACGGTCTGAGAGCTGGCATGGGATTTGAGCGTGTCCTATACTCACGTCCAAATTGATAAATCCCGAAATTTGCTTTGAAATGACCGTACACACTTGATAAATGAGGGCCACTCAGTCCAATTTTTGCTGCTTTTGAGATAAGACTGCCAATGACCTAAAGTCAGGCATCCTCATCATGTTACAGTACAGGGAACCAAAACGCACTCAGTCCTCAAGTAATCCAACACAGAACTTTCATTAAATTTCCAAAACTCATTGGTTGTCCTTCAAGAAATGTTTGCAAATTAATGAACATTTGCACGTAAATGGTGATTATGCTAAAATGTTACACCACATTTACAAATCATGAGTAAAACCTCAATGTCATAAAGGTTTAGCAACATATCGCAGAAGTCCACTTTTTTCCAACCATTGATAGTTTTGTTCAAATTGCATTCATATATCATGCTTTTTATTATTTACGCGCACACACACACACACACACACTATGTTTGGTCCTGAGCATGTGTAAGATTTGTTCATTTTTATTAACAGATAGTTCCTACTAAAACATTGATAAATGCCGGATTTTTTCACAAAACGTGACCTGTGGGCAGTTTTTGGAAATTTGCTCTTCAGTTTGCTCTCCTTATAAATTCTAAACCTGATACTGTATTTTCACCATTGACCCAAATCTGTCCATGTAGAGGTTATTGAGACTAAAGGACAAAAAACCCAACTAGGTTACTGCCTGTGGACTGGCAATGTAGAGTTTAAGAATGTGGCTGGACTTGCGTCCATTACGTTTTTAGTTTAAGTCCCAGGAGAGGGGCCTTCCTCTTGAATCCCTACAAAAATAAGATTAGTAAAATAGTAAAAAAGAAAAAACTTAAATCACACTTATTCCAGTATTTAGTTTTGAATAGGACATAATCACTGCTAAGTTATGGGGCTGTTTTCTATCTGATTCTCTGTGTAGGTCCAAAAATGCCAGGAATTGTGCAAAAATGCTATGGACACTATGACAATCTTATGAAAACAGGGCACACATGTTACTGCTCAACACAGAACATGAAAGGTAAAAACCCTACAATCGTGTGTCTAGAACTAACCACATATGGTGTCTGCATTAAGATGTAATAATGTTACAATGGCTTTATTTAAAGAAGAAAGTGGTCTCACAGCTGCACTTCACTGAACAGGAAATCTGTATTAGCTTTGCTATTATTAAGATAATTAAAATAACCTTATTGTATCGCACGTCCTTTGTTGGAATAAGGAAAAAATTGTTCAGTTTTCCGTTGATCATTATAGAACACCGCAATGTAAGAACATTACACAACAATACAGGAATAATGTAAAAACTGTCTAGGGACTAGAAGCTCAATGATTTACACACAGCTTGATTTCATTGACAGATTCCAAGAAAAGCACTATACCTATGATCTGTGCTGATTTCTTACACCCTGGAATAATCTGCATGGAGCATTTACAATGGCAGTATCTACTTTACATTATCAGGGCTGAAGCGAGTGTGTTAAGTGGCTAGCAGCCAGCTCGGGTCACACCCTTCTTACCGTCCTGACAAGAGCGTGTCTCGTGGAGGAGCGAGTAGCGGTCGAAGGCAGCCACTCTCAGAAGTAAGTCAGTGGAGCAGAGAGGCAAAGTGAAGGCCCCCCCTGAGGGAAGCCTGCCGGTTGCTATTTTTGGGGGCAGCCAGATGCGATTCCAATTAAAATGGCTCAGTGCTGCAGAAGGCAGGCTTAGACCTTCATTAAAAACAAACAATCCGCGTCACACCGAATTCCAGCTCGTCCATCAGCATTGTCACGGTAATATAAAGTGATGGGTGTAATCAGCCCAGATTCCTGCCAGACAAGTGTGCGAAGCCTACTGCCACATTATGTTGTGGTATACAATTTAGTCATTTAGCGGATAATTATATTCATCGTAGCTCACATGATGTACCGGGCAATTCAGCTTACATACAATGCTCGGCTGTACAACAGAAAGGCCACTTTCTATCAATTACCCAGCTTTCTGTTAATTTCTTTATTGCCCTCTTCCCTTCATTATCTTAACACTAATAAAAATATGTAATATTCTTATGAAGGATCAACCATAGAAGAGCTGTTTTCCTAACATTAACAATATTCATAATGGATGTTCAAGAAACAATGCCTAAACTTGTATCAGTAAATAGTGCACTGCACCTCACAATCCCACATTGACTGTATATAGCATTTTTCACCCAGCTTGTGTTCATTGAGTATCTTCTCCTCTCTTTTACAGTCGACAAATTCAGCTTCGATTCCGTCAAGGTTACATCTTGCACATCCACCCCTTAAACTCTGGTGCCGTTTCACCACTCATGAGTCCACCAGTAGCTTGCCTTCAGGCTGAACTGCCCCCTCTCACTGCATGTTGCCTACTTTAATTCTGCTGGTAGAGGAAGGAGTATGGAGCTTACTTCTCTGGGTGTGCTTACTAGGATGTTTCATTAGTTGATTTGTTTTTCTTCTAATCAGCCCAAGGAGCCAAGTTTTTGCTCACCTCAGGGGTTTGGGATCTAATTTGTACACTTATAAAACTTAACAACACAGATCACTCTTGTACCTTAATTCTCAAAGCTACATCCCCATAGTGTGCACAATTGCTAACTGGCAAACAGGTGAATGACAGTGTCTGCTTCCTATGCAGTTGCAGGATTTGTATGTATCTGTAATTACTCCAGCAGGGTCCGCCCCAGCCCTGCCTTCCCCATCCCTAAATACCTGTCCACAAAACAGAATGGATAGCAGATGCTTAGATACCCACCATTAGTCCACCCTGATAAACATCACTGCACTATCCTCCTGCTTGTCACACCACCCCACTTGTAAATTTGTCTCATAGATGATCACAGGGTTTTTCTCTGAGGTTAGTATTAATGCCTCTAAATACTGTAATTTGCTCAAATCTCAGATCTGTTTTTGGCTTCCTGCATCATCACCGTCCTGTTACCACATCACATTTTAGTCCCACGCAAGCTGGTCTCCCTCCTGCGCCACCTCATCACTGTCATTTGTGTCACCCCTCAAAGTTGTAGATTCATCTCCTACCTTCTCTCCAGGGCATTGTCCACATGTGCTGTCCAGCTGAGCAGCTGAGTGGAGCTGCAAGGCGCTGTCTCAAAGAAAGCTGAAATGTCCTAACCTTTTTGTGGTGTCTGTATTTCTGCTACAAAATATCTACACGTACTTACTGATGGCACTCCATCTGTAGGCTTTAAGAGGCATTACGAGGTCTGCACTATGGGGTCATAAATTGGCATCTCATTCCATCCTGAATTTAGCAGTTGTTCACATAATCAACAATGACAAGTCAGATTTTTATTACATTGTAAACATGTTCAGGAGATTGACTCAGTAATGAATCAATTCATAATAAGAGTTGCTCACATACCCCGTTGCAAGAATGGACCAGCTGATTTACTGTCTCGTATTCAATTTCAGAAATCGAAGCTCCTGGCTTCCGCCATAAACCCAGCAGCCATCCCAGCTCCTCTCGATTCTTCTTCACTCTACTACAATGCTGTGGTACGTGACATTTTGCAGGATTAGTTATCACTCATACCATCTCATGCACATACATGCATGGCATTTCCCAATGCCCGAATTATAAGCCCCTGCACACACACATGCACAAATATGAGTATTCAACAGATCAGAATCACTGGAACCCTGGCTACAAAATGTGATCTACCTCCTGATTTACATATTATTCATTACATATTCTGTGCATGCATATATGTTGTGCTAGTTATCTCACTCCAGACTTTGATCAGACATCGTGTCACCGTGCGTTTATCGGAATTTAGATTGACAACCACCTGACTCATCCATGACTCTCACATCTTAGTTTATGACCATAATTTCATGCTATACTTTATAAAATAAATCTAATTCAATTAATGACCAGTCTTTATGCCTTTATAAAATCACCTCCTAATCATTACAAAATATCATCGTATTACTGTATCGTGAATGCATAAATATTATTTTTATGGGCTAAGGACTCCTTAAAGGTACTCCAATTCCCAGGATGTGCACACTCGTACTCATGTGCTGCAGATAGAGGTGCAAAGCATAAGAGTCAGCACACAAATTTCTGAAAAACTGAATAGCAGGGGAAGGCTCATTAATATTCATAAAGGAGGCACTACTTGATGATATGTGCACTACTGTGATGATTAGGGATGTACCGATTTTCTTGGCCGATATTGGTTGCCGATTTTTGAGAGTGCGCTTGTCTGATACCGATATTCCCAATGCCGGTTTCTTCCTTAGGAGAGCAGATAGAAACTAATTTTCTTTAATGCAAAACTTTATTTTCATAACAAAATCTTGTTAAACTTTACAAGTTAAAATATAACTAAATAATCCCAAATACAACAACAATTTTATATATTCTTTCAAATAATAATGGGTGCCTTAAGTAAAAAAAATATAACAATGCACCTTTTTTATCTTGGCAACATACTATAACCAAAATGCCACTATTTAAGCATTAATAGCAAGTTTCTCTTTATAAACAGAATTGGTATTGGTTGTAAAACTAATACCGATTTGGGATCCACTTGTAGCAGGCTATGTGTGTCACATGAAACTAGATTAAACGACTCCGGTAGCTCAGCGTCCAAAAAGCAACGCATACTTGGTATTCCGTATTTTTGGCTGAGGTAATTTATCATATTGTAATGCCGATCAGAGGAAGACGTCGCGAGGGTGACAAATTACATGCTGACTCGTTACTGAGAGACAACAAGGCTCTTTAATTATACCCTTTAACAATGATGGCACAGGTGGTAAACCAGCACCGAACCAAATGAACAGGCGAAACACGGGGAGGTCAGATGCTGGACCACAGGACACACACACACACGGTGGGAAACTTACTCAAAGCTAAGGACACGTGAGGGTTGGACAGAGTGCACGCAACACAAGGGCAACATACAAGCCACAATCAGGAATACAACTACTTAAGAACAACAACAGAACAAGGAGCTATTTACAATTCCCCTGTGACCATGCTGGGATATTCTGATCCCCGCTGGCGCTATAATATTTCTGAAGCCACTATCCTTAACTATGGAAAACGGCTGGTCATCCAATGCCATGAATGCCATATTTTACCTCGTAATAATTTACCTTTTAGATAGATAGATAGATAGATAGATAGATACTTTATTCATCCCCATGGGGAAATTCACATTTTTTTTCTTCTTTTGCTCTTTTCACTGCTTATGCCAATGAAAGGCAGCAGACACCTCTGGCTTGTACTGTAGATCGCTCCGAACATGCTCTGCTGGCTTCAATTTTAGCAGCTTTTGCTTTGCTAGCTACTTCAAACTGAGTGTGTGTAACTGGAGCAAGTGGGGTGCTGCATTGTGGTGATGTTGGTTAGCCCGCCGGTTAAATAAAGGAATGGCCCGATCGTCAACTTGAACCGTCCAGTTTAATTCCTGGCAATTATAGAAAAACACATTCACCGCTGATATACATTGGGGGTAAATAGACACCTCTCCTTCCATGTCTCTGTGCAACAGGAAGGCGACCCTAGCAGGAGAGGGAAATATAATGGGAAAAGAATCAGCCTTATAGCCAGGTATCAGAATAAAATTTGCCGATGTATCTTTGGGTAATTATAGAGGATAAAAGCAGATGCAAATTCACTGGGGTGATGAGTTTTTAAATGTCTAATTAAATTTGTTTTATTAAATGTCTTTGCATAGGTTCCCCCACAGTGTACTTGGGCCTTGCCGGACATTTTTAGGTGCGTGCGTGACTGGGATGTGAGTGTGCACGCGGCTATGCGTATGACGTATCACGCATGTGTGAGTTTGGTTTTAAATTGGAAATGTATGCGACTGCTTTGTAGCGCAGAATCATTTTTCTAATGGTGAAGAATCTTTGCACTATGATGATTTTGGAAAATGCCCTTCTTCTGTAGTGAAAAAAAAGTACTTTTTGCTAGCTAAAGTAAGAATGGTCAAGATTCTGAGGTAGCCAACTAGCTAGCTATATTGGTTAAGATATCAGTGCAGGCCGGCATTCATATAAATCAAGATATTGGTCAGTCTTGGCCAACATTTAAACTTTAGTCATAATCAAAGTTAGCAGCACCAGAGCTAAAGACACAACTAATAAAATAATTGTGATTTCATTGAAGTTCAGTGAATTTGGAATATCAAAATAATAGAATAATCAAATCATGATCCCTAAATAATTGCAATTGAATCAAAAGGCCTTGGGGCCAATTTACACTTTAACAAAATATCAATTTCCTAGCTCCAGTACTGTGTCATTAGAGTGCTCTTTGTCAGAACCACTATTTTTCATCAAACTCAGACAAATCACCACTCTTTACTCTTCAGAATACACCTCACTTGCTTTTCTCCTGATTGCTTTCCTACTCTGTCAGAATTGGAGCCACCATGGCATAGGCACACCATCATCAAGCTCCTTGAAATTCTGATGCAAAGAGTCCATTAGTAGCGACACAAGGACTGAGCTGGAAGCTGGAATACAGCAAATAAAATCAGGGCTGTAGCAGAATACCTGTTAAATCTGAAAGAGCTCCTGAGGGAAACTAGACCTGACTGAGAAAGTGACATACCAGCCAGACCCCATTAAAATGCTAGGGCTTGCAGTGGAGGAAAGGGAGGAGAACCCGCTCACAGCACTGCTCAAGGGGTGAGGGAAATATAACCCTCACACATGGCCTCAGGGTATGCTTCACTATCGATATCTATTGATGCTACACATTGTGGTGCAGACTGCCTTTTCTAGCAGCATCCTCATTCTTCTCTCTGAGATCTGTTTCTGTTACATGTGTCATTGCCCTTTTGATTGATAACTAGTCTGCCATTCATGTAGGGAAAGCTCTGCTCTTGCTACTGACCATTGTAAAGTTCTCTGTAAGCTTTAGGGGGCTGTGTGTAAGAGTTTGTGAACATGCCCAGAAGGTCACTAGTTTGATTCCCATGGCTGGCTGAGTATTTGTAGAATCTCTGTGCTTTGACCCCAAGCTTTACTCTTACTGGTAAAAAGTATCTTGTGTCTAAAGAGAGAGAATGATGGAATATGTAAAACCTAAGCAATTTTACAAATGAAACATAAACAGTATGATCAATCTTTGAATCGCATCAAACACATCTATCGTGTACACCACAAGGAAATGGACGCGTTGTTATTTCCGAGCATGGAAGATGCATGTGCAAAAGGTGCTTTTCAGTCTCAGGAATCTTTATTTTGAAGCTGAACTCATAACACTCAAAACTAAAGAACCCATGATTGGTCAAAACAAAGGCAGGCTGGTGATCCTAGAACTAATATGGACACAAGGAAACACTAAGTACGTACACAAATTCGGAACAGGGTTTTCAGCAAGGAACATCTAACAGCAAACACATTCAATAGCTGACAAGGGAACAGAGGATAGACAGGGATTTATATAGACAAGTAACAAGGCCTAGACAAGGAACAGGTGCGGGTCATTAATAAATCACTCAAGGACTAGGTACTAAGACATCAGGAGATACAAGGAACACAGTAGGTACAGTAGATACAAATTGGGTGCAGGGCTAAATAAACAACTAAAAGATAGACTGTGTCAACCCAGAGCAAAGACACTAGGGCCATGGACCAAAAAACACAAGGACCATGATTACACATAGGCTTGGGGAATAAATAACCAAAAGTCCAAAGACACCAGCCTCAAAGTGTCCATAGTCTGGGCAAAATGGTTATCAGCTGCATGCTCATCACATTCAGGTGCACAACAGCGGCCCAGGAAACACGAAGAACTATGAGGACTATGATTGGCGATAAACAAAGGAACACAAGGAGCAGATTGGGATGACCAGCAACACCTGCTGGTTAAACAGGGAAATACAGAATATGACTTTCACACTGGGAAAGCATGAAGACATAGACTAGACTAGGAACACTATCCAGGGGAGAGCAGGGAACTTAAGGAGACAAAAGACAGAATGGGACAGGACAGGGCCCAATTCTGACACAGATCTTAAAGCAGATTTCCCGAATTTCGGTCCTCAAGGGCCATTCTGCAACAGTTTGCAGATTTCCCTGCTTAAACATATCTTGATCAGCTAATCGCCAGATTTAGTAGGTGTATTTGTGCAGGGAAATCTGCAAACTGTGCTGCATATTAACCCTTCAGGACCAGAATTGGGGAACCCTGTGCTAAAGCAAAAAAGAAATTATGCCAGGGGTCTTAGCATCCAGCTTTGGAAATGTACCCTGCATAATGCAATAATATCTTAAAGGTTCCATTCAACATTCATCATATAAGGCTGAAGTAGAATGTTGCAAAAAAAAAAATGTATGTTGGTATACTCTGTAATATGACATTATCCCACATTGCATCATAATAAATATTGAATGAATTACATGTAACTCTTCAATAAATAAAGGGAAATGCTCATTCTAACCATTGTATTCTGTATCTATTGTTGTTTAATAACGGATGCATCTCACACATTACCCCCATGAGAAAAAATATATTGCACTATAATCTCAGCAACGTTTTTGTTAAATTGCATTAAGTTGCTTGCTTGTGGTACATGAACCACGAATGTCTGAAACCTCAGGTCCTTAACCACCATGCAGCTTACTGCCCCTAAACTAAGCACATGTTTTGGTGAAACTGTGCATTTCTGTACGGAAGAAGGAAGTAGAGAGGGAATAGCAGGGGAGGTGGTAAACTAGCAAAATCTTCTAAAGACCACAATCATGTTTGGAGAAGACAAAATTTTCCAAATAATTTCTATAAGAGGGTGCAGCTAAAGTTGAGGGTGGCGGGGTGTTTTCTGCAGCATGCGTCAGTCTATGGAGAGGATGACTGTTTATTTTTTATTTACCAATCCAGGGTATGATCTCCACATTGCTTCAAACATCAAACCTGTGCTGTGTATATGCATCCCAGGTTTGAAACTAAATAGGTTACACACTATTAAGAAAAAAGTAATTAACTAAAAAAAATAATAAATTGACTTTTTATTATAGTTTTGGTATTTTTTTTCTCTTAAAGTCATGCCTGTTAAATTGCTGACAACTGGATTTTCCATGTAATTGCAGCCTAGTGAAGAGAATAAAAATGACAATGCATAATGAAAAAAATCCCTCCTCTGCATAAATGTGCCACAGAGAACCCGGGCTTACTAAACATAGCAAACCCACGCATTCAGAATGCTACAGACTTCTAGAGATGTCATGGCATTCATTTAACTGTGGCGGGTTCAAGACAAAATCATTTGCGACTGGGAAATTTTACAGGTGCACTTAAAATAGCACTAGAGAACTGGAGGAAGGTGGTTAATTTACACTTTTGAATTGTGTGATACACGATATTCATTCCAAGAAAATACAAACAACTAATCAGGGCATGGACTCAAATTGAGAAGAATTACATTTGTGGTGAACGAGTACGCAAAGCACATTTTTTTTATTCTCAGCATATGATTGCTAGATGTAGCGAGCGCAGGAGTCATATTGACAAGGATAAACAGAATGGAACAGATCTGAGAACAAAAAAAAAGTTTCATAACCTCCCATCGGCTTTATGCTAGCCGTGATCTTCTAATGGCGCTTTTCCACTGCATAGTACGGTACGGTACGGTTCAGTTTGGTTTGGCTCAGTTCGGCTCGGTTTGCG
>JAODKL010000107.1:8089323-8099339 GCA_026780765.1 Petrocephalus schoutedeni
CCCCACAGTGAAAAACTTTGCTTCTGTCATTATTATTGTAGCATGGAGACTGCGTCATTATGGTTATTTGGGGGGGGTCAATCCTCGGATGGGGGGGGACATGTCCCCTCCATCCCCCCCGGGATTTATGCCCATGTGTGTGTATATATATACAGTATATTTATGTGTATATATACGTGTGTGTGTGTGTATGTGTGTATATATATTTATGTGTATATATGTATGTGTGTGTGTGTTTATAAAATATATTTTTTGTTCAGGTAAACCCAACCATTTCCAAAAGCAGGCTCATTTGAATATATCACTTTCAAAAGTATGTCACAGTTAAATAAGTCTCATTCTGTGGCATATGCCCATTGCAGTCAATCATTTGCAGAGTGGACAGGGGAGGAAGGATGGGGGGAGGGATGACACCAGACATGTCTAACAGCATCTGACACGGCATTACGCTATTACGGGGGCATCTGGGTGACGTGCCGCCTTCCCAATTGAACTTTTGACCAAAGACAATCCGCGTTTTTCAAATTCCATGGGGCCAACTACTGGTGTAACCATGACTTTACAAGCAGTGAGCTTACCATGAATTTTATACATCATATACACACAGACACATATACAATCTATACATTCTATACAGTCATATATATATATATATATATATATATATATATATAATGTATATGTATGTATGTGTGTGTCTCTATATGTATGCATGTATGTGTATAGTAAAGTACAAATCAAATGGGCATAAACAGGGCCGTTTTGAAAGATGGGTGTGCCCTTAGGTAAATATCTTACTCTAACTGCCTCCAGGTAACACTAATTGGAAAAGGGGCCATTTTATCTCCCAGCAGCCATTTTATTGCCCAGCACAATGAATGGAAATTGACAGAACAATGCTATTTACAGCTATAGAAAGTAGTATAAATGTATTTAAAAAGCACCAATGCCGCAATTCTTGTCTTAAATGTTAACTTACTTAACATGCATTTAAAAAGTTGACTGTAGACGCCTAGTCATTGAAAGTTGACACACATTCCGTCAATTGACATTTTTTCCATGTACTTTTGATTTTCAGTCTACATTGATGTATTAGATAAAAGCAAACTTTTACTTGTACCAACATCTAGGTGCAAGCGCACCATTTTCATGCAACACCTGTCAAAACACATTTTCAAATGCAAAAAAAAACTTAATACGGCTTCTGTCTTTGAGGTCTGCTAGTTCTACAATAATCATTTTTCACCTTTATTATGCAGGAGTAGAGCGTTCCCCCGCTAATTTCCTTGGGGTGGAACAATGGGAAGACACACTTGCAATTCAAATTGAATAAAACTTCTTGTCTTTGGTTAACTGTCTTTTATCCTCGCTACACTTTGCAGCTGTCGTCTGTCTCGATGGAGGCTGATTCCTTTATATGCCTGTCACTTTGCGTTGTTTTCTTCGTTGGGATTTTTTCAGAATATGAGCACTGCAGGAGATGACTTGTAGAGGGCATTTTCATCAAGTCCTGCATGTAGTTTTCATGCTACTAACCAGTATGACTAATAATAAATAAAAGATGAATCAAAAACGGCCAAATTTAGCTAGTGTGGGGTTAAATATATGTATGTATATGTGTGTGTGTATATATATATATATATATATATATATATATATATATGCGGGTTTAGTTTATTTATGACATAGTGTACCGTGTGACCCGTAGCTAAATACACATTTGCACGTACTTATTCTCAATCTTTTTTTGTCCTCCGACGGCTCATTGCCATCTTCATTTTCAAATGCCATGTGTAGTTTTCACTGGTGTATAATCGCTCCATGTGTTATGCACACATCAAATGCTTCGAGGACTAAGCGGCCTTGCGAAGACGACGCACAATTTGTACGCCCCTGATACCAGCTCACTACTGGTGACCTCTGAGCAGATGTTCCTTGTAATAATCTGTAGTTGAGAGAAGCTTGCATGCCAGGTGGATGAACTGGGGTCCATTCTGAAATCATTTTCCCCATAAAACAAAAGGAGCACTGAGGTATCAGCTTTCATAGACGCGGAGAACTGGGAGTGAGGTGGGGTGGGGGGCCTGGGGGTGTGCTCGAGGATGAGGACAGTGACAGAGTGCTAGCTGTAAATTAGATTAAACTGCACATCAGTAATTCAGTTTTTTTTTAATAATTAGGCATTGCTCCCTGTCTTGTATTGACTTTAAGTGGATGGCTCAGGCAATCATCTTCAATATTATTAGCGCAAAATTAATTGCTTGGACAAAAGAAATGCATGCAACATTAATCCCTAAAAAGGGAAGTTATTCTGCCATGAGAAGACTTGATGCTGCCTGACAGCTATGTTCAGGTTGATCCCTTGATTTTCATTAGTCATACTTGTCTCTGATGGCTATTGTGAAATTCTGTCTGTGTGTAATTCTCCCACCTTTGAAACTCACAAAGAAACATATTTTAAACCATTACCATATATTTAAAGGTGTGAATGTGGGTATGAGATCATTCAAACCATATTTTTGCACAGTTCCTATTATAATGTTTTAGAGAAAAAAACAGTAAATAACCGTAGGAAAAATGAATTAGATTCTTGTGTAACAGCAAAACTCAAGCCTTTAACGTCCTCTAGTCATTGCTTGCTGCTGCACCTTTTACTCCTGGGCTGCTTTCAATCTGATGATATCCACAAACAATAAAGCTGCACTATTCAATTTTTCCTAGGAGGCCGCCATACGCTGGCATACATTATTGCATGTCAGTGGTCCCCTATACTCACCTGCCATTTGGGGAAGCATAGCTGCAAGTTAAAAAAAAATGAAAAACCTGAAGTACAAGAATGCAACATTTTTCAAATTCTCGTTAAATTTTATATGGCTATAAGATCATACAGTCCATGTTAGCTGAGCTTAAAAGCAAAACTTGTCTGTTCTTCCCAACTTACCTACTGATATCGCCACCTGCATTCTATTCAAGAAGGACTGGGTCTAGGGGTTATTAAAAATCAACAGTAAGCCTTGCTAGGTTATATTAGGTTATATACTTAAGTTATAATCCCTGTGTTTAGTTTTGGTTTGATTTTTAGATGTCTTTTACCTACCCTTTATTGTTTTGTTTCGAGTGCATGAACCTGACTGACTCTTGGATCTGCACTAAACTCAAGAGAATTCCACTGGAATCATGCTTTTCCTGTGCCAGAGAGGTTTCCACCACATCAGCACAACTGAGGCCTCACATCTTGTTCTGGAGCCGTTCATCGAGTAAGCCACACCAAGCCTGGTTCACTGGTCCCTGCAGTCACTGGCACTATCACGGTAGAATACTTGTCATTTGGTTGGAACGGCATTGTTCAGTGTATTCAAAGTATTCTCCTGCCTGCCTTTCCTTTCCTTGGCTATTGCATACTTAAGTCAATAAAATTAGTTCATACCAACTTTCCCGGTTAACACTGTCAAGCCAGTCAACATTTCATAGCTTGATTAAGTGTGATGATCAAGAAACAAATTCACCTTAAGTTAAGTTAAGCTCAGACAGATAAACAAAAGACAATTTATGATAAACCTATTAAAGCATTTGGCATCAACGTGGTGAGCTGAAGGCAAACTATTGATTGCAAGGGGGAGTATAACTACTACCCTTCTCAAAAAAAAAAACACTGATCAAGGAGAGAGAATATAGGCTTTAGCTGCATTAGGCGTGACTAGAGAGGTAAAGTAAAATAATAAATGTAAATAATAGTAAATAAATAAACTGAAGATCAAAGGAAAATGCTGGCACAGCATAGCTATTCTCATGGTCTGCAAAACTGGCAAAAAGGATCATTGTTTGGAGTCACTTACCTTCACTCTATTTGGATTTCCTGTGGTTTATGAGAAAATGGCTCCATTTAGAGTCTCCTGCACTAATAGAATCGCTGGCCTCATAAGTGAACTTGTCGATTAGCTCTTGAGTGCAGCAACAGTACCATAATCATAGCTGCCTCTAATTACACCAAACTGATCAAGGGCTGCAGAGTGCCAAAGAGTGAAAATTTAAGGTTAGCTCCTTTTAAGGGCTGGAAGTGTGTTGTCTTTCCAAATTATGCCGATGCACAGATACACTGACATTGCAGAAGCCACTTTCACCTTGCATGGGCTAACAATAGGCAGCACTTGCAGGACGACCCTCATTTACAGTCTGTTTCCACAGTAACGTGCATGAGGTGAGTGACATAGCCTCCAATTAAAATAGGCATATTGAGGTTTAACTTTTAAAAAACAAGCATTTTTAGAATTAAAATATGTAGGCATAAATCCATACATATCTACAAATTTGTATATGTGTACATGTGGGTGTGTATGTAAAAATGAGCTTGCTGGGAAGGCCGGATGCTTATGGACTGACTGTGTACCGATCTTCCTTAGAAGTAAAAAAAATATGCAGGCGTTAATGAACATCTGATATCCTCACATTCTATCAGCAGAGCCCTTGGGGGATGTAGATTGAATGATCCAGAATAACAAACATTCATCACACGCAACAGAGGCACTTGTTGTGTAACAAATTATTTTCTGTGTGTTTATGAACACCGAATCCATTACTGCAAAATACACAAAAATTACAAGCTTTCATACCATTTGTTGCTCCATATGAATAACAGATATATGAAAGTGTAAAAGGGGTCAAGCTAATTTTTGTAAAGCTTTCAAGAACATTTTGATGTTACCCTTTTATTGCCTGCAGACAGGGGCTTGTACCTAGTTACTGAAATCTACTGCTATTGCACACTTGTATTAATCATAGTTTGATTTAGGTTATCGCAGTTCAAAATGTTTTCTGTCTTATTTTATTTCAGTAAATGCTTTTAAAGAGGACTAAATTTAGAATTGTGCATTTCCGCTGCTGTTGGAATCATATTACACCCATAGCTGTGTTGCTGTGGTACCCGTCTATCACATTTCCAGCACCGATATAGCAATACCCCCAGGCTAATTATAATCACACTACAATTCATTTTATAGCTCACATGTGATGTTTTCCTTACTAAGAAAGGGCACCAATAGTTATATGCTCTGAAGTAGCTGTGAGAATAATGGTTGGGGGGGGGGGGGGGGGGGGGAGGGGGTAACAACATCCGTCCAAAAGAGATTGGTAGGAATTGGTTGGTAGGAAAGATAAGGTAAAAAACAGAGTTCATTTTAACATCTTGTGCTGTCATATGATAACACAAAGAAGTATTATGATCTAAAGATGGCGCAATATAATCCACCAATTAATTAATGCTACAAAGTTGGACTATAAAAATAGAAATTAAATAGAAATTACTGTAAACTCCTCTACCTCCTCTACCTCTACTTCTCTGCTTCTCCCCATGCTCCAGGAAAGCATGTACACTGTCTACAGTGACCATGCAACTAACTGCAACAAACAATTATTTTGATAATCGATTAATTCTGTCGATTATCTTTTCGATTATTCGATGAATTGGATAAAAAAGAATTTTTTATTTCCAGCCGTTTATTCATCTAAATTGACGGAGCCAAAAAGGCACAAAGAAAAATACAGATCAAAAAACCCTGTAACAGAATTTGTTTCAACATTAATACTTGTTTTCTATATTTACAGTAATAAACAAAAGTGATCTTGCATGGCACTTTCACATATACTCACAGAGCAGTTACTTTCATCCCTGTCTAAATTCATCCTAACTCACTCACATGGTGAAAGATGGGACTCTGGGCAGGCAAGTGTGCACCCTTCGCTGCCTAACATGACATTTCGCCGTGGACATAAGAACAGGGCAAACAGAGAATGGGTTGGGGAATAGGTTTCGTTTTGGCAGACAGGGTGTGCGTGTGTGTGTACGTGGGTGCGTGTGTATGTGCGATCGTGTGTGCGTGTGTGTGAGCGTGACCGCGCACGCCGCTCCTGACTGGCTACTCCGTCACAGTGCAGTGTCTTCACTCTGACCTAATGTCAAAGTTAAGTTTATTTATGCAGCACATTTAAACACAGCTTAAACTGACTAAGTGCTATACAAGAACAACATTAAAGTGAAATAAGAGTAAAACACACACTCACACACCATTTTTAACATTTTTGCAATGTGAAGTGCTCCCACACTTTTGACGACTTCGGTCGAACCGTTTTCTCCGCCTCTGTCATGTTTCTTTTGTTTCATTTTATTCGGAAAATACCGCCTCCACTTTTCCTCCACCACGCCTTTGGCCGCGCCCCAGTGCTTCTACATGTGCAACTCTTCAGCTGTTTGCTCTTTCAAGTGCCTGGGCTTAGCGACCAACAGTTAAGCCGTTTGTCCTTTGTTACAGTCATTGTCTGATTTGGACAAGTGCATTGTTAATTTTTCATGGGAGCGACCATGGAAGCAGCTATTAGTTGTTTGAAGTGTTGTTGCCCATGTTAGTGTACTAGAACTGAGGCCAACAGCAGCAATATTTTTGAGAACAACAAGGAAAAGAGCAGTGAATAGGAGAGACTGGTCTTTTTCATTTTTTTTCCTTTTTTTCTACTTTGTTGTGGTTTGTCATCATAAGTATGTTGTCTACAAGAAGGCAATGCTTTTTCTCTTTGGGATATATTTATATCAAAGCTATTTCTGGTAAGACACTGCATAATTATTTCATGGTGAAAGGCCAGTTGTACATTGTTCTAAGGCCTAATAATAATTTTAAAGCTGGTTCTTGGGTCCAAGCCTCCTTGTAAATATATATAGTTTAGCCTGTAGTTACATCGATAAAAGAGAAAAGACCACTCCTCCATGAATGGGCACTTTTCCCTGGTGGAGGGCCGAGTGTCTGCTTTTGCTCGCAGGGGGCGATGGTGGGCCGATCCTCGGTTACAGAGTGTCTGTAGTACCAGAGCATGTATGTGCGAAAAAGATTCTGCTTTTTGGTGTGGCATTTACTGTAAGGTGCTTTTTGCCAGACCAGGCTGAAAAAAAATTTACAGCTATAGAAGTGTTTATTGCTACAGATGTGTGACTATAGTCTGTTGAACACAGGATTTAGTGTACCAATCTTCTACTTCCAGCTTTTCCCGTAGCCACTGCGGATCATCTGTTTCCATTTCCTCCGGTCCTCTGCATCTTTCTCTTTCACACCAACTACCTGCATGTCCTCTCTCACCACAACCATTAACCTATTAGGTGTTTCCTCTTTCCTGGCAGCTCTATCCTCAACATCCCTCTCCCAATATACCCAGCATCTCTACTCTGTATACTAAATCTTATGAATCTATACACCCATAAGCCTGAACTAGTGCGGGAGGTAGAGAGATAACATCTATTCAGGTTCTCTCAATGCAAAACTTGGGCTCTGGAACCAAACTCCTGGATAGGGGCTTGGCGCTACTGCATTCTGGAAATGCCCGGGGTGAGAGGTGCCAGGCAGGTGTGGCTCTACTCATAGCCCCCTGCAAGACATTTATTTCAGACAGTGCAGGAACAAGGCGGCCTATGTCAGCAGGGACACAATCCACCCGAACAACAACCTCTTTCACCAGACTCAGGTCTGGAAAACACACCTGCAGTCTCTCAAAGTAGAGCTGCTGCTCCTCAACATCGAAAGAAACCTGCTGAGGTGGTTTGGGCAGCTGTCTGGGATGCCTCCTGGATGCCTCCATGGGGTGGCATGTCCAACCAGCAGTACACCCTGGGGTACGTTTGAGGGATTGTATCTCTCGCATGGCCTGGGAACGCATTTGTATTCCCCCAGGAGGAACTGGAGGAGGTGGCTGCGGAGAGAGAGGTCTGGGCATCCCTGCTTAGATTGCTGAAATGAGTGGATGGAGAAGACATCATCTAATAGCGTTATTGTTATGGCATACATTCTTAAGTAATTAAGGATGTCAGTGTTTTATATTTCTACATTAGTTCTGCAGTGCTCAACTTTGCTGGAAGGGCATGGGATTCCGGTTTATTAATTGAGCTGCCATTACACTATGATTATCCTAATCAATAACTGGGAGTGGTGTAGTCATTTTTTTTCTATATGACTTGCAGCCATTTATAAGCTCCTTGTGCCCCAGTGCAGCCACATCAACAACAGTTTGCAGATGAAGCCAGACTGTTGTGTGTCCCTCCCCTAGCATCAGTAGTCCTGGGTCACCATCCTGGGGGAATCACTGAGACGAGCTGGGCTGCGTCTATCATTCCCTTTAAACACATAAAAAGTCTTACACAGCACCATTTTGCATAGTACACTGACTTTGTTATATGACCAGCTTTGTTATTGGCTTTGCATGAGTTTTTTCCAGGTACTCCAAAGATGACTATGAACTGTCCACAGTGTGTGTGTCCTGTGCTGTCCTGGCATCCCACTCAGGGTGTCCCCAGCTTTGTCGCCTGGCCCTCCTGGGATTGCCTTTGTGCCAGATATCGCAACCTTATATCTGAACATAACAGAACTTACCGCTCACTTTTAGGACTTTCCTTTGTTTGTGTGGGCACAGTAGCACCCCCTGAAGAAATGCTACAGGCTCTCATCATGCTGCCAAACTCAAGTGGCCCCTTGCCACCTCACTGCATCTCCATTGCCCCCAGAAGAATACCTTCCTGTTTCATCGAGTGATTGCAATGCCAGAAAGCGGCCTCAACAGATCAGCTAAGAACTAGATATCACGGGTTGGAGATTGAGGGTTCTGTTACCATCTGTGCCACAGTAACAGTGACTCAACAGCCCTGGAGCAAAGTCATTTACCTTCACAACAAACCTAGATGTCTGCAATGAAAGGTCTGCAAGCTGTTATAGAAAAGGGCATCAGCGAAAATGCAACAATGATGAAGACAGACAGGCCTAATGCTGCACGGTATTGAATGCCCGGTGTGTAGATCTTTGAGAAGAGCCAGAAAACGAAGATTCATCCAAGTACAGGTCAAAGTGTTACATAAACATACTTACACTTAGGAAGTTCTACAGAATGGAATTGGGTGATTTGCACCATAGTCACTCCTGATATGTCACGGACCGTGCTCTGAGTGCAGAAGGCCAGCACACTGCATCTCTAGAATGATTCACCCTGCCACGACTCCTCTAACATGCTTGCATTTTGTTAAAAACACCAGTGCTGCACACTCAAGTGTAAGGCGTAAACGCCGTCTTCTAATTATAGCTGGCACTGCTCATTTGCATATATTTTAAACTCAAATCAGTGTCGGAGACATTGAGTTCTGTTCCCCTGGAACACAAACAGTGACTGAGAGAAGATGCCTTGAATTTTCTGTTGTTTTGTAAGATTCAATATGTAATGGAAATGAGGTTTTACAAGCCTATTCATATGATTTACCATTTTTTCTCCTCAACAGCACTTAATTTTATTCTCATTCATCCAATGTGTAGGTTGAAAAATAAATTTTTATATTTGATTGATACTATTTTTGATATTCTTTCTTTTTCCTGTATGCTTTTTAGTATGTCGAGTACTTCTGTGTGATAATTTTTATTGGTGTATCTGAGAATTGTGCGCAGACACTGGGACACATTTCATCCTCTTATCGATTGTGGCCTTACAATGATGCATTGTTGGAGTTTTGCACGTTAGTAGAGGAAAAAAATCAGTGTTTCTGTGAATTTGCTGTTGTTCACCCATAAAGACTTTCCTGCATGAATTCAACCTATTCTAGTGTCCTGTACCCCCTGTACCATGCATTGAGAGGGAATCTTTATTGCTGTCAGATACCAACTGAGCTGACCTCAATTGATAGATGTCTCACTCAGTAAAAGATTTTTTTTTTACAAAAAAGACTGAATTGAATAAAGAGGAATTTTGTCAGTGAAACATTAAAACACTGTATAAGGATGGTAGGCCTAAAGTTATTAAAACTTATTGGACTGGATATTCATTCAATTATCAGCAAGTCTGATAATTTCCTAACATAACCCAGCAGCACAGATACACCTAAGCTTCTGTCTCTTCAGAATAAAATTTAGTTAATTAAGTTTTAAGACGGGGCGGCACGGTGGTGCAGTGGGTAGCACTGTCGCCTCACACCTCTGGGACCAGGGTTCGAATCCGGCCCAGTT
>JAODKL010000107.1:8099439-8114512 GCA_026780765.1 Petrocephalus schoutedeni
GTACTCCGGTTTCCCCCCACAGTCCAAAGACATGCTGAGGTTGATTGGCGTTCCTAAATTGCCCATAGGTGTGTATGTGTGAGTGAATGGTGTGTGGTTGTGCCCTGCGATGGGCTGGCCCCCCATCCTGGGTTGTTCTCTGCCTCGTGCCCGTTGCTTCCGGGCTCCAGACCCCCCGCGACCCTGAACAGGATAAGTGGGTTGGAAAATGGATGGATGGATGGAAGTTTTAAGACATACTATATGTATAAAATAAAACTATTTATTCCTGTAATTTGACTATGGTAGCACAAATGGCTGAAAGATACAAAGTCTATTTGTGACCCTTGAATGAGCAAGACTCAAGACATTCATGACGCCAAGTAGAGTATGAGTAAATAACTCATGAGGGATGCTTTTTATCTGCTGCCGCACTCATCACTTGGCAATAGCTCATTTGTGAAAATGTGCTAATTGCCGTCTTTGGTAGTGCTGCTGAGCCATGCAGGGACGAAACGCGGAATGGTTTTATGCAGCCTACACATTCTTTATGCAAGGCTAGACAGAAACAGATGCATCACATTCATTGTCACAGGCAAACAGTGGGGCTATTGCTATATGCTGCGAATTTCTGATCTCATTGACAAAGCATTTACACGGTGATCCGAAAATCTCCTTCTATTAGCGAGAAGAGCCAGGTATGCTGTTGTTTACTACTAGCGGGATAACATCCAAGATTAACTCTACCCCAGAGCTTCTAAACTGGGGCTAAATTGAGCAAAGACGATGGAAATGGCAGGCTCAGAATCCTGACTGCCATTGTTGTTCATTTTTTGCAAAATCCCCCACACAGTTTTGCCCTTCAGTCTGTGCACTTTTATCATTGGGTCCCCTGAGCCTTGTGACATCACAACTTAAAAAGTGCCCGTAGGTGATTGAATGATTTTAATAATGGCAAAGCAATTGCTATAGTAAACAGTAACACCTGCAAAATGTCATCCACTGCTAATTCTTAACAACTTTAGTTAAAACTCCTAATAACTTTAGCTAAAACAACACAGCCATGGATTTCGAGAAGTTAATTCTGTGATGTTGGCAAACAGTAAGTGTGCTGTATAATAAATGAATCAGCCACACAAATATTGGAATAAAGCGAATAACGATATTAATGTTAGCATAAAACAATGACTGTAAACAAGATGGAAACATTGCAGAAGTCCTGGACTGTAGTGACTAAAACGTTTAACCTTGTGCATATGTTTCTGTTCAGCAGGTGGTCCTTCACCTATCATAAATCACTTTTAGGATTCCTTCCATAAGCATAAGTGAGCCCAGTCTTTGCACTGAACCTCGCAATTTATCCGAAAGACACCCATGTAACAATAATGAATACATATTATGCAGAATAAAACAAATTAATGACTCATCTCCTACAATGGAATTTATGCATCCTGTTTTTTAAAGATAATGTATGTCTCATTGGTAAAAACAATTTAAGTGTATTAGATCTCGAGCTCGGATATGGTACCTCCCATATTCCTCATATAGCATCAATCTCCTATGAATCCAACATAAGATCAATGCAGAGTTTGTGGACCAAGTAAAATTCGTCACACATGTTAAACATGAAGTCACAGTGGCAAGGTCATTTCTGTAGTACAGAGAGCATACAATGAAAGGAAAGGAAAGGGAACACTGAACGGAGGGAAACATTAATGTGGTTTCACAAGATTTAACACACGCATGACTTCGAAACTGACAAATGTGAGCTCAAACAGAGAAGCACTACTAGCCTAATTAATTCAGAAATTAACTTGGGCTGCCATGGCTTGATTCAGGAATATCTATGAAATTAAATTACAACTGACCTCATGCACCAAGCTGAAAAAATGACGCCCTTCCATAGTATGAGTACATGGGAGTACATGGGTCTGTGTATTTTCGCATAAATCCTAATTTAACAATAATAATAATCCTAACAAATTTTGCATGGTGATATTTGCAGCTGAATAAAAAAAGAATCTGACCTTCTTTTATGCATATTAATTTGCTATATTGAGTGTACATAGTATATTTTTATCACTGAAGTGTATCAGACCAACCAAAACTGAATGTTAATTCAATGGAATCTAAATTCACAAATAACAAAAATGTAATACTAATGCCATTTACTTAGTAAATAGCAATATAACACCCAGTGCTCCCATATAAAACCTAATTGCTCTCTTGTGCTCAGTAACTGGTCACACCACTTTAACAGCAATGACTGCAACCAATTTCTGCTGATTAGTCCCCATAGCACTGTGGAGGCAATATGGTGCAGTTCTCCCTGTAACTAATTCTGCTAATCCACTGTTATTTGAAATCTTTTCTGTGGGGATCATATCGTTCTGCTAGCTCAGTGTGTTGCCCTCTTACCTCACAACCCCAGGGCTACGGGGTTTGATTGCTTACCCCGTTGATTGCCACAGCTACATGCTTGTGGAGTTTGCACCCGTGGTGCAAAGGCGTGCCGTTAGGTGAAGGAGTGTCAAAGATTGTGTGAGTGGGAACATGCATACCCTAAACTTCCCGGGACAGCCCCCAGGGCAACGGGCCCCTGAAGCTGGTCTGAATGAGAAGTATGATTATCACTGTTATTCAGCTTTAGGAGTGGCTTTGCAATCCATTCCCAACTGAATGGAAACAATGTTTTCATAGAATTTTTCATTTTAATGTCCCTCTAAGGGGAAGGTCCAAAGATTGTTAAAGTGGATGGGGCCCAAATCAGATCTGCTTATCAAATTATACAAACGGCTTACTGTAGATTATCTTGCCCACCAAACGAACGAAAGAAGCACATTTTCACAGGAATGCAAGGGATGGATTGCTTGATTTATTGCTGTAAGGGTGATAATTTCATGTTTCACCCCTGAGAAAGTTACCATTACCTGACTGCTTCCAGTTGCAATCGGCATTAAATTGAAAAAAAGTACAACATTCGAATAAGAGTGTCTAATGCTGTCCAGCAGGTACACAAAGCACTGGTCTATGCAGCCAAAAACAATCAGACAGACATTAATCCATGGCAGACTGATTCTGGCAGTACAATTGGCTTTGTCACCCCAGAATGAGCAGATAACAAATGAAAGCACCGCTGGGCATATGTGTGCTTAAAATAGCTTTGGAAGAAAGGAAGTTGTGAGGTGTGTTAATTGATTCAGTCTTATAATGTCAAAATGGGGCACACCTTTTTTGTTTTAGACCTATCACTGTCCCCATTCTCATGTCATTCCAATATGCTATTTACTCCAGATATAAATACAAATACTTTTTCTACATCCTTTGAAAAAGGTAGCAATACGGATATCAATAATGTCACACATTCATGGCAACTAAATAATAACATAAATATCAATAATTTAATATGCAAGCATAAGCTTAATCACATTGACCTGAACATATTTAAATTATACATCAATAACAATGAATTCTTATTATAGCTTGTTGCTGCACCAGAGTAATCACATGTAATCTCTGGTTTGCGTATTTTTCCGAACACTAAACAGACTGCCAAGTGTCAAAGGATCAATGCCTTTCGTAGGAAATGATACATTCTGGATGTCCTAGTACAATTGAAACCGAATAGTGCCAAAAGAGGCACTATAATAAATTATGACTGGATTTATTATTATCATTTATCATGTAGCACAACCATCAGTGAGTGTCACCCCTGTGATTTATTATGTGACAGCTCAACCTGTAGGAGGCGATGATGACCTCTTCCATCTCTGTGTCAATAATGACGCTAACAGTGTGGCCAAAAGGCAGCCACGTCATCCTCTCAGCCACTGCCACACACAGTGCTCCACTCTGGAAGGACATGCTCCCTATCTTTCGCTTATCTCAACAGTAAACAATATTCTTCAAAGACAACTGAAGCAGGCTATAGACTTACACTTTATTCATTAGCACACCCGTAGCTCTGTCACTGAAACAGAAGAAGGCACACATTCAACAGGCTGAATTCGGTAAGCCCAAATCCTTAATCCATATGCTACTTACTTCAGGCTATGCAAAATTAACCCATCTCCACTTACGGGGCTAAATATCCAGAGGACACCACTAAAAATTAAAGACGATTTTTGTTGTTATTAACCAAAAAATCCTTCCCATTATCCCCACCTACTGCGATCGTACCTCCATTTCATTCTCCTGCCCTTCGGAACCTGTTAGGCATGACAGAGGGTAACACTGTAGGTTGTAACTAGGGCCTGTGACATCCATGTTTAGCCATCTCTTGCCTCACTCTCCTCTCATTCAGGCTGCTGGAACTTGCCAGGTCCACTGCAGAGAGTTGGACAGGTGCCACTCTGTCCTATTTAAATGCATGACGTATCACTGGTGGGCCCGCACAGAAGTGGTGTCTAACACCGCTCCAATCTTAAAACACTTTATTGTTTAATGATGTCCGTCATATTTTTTTCAGCCGCCAGAATACAACAAGCATCTCTCTCACTATAGATTCTCACGCGCACCTGTGCAAGATCAGAGTGAAAGCCACACTATTCTGGATTTATTTTGCATACTAGCTGGAAGATAACCATGCAGAAGAAATAAAGGGGGCTTTTTCTGCAACTGCTAAGGCAGGAATGCTAAACCACTAGGAACGCTGTCGTACATTTGCACACAAAGTCCACAAACCGCCCTAAAAAAGCCACAGATCTCTTGTTAATCCTGAGCAAATGCGCCGCATCTGACGACTTCCCATTAAGGCTAATCCACCTGTTTCTAAGCGTGTTAAGCGCAAAGCCTAGTGCAGCTATAATCAGGTGCTGGAGATAATTGAGGCGGCTGGGATAATCTGGCAGGCTGGCACACGTGTGGAGCCATGGCCTTGCCGTTCCCCGGTCAGAGCATGAAAACGTGTGCAGTAGGTGGCAGGCATGGGGGGATGCGGGCCTCGATAAAATTTTCCAATGCAAGGAACTTTGATGAAGGAGCAAGGTTAAAAGCAGCCACCTGTTTTTCCGCTATTGGTCCAGCTCCCACTCCCATTCTCGCTCTCACTCCCGCTCCCATTCCCACTCTCACTCCCGCTCCCATTCTCGCTCTCACTCCCGCTCCCATTCCCACTCTCACTCCCGCTCCCATTCTCGCTCTCACTCCCACTCCCATTCCCATTCCCGCTCCCATTTCCGCTCTCACTCCCACTCCCATTCCCGCTCTCACTCCCGCTCCCATTCCCGCTCTCACTCCCGCTCCCATTCTCGCTCTCACTCCCACTCCCATTCCCGCTCCCATTTCCGCTCTCACTCCCACTCCCATTCCCGCTTTCACTCCCGCTCCCATTCCCACTCTCACTCCTGCTCCCATTCCCACTCTCACTCCTGCTCCCATTCCCGCTCTCACTCCCGCTCCCATTTCCGCTCTCACTCCCATTCCCGCTCTCACTCCAGCTCTCGCTCCCCTTCCCGCTCTCACTCCCGCTCCCATTCCCGCTCTCACTCCCGCTCCCATTTCTGCTCTCACTCCCACTCCCATTCCCGCTCTCACTCCAGCTCCCGCTCCCATTCCCGCTCTCACTCCCGCTCTCACTCCCGCTCCCATTCCCGCTCTCACTCCCGCTCCCATTCCTGCTCTCGCTCCTGCTCTCACTCCCAATCCAGCTCCCATTCCTGCTCCCGCTCTCACTCCCGCTCCCTCTCTCACTCTCGCTCCCTCTCTCACTCCTGCTCTCACTCCCACTTCCTCTCTCGCTCCCGCTCTCACTTCTGCTCCCTCTCTCACTCCCGCTCCCATTCCTGCTCTCGCTCCCACTCTCCTGCTCTTGGGCATGTTTATCAGCAGACCTGTGGAGCCCCGCTGGGCTGCCCTCTCGGCACGGTGGAGGCTTGCACGAGTCATGCAAAGCCGCAGGGACGGGGAGAGGAACTGCAAAGTTCCGGCAGAAAATGAGCAAATGAGCGCCCGATCAAGGGCTGCAGCTTGTGAAATGATATTTTCAGATGCGGGGTTAATGCAGAGGTAATTATACTGTGCCAGCCCAATTATCACATTCTTTTAAGGACTGGGAGGAAGAGTCTTGAGATTAAACATGCAGATGCAAGCCAAGGCATGTCTATTATACTACTATAAACGGACCATAGCCAACAAGCAGATAAATAAGGACATTACAAATAATATTCCACATCTATAATGCTTAAAAATACTTGGCTATTTTAAAGTTTTCACTGTTTAATCAGATTTTTATTTTAGAAAGCCTTCATTTAACAAGGAATAAAATATAGTAGCTTTGAACAACTCTTTCCTTTAAATGTACAATAGATCACTCCAGTTTATTTTCCAACTCGTCACAAATGTGCTTGATGGGGTTGAGGTCCGGATTTAGCACAGTGATTCTCCTTATGAAGGCTCTACTCTATTGTTTATAGAGCATAATGCTCACTTTGTAGATATTTCATTTGTTTTATGGGTATTTTAATGGTCAATTCAAGAAAAACAACTGAAACCTTTTAAATATGCCTTTTAAATATGTTCTAATAATTCTGGCCACCACAGTACATAACAGAAGCTTAGCGGGTGAGGATAGTGTTTTTATGATCGGAATGTTGTACTGTAGGTTCAAATCCTATGGTCAGCAGACTGATTTCACTGTCGTACCCTAGAGCAAGGCCCTGAACCTTAATTGCTCCAGGGATTGGTTGGCAATTTTTTTGTCGATTGTATGTCACTTTGGATGAAGCTGCCTGCTAATACCCCTTCAATGGCCTTCAGAACAAAAGAGATAATGTGCCTGAAGTGAAGCAAATTCCCATTTTAAATACTGCTTCTGCCCGATTTGATCGTAGACTAAACCACAGCAGCTACTGATTCACACATGCCATTCTACGGTCCAGTTGGACCAGTCATCTTACTGAATTTTATCATTATCAAAACATACTAATTGACTCACAAAAATCAAAATTTAATCGAAATTAAAGAAAGAGCAAAAGATGCTTGA
Organism: Petrocephalus schoutedeni; assembly: GCA_026780765.1. NCBI lineage: Eukaryota > Metazoa > Chordata > Actinopteri > Osteoglossiformes > Mormyridae > Petrocephalus > Petrocephalus schoutedeni. The sequence goes on from JAODKL010000107.1 coordinate 8,106,401, forward strand.
GTGCTTCAATCTTACGATACAGACATGAGGTTACCCACAGAAGGTTCTCTACATACATTCAGTACAACACTACCAGTCGCGAGTTTAACTGGTACCCCTGCTTGTCAATCCAAACAGCCTGCTCTGCTAAACATCAAATCATGTGGCTGAATCTCAATATACATAAGCAAGCAGACAAGGACAAGAGTTTCAGCTGCTGGTCAACTAAGCATTAGAATGGCTAAGCTATTTTAAAGACTGTGTGATCGCTGGTACCAGATATCATGGCTCTCATGCACTGCAGTGTCAAGAGTTTACAGAGAGTAGTGTAATGAACAAAACATCCCGTAGGGGGCATTTCTGTGGCCAAAAACATCTTGTTAATGAGAGGGTTTGGAGAAAAATGGCCAGACTCATTAAAGCTATCAGGAAGGCCATATTCAAATTCATATTCAAATATTCAACAGTGTGAAAATAGCATCTGGGAATGATATCATACAGATCACGATAAATTTTGAATAATGCCTAAATAACACAAGTATTCCAAACAACTGAACTGCCAACTGTCAACTCTGTTTTTTTCAAAAATCCCAAATTCTGCCATATTTTTGGCTTCAATTTAGGTTGCGGTGGAAATAGCTCTTCACTGTCCTCCATGATTCTCTAATATTGAGACTATGTTGTTTGCTGGCACCATAGGCATAGATTTAAGGGGGGACGGGGGGACACATCCTCCCCAGTGTTGAGGTACACATATGATTAATATATCTCATTGCATAATTTAAAGCTTATTCTCAAACAGTTTTTATTTGGAGACCCCCCCTTGTAAATAGTGGGATGTATGTAATAATGTTAATTAACCACTTATGTTATGTTTACATAGCAGTAGTAGCGACTATGCATCATGCATAGTTAAAAAAAACTATGTACTTTTGTCAAAATTAGTCTCATTTTCCAATAAAAAAGTAAAGCTATCAATCCACATAATAATAAATAAAAAATGGATAAAAAATTACTGATATGAGCTCAGGTACCTAGTACGTTCTTGTGACTGGCCCCTCAGTACAATCTCCAGTTCGACTGATGATCAAAGTTACCTTGGATAGAGTACACTAACTAAGCATTCCCTGCATAAACATTCAAACAAGCCAACAACACCCGATTCCACCTTTTGCAACCTGCAGGAGCATTTTTTGGTTTCCAGCAAAATGACAATGAGTACAAATGCCCTTCCAAGGTCAGATTCCATTTTATTAACAATCTATACTGGTTCAGTCTGGGACAGATGTCCAATTCAACCAGTCCTCACAAGGCTGTTAATTCATGTTAAAGAGATCATGCCTGGGAAGGTTGCTCCCTGCATGCAATTCCACCCCTCTTCCCTGGTCATGGAACCAACATGTAAAATGTAATCAAGTACACGGCATAAATTACATGGTGGATGACACTGTAAGCTTTTCTGTAGGAAATGAGAATTAGTAGGAGGAGCAGATTGCACCCGTGCCATTGTTTATAAGGTACCTGTCTAGCTGTCAGGCTATTTTCGGTTCACACAAAGCTTTTATGCAACAAAGCACAGCAGATTATGTAAATAAAACAGAAATACAGTGAAAAGGGACGTTAAAAAAGAAAAGAAAAGTTGATTTCACGCAGAATAAAAGTTTCCTCGAGAGCCATGTGGCTCCCTTGGAAGGTGTGTTTTTAAGGTAGCCCCTTTGGAAGGTGTGTTTTAACCACAGCTCCCCCGAGGTGCATATGATAACACTCTTTGCTCTGTGAGGACACGGGGAAGAATGCTGATGAACTTGCCCACATCTCCTTCTCATTTGGCTCTGATAAACTGCTCCTGGATAGGCCTATTTTTATCTCGCTGGTCTGTGTGGGTGTGCACGCTTGTGCCTTCACCAAAAAAAAAAAAAGAAACACCAGGGTTGGCCGATAGGTAACTGCTACATTATTCATGAGATCACAAAAAGTGGCGTGTGTTCAGAGCACACAGAAAGTAGCAATTCCACCAGAAAGGGGCTAAACGCGCTGTAATCCATCATACCGCTACTGCCGCTTTCTCCATCGCCGATGCTCTGTTTCCCGTTAGTGCAGGATGCGAAACCCACGCAAGACTCAAACTCCTGTGATCAGAGCATACCCCTTGTGGTTCCCTCTACAAGCATCGCCGGATGTAATGAAGCGTCAAGTCCGGTCCCAGGTAAGCAGCACAGAGAATGTCGGGAAGTATTACTCAGTGGATACAGCAGATCACACCTACTTCTGCCCCTTGTGCTTTATCAATGACTCTTTATGTAACGATGGCACTGGATGCTACTCAAATGCAATGTGAGATCACGGCTACACTTCGATTGTCAGCCTGTCAAATAGTTTGCATGGTTTCTATCAGTAAAATGAAAAATATGCGAGTATGCAAAGTAATACAAAGCAATTAAAAGACCTGAAATGTTGTAGGTCATGAGTCATATATGTGACATCTGCATGTCATCCTTCAGAAAATCTGGGGAAAAAAAAACAAAAACTTCTTTGTCCAGATCCTTTGCAGTTACATAATTTCATGCGCTAACAGGTGGCTGGGATAACTGGCACTCACAGAAGTGTAGTGGCTTCTTAAGTTCTGACATTTAGTATGAAGCGTGCATATACTTGCTAGGCACACAAATTCATTAAAACTCAATCAACTTAATGAACCCATCAATAAGAATAATTATTATAAGTAATTAAGAATTTTTTTTTTTTTTTTCATTTTCCTAAAAAAAGTGCAGCAAAGGTATCAAAGCTTCTTCTCTTCTATCTGCATTAAAAAGTACATGATGAAATAAATTCAACAGTAAAAAATCAAATGGTACGAAAAAAAAACTCAAAACCAAACTGAAGTTTTAGTGTCCACACATGCGTACAGTAATTTATATCCCCGGAAAACATATAAACGACTGAAGCTCGATCCCTGATTACAGTGTGGTTACAAATATTATTTGTGAGGGAGATTCATAGTGTGTGGGTGTGAGAAAGAGGCAGAAAGGAAGCGGGAGGGTGATAAAGAAAAGGAATACGCAGAAAGAGCAGACTGTCAAGCCCGTTTATTGGAATCACTGATCCGTCCCATAATCCATGACTTGTTTAAGGGGGTGAAAAGAGTGCTTGCCTAAAACCTAGCATCTCCAGGGTGGATTCTTTTTATTTGTACTGTAGTGAAGTCAGCCTTTTTTTTGCCAACTCCCTTGGAGCCAAAGAGACACTTTTCAGAAAAAGTGCAAATGGGATACTGAGAGACAGACAAGCGACAAAAAATTAGGAAACAGATCCTCTTACCCTAAGGTCGTCATGGTGACAATAGTGTACCAGAAGGAAGCTGGAATGCTGGTAAACTTGCTGGAGGTGGAGCCCTTTTCGGCGTAGAACATGACGGTGGCGAAGATGATGATGGCCATGGTGAGGGAGAAAAGGAGGAAGCCCAGCTCTGAGGCACAGCTCTTCAGCGTGTAGCCCAGAATGCGTAGACCCTGAGAGTGGCGGGAGAATTTGAAGATTCGGAAGACACGGAAGACCCTCAGCGTGACAAAGGCACCACTCACGTCTTCATTGTTAGTCATCACCAGGCCGATGTAGTAGGGCAGGATGGCCACCACATCAATGATGCTCATCACACTTCGCATGAAGCGATAGCGGTTGGGTGCAGCAAAGAGCCGCATCAAGTACTCCACGGTGAAGATCATGACGCAGGCTGTGTCCATGCAGAAGAATGCTACAGTGTACCGCTCACCACATGGCATGTCTTTCTGATTGGGTGTGGCTCCACAGGGCACAGTCTCAACCACATTGGTAATGACAGAGACGGCAATGAAGAAGCCGGTGACGTAGTAGAAGACCAGGGCCATGGTGCTGGTGTGGGGGTTCTCGAACGCCCGCCAAATGGTCTCGCGGAATGTCATATTCGGCTGCTTGCTGTCCTTGTTGTCCTCCAGGTCATCCATGAGGCGTTCGGCATTCTCCCGTTTGCGGTCTTTGTACTCTTCGTAACAGCAGTCGCCGATGATCTCAGGAATGATGCCGAAGAAGGCCAGCTCCTCGTCATAGGACGAGATGCACTCGTAGCGAGGGTAGTGCAGCTTTCCAGTTCGGTAGAAGTTTAGGACGCAGCGGAAGACGTCAGGGTCACGGTCAAAGAAGTACTCCTTTGTCTCCTCGTCATAGAAGAATTCTTTTTCAGAGCTACCAAGAAGTGTGTCTGGGTAGCGGTCCAGGGTGTTCTTCCAGGTCTGGAAGCGGCGCCCACTGACATTCAGGACAATTAGCTCGTCTTGCCGCTTGTTCCTCTCAGTGGGGGCCATGGGCATGGGCAGGTTGGCCACTGGCATCCAGCCGATGGCTGCAGCCCTGGCAAAGGGCAGCCATGCTGCTACCCCTGCTGCCATGGTGACTTTGGATATGGGCAAGGGCAATGGGCCACCCTTCTTTAAAACCAGCGTATCTTCCTCTCAGTAACCATCTATGAAACAAAAAGCATATGCAAGAAAGTCACATTAAGTCAAGTTTCTAAGGCAGTTATTAGCATTATAAGTATTATCATACCCCCCAAAACAAATAAGTGATTTGCTATCCAAGCCTCTCTATCCTCTGAAGTATAATTAAATCTGGAATTGAGTACAACATGGTGCCAAGGTTATGTTCTGTACCAAGAAACAATGAAAATAAATCTAACTATATGTAAAACACAGACTGAGACTAAATCATAAAGGTTAAATACTAGAGGTGTAAAGCTTGTGACAAAGTAATACTGAGTAGCTGATCAAATATTGATTTCATTTTTATGGACAACACATTATAGTTGTACAACTTCACGGCTCTCTGTGGAAACATAGATCTTTGGAGTGAGTAACATTCATTTGAAATATAAAAATGCTAGACGGTTATATGTATTCATTTACGCTGACATTTTCTGATATACAGATAATTTTGTAATGGTTCACATTATTAGTTTTGAAAAAACAAAAGGGAAAGTGTCTAATACAATTGCTAAGTGCTTATTGCCTGTTACTGTAATAACCATTTTTTAAATGTATAGAAAACTATACAGCAATCTTTTAATAATTGGTCTAGAACTGGTTTCCTTAAAGAGTGTAACTTCAAAATCATACATGAAAATGATATATGTTTTACAGCTTTCAAAAACAGTAATAAGTTTATTTATGAATATAAACAATACACGAGTAGAGATTCAGTACTAGAGATGTGAAACCTGTTGAGCCAATATAAGTACTGAAACGCGGAGTCTTAAAATCGGTTTTGCTAACATCCCTTCCTCGGCTATTGTGCAGTTAAATAACGATCTGCCTAAAATCCAAAATACGTGTATTTTAACGTTTGCACGCATCTTTCCACGCTTCTAATATATTTCCCTGTCGAACGTAAACATTTATACATATGCACGCTTACGATTTAAAATGTCCTAGAAACATCTGTGCTGAACTGTCTATATATTATTATAGCCAAAGATCTAAACGAAAACAAGTGATAATTTCGTTAATTAGACGTATTGCTATTGATAAAGGCTACTGGAAAACCCTAGTTTAAGAAGTATCGCACTGCTGCGTCAAAGCAACAATAAGGTACGTCTATCTGTATAACATAGAGATAACAGTCCTTTAATTGACAATAAATTTCCCTCCCCAAAACTAAAATAAAATAGGCAAGGAAAATAATCTTACTTTGCAAAGTGTTTCTTTGGAGCGGTAAGCTGTTGCTTCCTTCTTCGCAGTTATCCAAGTCTGCTGGGATGTCGTAAAAATGAAGTTATTATTAGCCTAATATCTACACGGGTATATGTGAGGTTAATAAATAAAAACGCAGTCACTTATTTCCTCTACCTTGGCTATTTGGAGTTCTTTTCTCATTTAAAGGGTCACGATTCCGGCGCTTGAGACCATTCCTTCTGCACTGTGAGGCAGGAATGGCAGGCTTTCCTGGCGACCCCTTGATGCCCGATGCTGCATGCGGTGGTGATGGACGGGATGGCGGTACTCCTGCTCCTCACGCCACCGCTGCCTGCTCTCCCCGTCTCCACGTCCCCCAGTCTCTCTCTCTCTCTCTCACACGCGCCCTCCCCTCCTTCTCCTCCTTTTTTTCCCTGCGCGGAGCGCTCCTCTGAAAAGCGCAGAACGACTGAAACGCACCGAGGCACTGTCTGCTTACTTTAAACTGCGTGTCGCTGTCTAAAACCCAAATTCTTCTGGTCTGAAACGTACTGAAATATCATCATAGTTTCCCATGTATTTCGTGTATCTTGTTTCCAACCCACCATTTATTCTCTTGGGGGACAGAATAGAAAAATGCGAGATATTTCTTATTGCCGTTATACGACGCCTCTGCTGAACAGTTAGTGATATTATTAGTGACATTACTTATGTTGTCATACTTTAAATGACTATAAATATGAACAGCTCTAAGACCTTTGGAAGCGTAGTAAATAGCTCGAGCGTTAGTGCTTGATTCATAATTTAATGTCTTTGTGTTAAAGGGCCCAACCTATACGTGTTCAAATTAGAATCAAACGTAAATAAAAACAGCTCTATACTGCATGCTTTTTTTCTAAAATTATCAAAGAATCACAGTTATGAGAATAAATGATATAGTTACCTAAAATAGCACAGAATAGGGCATTTTATACTTTACTGATTCATGCCTTAGGTCTAGTAACCGAGGTCTTCAGACAGTGAGCATTGTCTCAGGTTCTGTCAACTGGTCACCTAACATACCTGGGAAATTGTTATACATGTAATTAACTAACTTAATTCATTTTTTACTCATTTGCAATTTTTTGGCAGACATATTCTCCGTGTGAGTGTGCATATATAGATGGATTAATACGTTTTCTTTTATGTCTCTGATTTTTGTTGCTCATCCATGTTATTTCAATTCTTAATTAGTTCAGCTGGGAGTCTCTTGTAGTGTTCTTGTTCTGAGGACTTACATCTTCAGCAGGACAACTCAGACTACATACTCATCATCAGCATACTGAAGGAGTGTAGTGACTATCATAGCTGCCTCACACCTGCAAGGCTAGGGCTTCAAATTCTGCTCCCACCCTGCCTGTGCGGAGGTTTTATGCATGCCATGGGATGCAGCTTTCTTCCCCTGATGCAAAACCATACGGTTAGGCAAATTAGCTTCTCAAAGTTACCCATATTGTGTGTGTTGCCTGGCATCCCATCAACAGCGCTTACCTGTTAGTGTGTCATCTCATAGGCTAGATTCCTGACCCTCTGCAGTCTGGTAGTGGATAAGGGCTTGGAAGATGGATAATAGCATGTATTAGTGTGTTGAAACATGTGTTTGCATGTCTCTGGTTTTTTTTTGTTAAATATAGAAAACAATGTCATTTATTTTTATCCCTTTGTAATGGGAATTCCACATATTTTAAACTCAGTTTGTGAGTATATAACAGACCCTTGCCTTTGGAAAGTGAGTAGGGTTAATTGGACGCATGCTAGTTAGCAATATGTTTTAACACGCAGAAGGGTGCCAGCTGTAATCTCAAAAGGCACTCTGTTGTACTTCCATGACAGGTGACTTGCTATACTGAAAAACCCAGTTGTATATATGAGTAGTTGCTTCAGATTAGGGCTGTGCGATATGGCCTAAAATTCATATTGCGGTATAATTTGACCCATAGACGGTAGACGGTATATATTGCAGTGTATAATTTGGTATGTACATTTCAATATAACTGTTTTTGAATATACGCCCATAGCAAACGCACTGCAGCAGGAAGTTGTATTCTATACTCTTAACATATTTCAAAGTAGTCGTGAATGTTACTTTAAGAATATTTGTAGCAATTTTAGAAAAAAAAATATGGAAATAATATGGTTTTATCACCAAAATATCTTATATTAAAAATACCAGTTGGATTTGAAAAGTGCAGGTATGCAGAAAACAATTAAGACACAGAACCAAAAGCTATAAAACTAATAAAATTAGACTAGTTGCATGACTCCATCCCTGTCTGGATGAAGACCATCTGGTGTGCATACTTATTTACCTCCCATTCCAATCACTGTTGCCCTGCATATTTTGCAGATTATGTTTTTCTGCTCATTATCCGAGACCTTAAATCCAAACCATGTC
>JAODKL010000107.1:8124494-8142686 GCA_026780765.1 Petrocephalus schoutedeni
CAGCCTATCTCAGACCAAGTAGCGATACTGTATGAGTGAATTCCATTCACATTCTGGACTTAAATCGTCCAGCAATTGACCAATTGGGACTAATATAAAAGACTGTAATATCGGAACAACTACTCAAACATAATATTCCATAATTAATTACTGATTAATTAATTAATGATTAATCCATAATTAATTCCCCTAAACATCGGTGGAAACACACCACCATTTGAGTTGTTAATTCCTACACCTATGTTCTCTAGGTGTGAGAGTACTGCATGTATGGCAGTACTGAGGGTATTCTCTGTAGACCTGTAGGTTCGACCTGTAGGTGAACTGTAGAGGGTCTAGAGTATCTGGTATGGTGTTCCAAATGTGTGCCGTGTCTAGCTTTTCAAAACACTTCATCACAATCAAAGTCATGATATAACATAGCCAAATTGCATTAGTATCAGTATCATTTGTATCATAAGTATGTACTGAATTGAGCAGAACAATTGCCTAGTAATACTTCACAGATCATAAAGGAAGGGATAGGAATAATTGCTAGACAAAATAATATTACAAATTCCATGCACTTGCAAACAGTATTCTATGAAGAGCAACACCCTCAATAGAATAAAGTCAAGAGATATTTATGGGATACATATAGCACCTTGAAATCTGGTACAAAAGTCCCATTTGTTTGACCTTGCAATGCCTATTGCTCAAACTCCAATTGCTGGATTGGACAAATTGCACAATTATTGTGTTGAACTGTGTGCAATTAATCACACAAACTGGACAAGCTCACAAAACTGTTTCTGCAGTTGTTCAATTGTTCAATTCTTGCATGGAGCTATCACAGGCTAAAATGATACCCTGTGTTACACCTCTGTCACCTGGGACTTAATTAAGATTAGACGTCCCAGAGTAGCTACGTACTGAGCAGTGAGCTTTGCTCTGAGCTCAATCCTGTCATTCCAATCATGCACTTTAACATGAATCATGCATTAAAAGGTTTCAGCTTATGGAAACACATGCTGTTCAAGCAAGCCATGTTTTCATAAATGCTGGCCTTATTGGTCCTGATAATTTACTTGTCAACAGATACCAACTAACCATTATCTGGTATCTTGGCTAACAAATCAAATTGTCTCAGATTTTCAATACTTAAATGATAATGAGGAAAACATAAAAATCAGTGAGTAGCAGGTCAAATACGTAATTCAAAAAAGCTTATTTTTGATACAAAGATTACTTTCGGATTACAAAGGTTTACGACATCAATGCAATAATTTTAAAGGCTGCCGTCTGAACCATTCCACATGATAATGTAATTGATTCACTATGTTTTAGTTACGTAACGTACCATTTATTATATCTGAATAATAAGGTATTTAGGATACTTATCTTGTTGCAAGTGCCTAATTCTGTCAGATTGTACAGCATTATATATCTAATGGCGTTTATATATATTATATACATTACTTTTTAAGGCTGGAGTATTTAATAATCTTTCCCAGGTCCAAATTCCATCAGCAATACAAGGTCCACTGCTCCCAATAGTTTTCTGGAGGGTTGGTGGGTATTTTGCAGACTGGGGGTTGGATGATTGAGCGGGGGCGAGATCGATCGCACGGTCCTGTTCTGGATTAAATTGTTTCCTGAGTCCACCAACTGAGTACCCTTGGTTTATAGCTAACCGCATATTAATTGATTTTCATCAGTTTAAGTATGAATACAGTGATGTGGAAAAAGTATACACTGTCAATTCTAAGGTTTTATCTATCAGGACATAATAAAAAAACAACTGGTCCTCTGATGAACAACAACACATATCGACATGTCATTATTCAACAAAAACTGCAGAAGCAGTGTGTGAAAAATTCCATATGAATTAAAAGGGTAAGTAGTAGCCAGGTACCGCTAATCAAATGTACTTGATTAATTGATCATCAGCAAGTGTGACCATCTGTATAAAAGCAGATGCTTTGGTTGTTTGCTGGTCTACAGCATTCTGGTGTGTTAACATAGTGCCAAAGAGGAAAGACATCAGCAATGATCTTGGGGAAGCAGTTGTTGCTGCCCATCAATATGGCAAGGGTTATAAGGCCTTTTACAAACAATATGATGTCCATCACTCAACAGAGGGAAAGATTGTTCACAAGTGGAAAACATTCAAAACGGATGCCAATCTCACCTGGAGTTGAAGTCCCAGCAAATGCATCAAAGGTAAGACTGTGCGATGGTCAGGAAAATTGCAAAAAACCCAAGAGCTACATCTCAGACTCTAAAGGCCTCAGTTAACATATTAAATGTTAAAGTTCATTACAGTAAAATTTGACAAGTATGGCTTGTTTGGAATGGCTGCCAGGAGAAGGCTTCTTCTCTCTATAAAGAGCATGGCAACAAGGTTTAGGTTTGCAAAGTTGCATCTGAACAGACCATAAGACATCTGGAGTCTTTTGGGCAGACGACCAACGTGGAGATGCCATAATGCACAGTGGCACATTTGGCGAAAACCGAACGCCTCATACCAGCTGTCAAGCACAGAGGTAGAGGGTGATGATTTGGGCTTATTTTGCAGCTACAGGACCAGGGCACCTTCCAGTCATTGAGTCAACCATGAACTCCTCTGTAGAATCGGAGTATTGTAGAGTCAAATGTTATGTCATCTGTCTGATGGCTAAAGCTTGGTCGAAACTGGGTAATGCAATAGGACAATGATCCCAAGCACACCAGCAAATCTACAACAGAGTGGCTGAAACCAACCTCAGTAAGGAACTACTAGTTAACGGCACTGAAGTTCACCTCTGAAAATCTGCATTACTTTGGTCATGCTGTCTTTATGCCAGGAGTCTTCCAATCTGGCTTTCAGTTGCGAATCCAGGCCATGTTTTCAGTTTTCTCAGGTAGTTTTAATAATTACTGATTCTGATTGGCCATTGAGGCTTCACACCTGGCTGACTGGTAAAGGTTGGAATCGGCTCAGCCTATGAGGACCATTCTTTGAATAGTCCTGCTTTATACCATATCACACTGCCACCTACAGTATACTCTATGTGTTCTACAACAGGATGGTTGGAAGAGAATTTCACTTGGGTGAAATTTCAAAGCTCAATACCACATTCTAATTCAAGTGTTGTGTACTCTTATGCGCTGAAGCTTTTGCCAATGTGCAATATAGATGAGCAGATGTAAAACTGGTTGTTTACTCATCTACTGACAACTTGATTCATAATACTAAGGACATGTAAGTCATTTCTGATTAATTATTAATCTGCTGTGGAATCATGAGACACAAACGGGGCCATGATTGGAATAAGAATCAGAGGGGGGGGGGGGAGGCATGCATGTACTCTGTTTAAAACTCTTAGAGAAACTGTTATTTGATTTTCTTCATCCATCTTCCAGCAGCTTACCCTGTTCTAGGTCATAAGTGGGCCTGGAGCCTACCCTAGGCATTATGGGGCACAAAGCTGGAAAACACCCTTGACGAAATGTCAGTCCTTCACAGGGTGCATGCATGCATATGCAATCACATTAAAACATATTTGTCTACAGCCTAGCTGGTCCTGGTGGAACTATGCAAACTTCTCAGGTCTATCATGCTTGCATAAAGCCAAATATCTATCCAGCCACACAGTCTGTGCCTGTTCATTAACCCCTGAAGCTAAAATTACAGCTGTATTTTATCTGTGCAATTAATTGGCATGGTAGCACCAAAATTTCTATTGTGAAATATTGAATAGCTTCATGATCTGATTCCTGTGCATGACTATTGACTACATCCTAGTGTTCTTGTTTCATCTTGTGATTTGGATTTTATCTGCCTTGTACTTGCTGTATTGTCTTCTGCGCTTCAGATCACAATTTGCCTTTTATTTGTCTTGTTTGCTTGTACCTGGTTTTCAACCTTTGGATTCTGGAAATAAATGTATTGCTCCCACACTTGGATCCTCCTCTGGTCAGTGCCTGCAAAGCCCAAGCACATTAACAAGTGCAAAATCATCATAGCTAATTTTCTTTTGACCATGTAGTTCAGTGTGGTAAGCCAGGCCCCCTCAGACATCTGTGTGGATGGGCAGCACTTAAGGATGGACTGATTGATTCATGCTGTGCCAGGCAGGAAGGCTGAATTCAGGCCTGTGCAGCAATACATGGAATACACTCAGAGGGCTGGGAAAGGGAAATGACTTACCCAGTAACCAAGCAACTGTTCGTTACCACGCAGCATCCTGCAAGTAGCTTTGATGCCAGTGATCAAGCTCTGCTGCAACTTATGCTTGGAGAAGAGTGGAAGGAACAGATTAAATATTTCTATTATTACTCCACTTTTGTTTACAGGGACGCATAACACACCTGACTGACGCCATCAACAGCTGGGTTATGAAATGTGAAACAAATGTTCTTCATGTAGTCCTGCATCACAATGGTAATTTTAGTGTGAAATGGAGTAGAAGAATACATTGTCAAAACTGCTAATTAGCCTATAAATGAATGAATCTAATGCATATTCATAAATATAATAAGAAATGCAAAAAAGGCTATCAATAGAAACCTACAATTAAGTCCAGTTCAGCATCATCCCCTCCAGAATATAACTTTTTAACTGACAACATTGGCTTTTTGCCCCCAGACAGCTTTGGGCAGAGGGTCTGCCTGATGAATGTGATCAGTTCTCATGCCTGTCATCTCAGATCCTGAGCAACTTTCTTTGGTGTAACACTGAGAACATTTTGACCAGCTGTAACCAGGTGGTGAAAAGTGCCCAGTGCATTGCGGGAGCCCAGTTCTCCTCCTTGAAGGGCCTCCAGCATAAGCGATGCCTGAATAGGGAATGCTACATCACTGGAGGCTTCTCCCACCTAAAGCATAGACTGTTTAGTCTTTTCCCATCTGAAAAGAGGTATAGAAGCCTCCACTTCCACACCAGTAGGCTGGAATCTCTTCAAGTACAGTCCATGAATGTGTATTTTTATAGTACTGTGCAAAAGTCAAAGAAAATGTTTAAAGCTATTTATCTGAGTAGTTATTGCTCAATAAAAATAAAACATGATTTATTTTCAGAATGTATGCAAATTAACATGATAAAAACTAACATTTTTTTTGGTTGTTTGGCTAATGACCCTGCCAGGTCATTAGTTAAAAATAAAGCCAATGAGGTATTGATTAGCCATACAAGGTGTGCTAGTGGCCGAGTCAAAAAATACATGGGTGTATTAAATGGTTACTGCACATTCTTCAGGGCAGGTTTTGACATGGTTAAGCTGACATTCTTGGACAGACAACATAGTTTTACACCAACATGAAGATCATTTGAACATCATTCTGTTTGCACAATGCTGTTTATCAAACTCCCCTCTGTGAAAGAGTTGTTGACTACAGATGCAGAGCCTATTGCAGAAAAACCCAAACTCTGAGACAGGTTATCATTATTGATGCTGCATTTCATTTCCAAGTCAGTGATACGTTGGCCAAAATATTTGTTATTGGCATGTACATGGTAAATGAGAGGGGTAACATAAAGAATGTACAATAGCAATGATCATATTTAAATAAGTGGTCTTCCCAAGTAAGTAATTTTACTTTATTTCACTGTGTAATTATCTCCTGTTTTGAACTGTGTATGGGTATCATGGATTATCCCTCCGTGGACCGCTCTCAGTAGGTACTCACCATGGCTGACTGTGAGCATCTCACAAGCCTTGCCATTTCCAATATGCTCCGAATCAATCATCTGACCATACTGATTTGGTCAGATATTTATCCCTGCCCATTTCTTCTGCATTCAACATGTAGACTATGATTACCAAATGTTAGCTTTCCATCTAATATATCCCAGAGCTTGACATGCACTGCTTTTATGAGATGGTCAACATTATTCACCTCACACTGGGGTGGTCCATAATAGTTTGGCCTCCAAACACTCCATTGTAATCCATCGCTTTTCATCTTCTTGACCCCAAACCAAACTTCCTCTCATCTGTCCTATACCTGTCCGGCGTGCTTATATACAGCTCTAAGGATATGTGCACTTCTTATTTAGTTTTTTTTGGGGGGATAAAATGGGATTTTGGAATCTAAGGGTGTTTTCACACCAGCAGTTTTTAGTCTGGTTAAAACAGATTCTGGTTTGATTTTCCCATTGGTGCGATTTGTTTGGGCAGACGTGAACACAGTGATCACACTTGGGTGCAGACCAAAACAACCATTCTATGATTCTTGGGAGAAGGTGATCTCAGTCCAGTCCCAAATGGACTCTGAAGCCGTTTGTTTATAGTGTGAACCAGAGCATGTGAGTGGAGCGGTGAGAATTTCCGCTCCTCGCCCAGGAAGCTGCGGGTTGTAATTCGCACTAAGCTGCTCCGCTCAATACCGCTCCTCGCTCAACTAAAATTTCCTCCCGCTCCATTCAAATAGCTCTACGCTCACTCCAGGGGCGTTGCTAGAGGTAAAGCTTTACTGGGGCACACACCCCCCCACCCACCCGATCTAAAAATTTAGAGATATGGTCATGAATTAGGGCTGAACAATGTTAATAAAAAATCTATTAGCAATTTACCTGACAGATATTGCAATTGTGATTTGATTTGCGTTTTACAAATGCACAACAAATATCAGATGAAGTGAGACCTACTGTTTTTATCCACTTTTAACTTTAATATTTGGTATGTCCACCTTTTGCAGGAATTACAGCAGCACATCTCTCTGGTATAGTGTCAATATATTTCCTGAGAACTTCAATGTTATCCCATGCCTTCTGCAGCTCAAGCCAAAGGCTTTCCTTTAAATGTACAATAGATCTGCCCAGTTTATTTTCCAACTCATCACAAATATGCTTGATGGGGTTGAGGTCCAGACTCAGCACAGTGATTCTCCTTATGAAGGCTCTGTTCCATGTTTATAGAGCAAAATGATCACTTTGTAGATATTTCATTTGTTTTATGGGTATTTTAATGGCCAATTCAACAAAAACAACTGAAACCTTTTAAATATACCAAGTGTTCTAATAATTCTGGCCACCACTGTATGTGAACAAAAAAATTTAATTGAGCACAACTGTAAATTGAAATCTGAACTGCGCTATACATTAATCCAAAGTTAAGAATGGAAATAAATGAATTCAATCCGAAATGTATTTAATCTCACAAAAATGATATAGAACTTACACCTAATAAACCGTAGAACAATTCTCTAGCAACCCAAATGTGGTAAAGTGATTGTATTTTTACATGCACATTTTAAGTGCCACGTTTGCAAACGGCGCTCGACCGCTTTTTTACCCTTAGTAAAGTGCTTCTGGAAAGTCCCATGTACAAAAGGGTCAAATTATCAGAGAACAATGACACAAAAAACTATCACAAAAGCCGCAACTGCGTTAAGTTAAATAAAGTAATGAAATAATAATAGTAATAAAAACATTAGGGATCTTATGGCTAACACTGCCTGGACCCCTAATAATAGGACCTTTCTTTAAACAATCTCTGACCATTAAATAGGTAGGTAATTCACTTATGGCTCAGCAGTGGAACCAATATTTTTCCGCACTGCGAATGCTAAGTTTTCCTTGGGCTTCACGTGTCTGTTGTTTGTGGTCGTATACGCAGTCACTTTGGGCAACTTCTGACTTGGTGTGACTGACTGTCACACAAGGATGTGCCCCAATAAAAAGGGCCTAGCGATGCCTATGGCTCACTCCAGTTTAAAAAAGGGAGGAATAATCTGCAGGCCTAACAACTGTCACCTTAAACCTTTGTGAAATATTTCATGAACTCCATCTCGTCCAATTTGTGTAACAGCCTTGATAATTGTACAGATGAATTCTGGGTAGATTTGGGCACACCTCAGTCTCGTGGTATGAGCTGTATCGGAGTGAAATTGGAGTGAGACGGAGTGACCGCTCCAGCCTTAATAAAAAAAACGCTCTGCGCTCTGACCAAATTCTGCCAACTCGGCGCCTCGCTCGCACTCCGCTCACATGCTCTGGTCTTCCCATTGACCTCCATTCATTTTTCAGAGGTAACCTACTCAGTCATTGTCCATGCCACTTGATACAATAACTCAGGTCATGCCTCCCAACATGCTTTGAAAATGCCCCGCACTCATTATTTTGTCATTTTTTTTCTTCCCACCATCCTCCCATTGACTTCCTTTCATTTTTCACAGCCATCCCACTCAGTCATTGTACGTGCCACAGCCACCAAACTTGATATCCTAACTCAGGTCATTCCTCACAAAATGCATTGAAAGCTGAAGTGGCCTGCACTTGTACTTTTATTTCTCATCCCTCCATACTGCCATTGACTTTCATTCATTGTAATCTCCAGACGTGGAATACAAAACATTTTGGGTTTGGTCTCATGGAGACACAAATGGGAACTGATTTAATTCTGAGAAAAAGTGGTAGCAAAGGGATGGGTGAATGCAGATGACATTTTACCTTGCCAATGTGATAAGTCAAAAAGTATTTGATTGATCTTTGTACTACTTCATAGAAAGATTACATAGATGAACATGAATGTATTTTGAGTCAAATTGCCCCGAAAAAGGAAGCAGCAGTCATGATGGCAAGGGATGGAAAGGACAGCTGTAGAAGACACTTGATCTTGTAAACACAGTAACTCTAAAAGTATGCACCCTGCTTTCAAAGATTTCAAAATACTGGAAGAACATTGCTATTGGGGAAAAATAAAAATGTCAAAATACTGTATGGACAGGCTATACCAAAGGCTACAGGCTACACACTATACCAGCGTTGTGTCAGTGAGGTTTTTTTAGTCAAAGTTACCTCAGAGAGCAGCTTTCATCTGAAAACAAAATGCAAATGTTTAATGCACATTTTGAATACAAATTAACTCATAGTAAAATATATAAAGTTAATAATCCCGTCTGATTATTATTATTGTTATTATTATTATTATTATGCACTGTATGGACTGTTTGTACTGCCCGGAATGTGTAGGGGGGTTGAAGATAGAGCTTCGGGGGTGTGGGATGAGTAGAGATTAGAGGGGATTATCGTGACTGTGTTGTCTGGGAATAATAGTTGTTTGTTTATTTGTTAAGATGCAGTCTTATTTTAAAATTTTTATTTATTCTTTTGAAATGTGCAAGTAAACGTCTCTTAGGTTTTATTTTTCAGACACTTCGACAGAGGCATTGCCTTTGCTTTACGACTGATCCTAAAACTGTTTGCAGTTTTAATAATAAATAATTTCAGAACAAATTCAGTTTGGTGATGCTGTACTGAAATTGCACCTAGCCCAAAACCAAGGTTTGCATCTAATCCTTATATTTTTTGTTTACCATTACACCCCTAACAGATACCATGGCAACCACCTAGCAACCACCATACCTACCTTATCTACACCATAGCAACCACATTGAATAGCATAGCAACAGCTACGTAATCACACTAGGTACCATAACAACCACCTAGCAACAACATAGAAACACCCTAGCAACCACCTTAATTACCCTAGCAAAATTATGGTAATCAGCTAGCAATACCTTAGCAACCACCTTAATTAAGTGGCATAGAAAAAATTTAGCAACCACCTTAAGAAGCATTACAACATCTTAGTGTTTTGGTTGTTGTTTTCTGAGGATTGAACTGGGTGGAGTATTTTATTGTGAAACACACTATAATTCATATGCTTTGGCTACTACCTGTTTTGCATAGCAACAACCTACATCACCTGTTTGCTGCTGTAGGGCTATCACACTGTGGGGCTATCACACTGTGGAGCTATCACACTTGCATTATCTTCAGGAAATTGACTTTTCTAGCTTCAGTAAGTAATATGTCAATATGAATGAAAATACAATAAAATGCAATGAGGTCATGTTCCTGAACAAACCAAGTGATATCATACTGTAATTAACTGGATTTAAATGAAAAAAATCTGGGCCAGACTCATGTCCAGGGGTCTCTCTTTATCAAAGTTGTGTAAGCACAAAAGAAACCCAAAATGTGTGCACGTGACTTTTCACACATAATCTGGGATTTATCAAATATAACGTAATTAGGAAAAAAATGTATATTTACAGCTTGGAGACAGACTTACTTTGCCCCCAGAATGAATTGATTGTGATGTATTACATGAGCTTACAGGTCAATTGCATTGACCATTTATGGTTATGTGTGAACGCCAACTGGGACTGACCTCAGACTTGTGCACATTTACAGGACAGTTTGGATTTATCAGGGGGAAATATTATACATATGTGACTGTCAGGATTGATTAATTCAGTTTTTGGGTATGATATTTTCTGTTTATGTGTGCAGAATTGAATTTATGCAAAGTTTGATAAATGTGACCCCAGAATCACTGCCTCTGGTGCTGGATCAGACCCAGGTGGGAGGGTTGCATGTCATGGGGATCCGGCTGGAGTCATTTTGTCCCGGGCCAGGGAATTATGTGCGGCTGGCCTGCTCAAGCTCCTCCCATGACTCAGGAAAAGAGAGTTGGAAAATACATGGACGGATCACTGGAAGACGATGAAATTAATCATATTAAATATATTTAACTTATATATTTAACTTTTAAAAGTATATAGTTAAATAGTTTTTTCGTACAAATAAAAGAAATAATGCAGAAGAATGATGAGATATATATGAGACAAAATCTTTTAATTCTCCCCATCATTTCCAATTAAACCATGATTCTCCAAGGTCACGACTTGAGTATTTTTGAGCAGTTCACAGCTCTTACTCACTGGCTTGAAGTCATCCTGACACATTGCTAATGAATTATTGACCTGTGAATGGAGACTGTTAGGGAGCACACAGATGAAGGCATTAGTAAGTGTCAAATACATGATTTGAGCATGTCATTGAAATGGTGCTTCCACAGTGTCCTTCTCTGTCCACGATGATACACAAATTTCTGTGGCACACAGAAACACTGACACCTGACACCTGCTCTTAATTTAGGGACAACCTCCAATATAATGTATAGGCTTAAAATTCTTAGGCTTAAGAATTTCAGAAAGTCTTCCAAGGTAGAAAAAAAAAGTAACTAAAAAAACAATCCTGAAACTTGACTGTACTGATTTAGATGTATGTAGTACAATATACCTTTCATGTTAACATGCTTATAATTGATTATTCACTATTCTTCATGGTAGATATGGTATTTTGCTGGAGGCTTTTACTTTAAATATAGAAAACTAATTAACCTTTACAATATTTCTGAGTGAGGATTTTAACCTTCCAGCAGGCAGAGTGCATTTCATTGGGAGACAGATATACTTGCATTTTAGAAGAGACACTTTGCCTAGCTTGATTCTTTTTTGATACTGAAGCAATTTAGGTTAAATACGAAGGTCCTTAGTAATATAGCTGGCAACTTTTTGGCTCTTACTCTGAATGCTGCATATATGCATCCTAAAGAGTGCTCACTGCTCCGGCTTTTCATTAAGAAGGTGAATGAATGAGATTTGTTGATTACAGGGGTATAATGCCTCTCCCACAAGGCGCAGAGGGGAGCAGCTTGTCTCCTCACCAGTACTTCCAGTGACTCCACTCCCCGCTAATGTGACACAGCTGGCTCTCATCCCACTCCGCAAGCAGTGAGAATGAGGGGGCCAGCTGTGCTGCTGGCGGGGAAGCGAGTGGAAATGTGATGGGATGAAAAAGAAGTGGGGGGGTGGGGGGTGTATCTGAGGGTAGCTTGTTTGCTGTTTACTCGAGGCAGTATCTGTTAGAGCTGTTGGGCAGAGAAGCTGGAATGCCACACCACTGCCCCTCCAGGTCCCCTGTACCAGCGGTGGGTGTGCACTGAGCTCATACCATATATATATAAAGCAGACACAGCTCTATGAAGAGTGAGGAGAGGACTCACAGATGGCCTGACAAGGCACAACGGAGTGCAACACACACAAACGCATCACAATCTGACCTATATATTGTAAACGTGTCTGGCTGGGGAGGAACTCTGTCATATATTTTGTATGCCCCCCTTTAAGGAAATACTTTAGAATGAATGAAAAGTTTGGGTTCAGACCCTGGATCATTAGTATAATAAAGTACATGCAGTACAATTTCAAGTATATAATACTTTACTATTAAAAAATGAATATGAGGGGTGCATATATAACGAAGTATACATGCAGAAACGGAAAGATACATTTCTATTCCAAAATAATCATTAATTGAAAGATATTATATATATCTTTCACAAAATATTAATTGTGTATTGAACAGTAACGTAGAAGCCTATTTTGACAATTTTTCTAAGTCCACTACTGTAAAAACCCTTTCTTATATTCTCCAAATATGGAACATTCTAGTACTTAGAATGTCCATTATTACTTTACAGCACTGGAGTGATTGTTCTTTGCAATGAGTGTACTAGTTCATGGCATACTGCTATACTGTACCACTGATGGTTGAGCGCTAACACTGCAGAGCTTTTTAAATTCCCCAAAGATGCAGTTATTCCATGACATCAGCACCCATACAGCCCAGGATAAGAACTCCAGCGCTGTGCTTTACTATGGGAAGTTATCACTGTCATCCTGCCGCGAAGTGCACTGTACCTTTTGGGTGCCATCAGATCCAAAACGATGATTTTGGTCTTACCCAACCAGAAGACAGATTCCTGAAATCCTACAGCTTTGTTGATGTGGTCTGTGGCAAAGGCAGAATGGGCTGCCTTGTGCTTTAGCTTCAGCATTGGTCAGCAGGACACGTCTTACTATGTGAGATAAAAAGGTAATTCCAGTTTGGCTCTCCTCACCTTCTGCCAGAGCTGTGGCTGTCCTACACAAAAAAAGAAACTAACGTGGTGTAAGCTTACAATGGGGGCCTGAACGTTACAGGGTCTTTGTCACATGTACTTTGTGAATCACTTTTGACCCTGTGTTGTGGCCATGATTTAACAGTGATTTGCTAATCTTCTTGTGCATAGTCTATGGAGTCTTAAGTCTCCAGGCAATTCTCAAATGTGGTGCCACTGTCAGCATTAAATCTGGAAGTAATTAAATGGCTTAAGTTCTCTTAAGTGAAGGTGAACTGATTATACCTATTTAGTTCAACAGACACAGATTTTACGATCAGTTAACCTTACCTAACCTCAGTAGACAAATTTGGATTTTTTTGTGCAATTTTCTTGGTGGGTGTAGATATATATTAATATATTAATTAATAATAATATATATACTTTTCAGTTTCGCATTGACATTTGATAACTGAAAAATAATACAAAATACTGTATTACCCAGAATAATTGTCATTTTGTAAGAGAGAATTGAATTTGTTAACTTACATAAAGAATTTAGTCATTTATGCTGTATACTGTATGGTGTGTGTGGGTTTGCATAATGACATTTGGGGACCAAAATGTCCCCAGAGTGTGGTAAAACCTGAAACTTCCTTACTTATGGGGAGATTTTTTCAGGTCCCCATTTCGATAACCTTTAATTTTATAGAAATCTGTGACTGCAAACCAAAAAGCAAAAATTATTGTATTTATGTTGGTTACTTATGGTCAAGGTTAGGGCTGGATAGGGGTTAAGGATGTCATGATTGGGATTAGGGTTTCTCCCATAGAAATGATTGGAAGGTCCCCCTTCAGATGGGTACGTGTGTGCGTGTGTGTGTGTATGTGTTGCCCAAGAGCAAGCAATGGTCTCATAATCAGCAGCAAACCTGTTAGTTTAAATGTAAAAGGAAAGTAATGAAGAAAAATCTCTATACATAGTTGAATTTCCACCTGAATCAGATTTGATCATTATAATAATCAGTATGATAATGATCTTTTTTGAGTCTATGGGATGCTGTTTTATAGATAGGTTACATTATTGATGGCGTCTCTTCAAGGAGAGGGAGACTCTTCATGGATTCGCTTTCTCTGAATTTTCCACTTTAACCTCCAGCACAAGGAGGCAGTGCTAGTGGTACAGTAGCTGGATCAAGGGGCAACTGCCTTCCAAGATAAAAGGACTGAGCAGCCCAAGGGAAGCAGGGCTGGAAAGACTTTCAGTCCCAATTCCCCGTCTTCTGAACCAGTGTCCCTAAATTGCAACCCGCGTGACTGTATGTAAGTGTGGGTGCCCTGTGATGGGCAGCCAGCCCATGCAGGATGTTTCCTTTATTATGGTCTGTGCTTCCTGGGATAGGCTATTGACTTACTGCAACCATGTGCATTTGTGGATCTTTTATCTTTTTTTTTTTTGCCAGAAAATATAGTTCTTCTTAATGGCATCCCATCCAGTGTGCTGTGCCCTGTGCTGCCTGGGACAGGCTTCTCCAGCAAATGTGCTGAGACGGTCAATAGATAATAGCTCTTATTTTCTGCAAATTTAGCTTGAAATTATTTCTGTTTTTAACTAATATTATGGCTCTGTATGCTTATTGACTACTTCTAAGTTCTTTGAAAGTCTCTATGAGCATGAAGAATGTTTTAATCCATAAAAAATGGTAGACATGGAATAATTTGATTTTTTTATTTTTTTTTGCATTTGGGCAGCAAGGGTTTTTAATTTGAGGTTGTGCATAGATTTTCTTGATGATGACTTTATTCTGTCACCTCTGGAAATACAGACCCATTTTCTTATAAAACTAGTCTTGACAGAAATGAGAAATAAATTGATTCCATGATGACATACAAACAACTTTTACCATTGACGCCAACCACCCTAAATCGCTGACTGTAAATCCCCTGATTGTCAACTTTGGTTGACCAAAGACAAATGTGGGTTTCTGCTGTAAGGAAAAACTTAGGATCAATAGTGGATTCTCTTTGCAGACACCAACAGCAGTGCTTTGCTCCAACTTTGCGTGTCATTTCACTGTGGCACAGTTACACAGCGCATGGTTAAAACTAACAATTATTATATAAAGTATTGAAGTATGGTATTATATTTTCATTATTACATTCAGGGTTGATTTCGCTATATTCTTCATTGATCTTCATTGATTCATTGATTAAAATATACATGGTGGCCATTTAAAGTGTTTCCTGTAATCGATTTGTACTGTGGTTCCTAGCATTGTTGTAAGAGGAATATTTAGCTTCTGTGTGAAAATAAAGCACAGCCTCCTTCAGTTCTAGGTTTTTATTTATCAGGGCCAAAATAAAAATTGTGTGGTTCTGACCAGCTTCTATGAATGAACAAATCTAACCTCCGGAAAAAAACAGCCAACACTGACCAAATGGGAATAAATAAATACACCCCATAATTCAGTAACTTATTCGCTACAATAACTTGAAGTCAACATTTTATGTAAAAGTTTCAGTCTCTCTCATTTTCTGGGAGAAGTTTTGGCCCACTCCTCTCTGATGTTTGAGGGCAGTCGTGTATGCACAGCTCTATGGAGCCTTGTAAGGGTTCATGAAGAGTTTTTACTTTTAATTTTGTGCGCACCATGTACTAAATTATGCATACAATTTAGTTTATATGTGCCCACAAAACACTAACTCAAGCTCACAAAATGCCTAAAACATTCGCATGGTTTGCTTTTTTCCTGCTCTCAATTTGTTAACGTGAGCTCTCAATTTAAATTGTGCTTATGTTTTGGTTATTTGGTAATAATGGTTATATGATAGTTACATTACCATAAAGTGCAGTTTTTTTCCACTAAATAAAGTAAGGAGAATAAATATGGATTGAGAGACATATTATGCATTATTATCAAGGGCTCAGAGATGCGTAATATAGATGACCATAACTAACTTTGAACATACAGTAGGCAGGACTAGCACAATAAATGCTTGACAGGTAGTGGAGGTGTTTGTGGGGATGTGCTATGCTTGGTTTTCACCATACATGATGCTCTGCATGATGACCAAACATCAGCACCCTGGTCTCGCTGATCCAAAGGGAAATTCCAGAACTTTTGTGGTTCGTTCAGATGCAGTTTTGCAAACCTAAGTCACACTGCCATAATCTCCATGGAGAGAGTGGGATTTTGCCCGGCCACTCCTCCATGAAAGTCACACATGCTCAGTGTTTTTCTAATTGTCCTTGGACTGAATTTGCTGGGACTCCTGCTTCTGTCTTGAAGGTTTTGCTTTTGCAAAGGCCTTTATACTGTACAGCGGTGGATTTCAGATTATTGGTGATGCCATGTAATCCTTTCAACACTAATGAGCAGCTCTAGAACACTAAAATGCCAAAACATCTGCTTTTGTAGAGTTAGCCACACAGCTACACTCCCTGATCATTAGCTACTTTTACTTAGCATTTGATTAGTAACACCTGGATGTTAAGTAATCAATTGTTGGGAAAGTAGTGAGTACATGGTTGCTGAATGTTGGCTTACTTTTGGAAAGAAATTACAACATATTGAAATGTCTTTTTAAAAAAATTTTAAAGATTAAAAATAGATTTATGTTTATAGAATTGTTACACAATTGTTATATAGGCCCTGATACATAAAAGCCTAGAATTGAAGGAGGGGGTGCGTTCTTTTCCCATGACTGTATATTGAATATCCTATGTTTTTTGTTTACTGTCTTATTCCCATGACTGTATATTGAATATCCTATGTTTTTTGTTTACTGTCTTATTCCCATGACTGTATTTCAACTTACAGTATATGGCTGATATGGACCATTATGTAAATGTATCTAACAGTAGAAAACTATTGATTCCCACCACTTTTAGTGATTTTCTGTTCTATGTATTGTACATGGCATGGTTGTGTTTAAACATATATTCTTTTAAAACCTGTAATTTAGAAAATGGAAATACCTTCTACAACAGTTCATGGAAAACCGTTCCGCCCTGTATGTGACCCCTCTGAACCACACTTATTTCACTTGCCAGTGTTGTTTAAAGATTGGGAGGAAATCACCCTGTGGAGATGAGAATGTATCCATTTTCCATATTAACTATATGGAGGTCAGTAATAAATGGCTCCTCGGTGTATTCTCACGACAAGATCAAGTTAACTGGGATGGAGTACAGAAAGATCTTTTAATAGCCCTTTAGCGCAGTGTGAATCTTGTACTCGTAAGCAGCTCCACAGCTAATGGTGTTTATTGGTGAATGTAGATACACTGATGGACTGGATGTTGCTCTTTACACTGGTGTCATCACTATTTAACACTTTTTTTTCCTTTTCCTTTTTCATATGGTGCATTTTTTTTTGAAGAAGAAGAAGAATCGACTGTGATTGGTTTCAACATGATGTAACCAGGAAAAGTAAACTAAGTCTTTCAAAGTACTTACAGATCTATCTACCTGCTTTGAAAATAGTGTTTCATGTATATTAATTGACCATTTAGTGTATTTATGGTTAAGGGTGTTTGTTCTGTGTAGATCTCTTTCATAAAATTACTGGAATTAGAAAATGACTGCTGTATATATGAATACATTAAAATAACGTTAACCCTTTTCCCGTGATAATTTCCCCATGTGAAATTTGCCTACTGTTTAATGATGCTCTGGGGTCAGATTGACCCCAAACACGGGATAGGGGTTAAAGGTAGAGACATTTCATTTAATAGAAAGCTACATATTATATGGGAGGCTCTACACCCTGACTAGGACAAGCGGTTACAGACAATGGATGGATGGGATATTATACGGGTACAGGTAGCATAATTTTTATGTATCTATAGTTGTGGCCAGCAGGTTACATGTTTTAACTGCTAGAATAAGGTTTTCGTCATTCAACTGGATGTTGTAAATTAGTTTTAACTATTCAAATTAAACTAACTTGAATAACATGTCATATAGCATGCTGTTATATGACATTATCACATATGTGTAACATATTTTTCAAACTGAAACGTATGTGAAATTCAATACAGAAATTACTGCTGTGAAACTGTAATGCACATTCAGAACTAAGTTCCACTGTGAATATTTGAAAGAATATGTAATGTATTTTGCTGCAAAACCAGAGGTGCCGTCTCCCCTCGGGGTGCTAGAATTCATTTGGAATGACTCAGATCTTGACATGGGTAGGACCCTTAATGGCTACATAGGTATCTGATTTGTGTAACATCCAGGAAAGTTGTGTAGGATTGAGAGAGAGAAACTTTTTAAAGATCACAACAGATATATTATTTTATAAAACATGTACAAAGAAATTCACTACAAAAATGTTATTTTGTGTTTGCCATTTAGGTAATGATTAAGAAATATATCCTAATTCACTTCCATTTGTTCCTATAATGTCTATGCCGGGCGGCACGGTGGCGCAGTGGGTAGCACTACCGCCTCACACCTCTGGGACCAGGGTTCGAATCCGGCCCAGTTCCA
>JAODKL010000107.1:8164542-8181627 GCA_026780765.1 Petrocephalus schoutedeni
AACTCCACACATACGGAACTGGGCCGGATTCGAACCCTGGTCCCAGAGGTGTGAGGCGACAGTGCTACCCACTGCACTGTGCCGGCTCTTTATAGTCATTACAAACTAAATAAGAATTGTATGTATTGTTTGAGTGTGACAAAAATAGACTTTGCACAATTGTAGGCTTAAAATAACTAGAAAATAACTAGAAATTCAGTTCTACTCTACAAGCAATCAAATCATATATGTTCACTGTCCATGAAATAACTTACTGTTTAATTTCTTGTCAAATCTTACACACTGCAAGGTACCCATCATTGCTAATCCACATCTCTGCAAAGTCATTTCTGTAAATCCTACAGAAACCAAGATGGTATTCCTCTGTGTCACGACCAGGTTTCCCGTTACCCAAATATTGTCTCACTGATGGCATATTTTTAATAATGGCAGGAAAATCTGAAAGTCGTCCATCATTTTGACATATTACTGAGGGTGATCTACTGTAACTTTAAGTAATTTTCCCCCCTGTCCAGTTGGTGGTGAGTCTGTGCATAAATTGTCTATCCCTTGATCTCACGCATGATGATGCATGATGTCTTGAATTTAAAGTGATGAACTTCCTGTTTATTGACCACACTGCATTAACTTGGAAGTCACTTGGAAGTGCTCAGAAAAGAGATAAAAGTAGTGGAGCAAAAATTTTGCAGATGGAATTATTTTTGTAATTCAATTAAATCTAATGCCTTAATGTTTAACCGACATCCTTCTGTCTAATATCCCCTGTGCCAATGCTGAAACTTGCCAGCACTTATTGCTAGAATAGTATTACTGTAATTTGTTTTTTATTCTGTGGAAGATGAAGGAACAATATAAATTGAATATAAATAAAAGCCATTTAAATTAGATATAAATAAAACACTGTGTTCCATGTTGATCATGATCGATTACAATATGGGTGATAATCTGGGAAAAGTTCTGGGTTGTTGCCCAGAATACAGCAACAAATACACTCAAACCTGAATAATTTATCATTGCTGATTCATTGTAATCTTGTCCATGGGAAGAAACAAGAGGCCCTGGAGAAGACCCTCCACAGACACAGAAAGAACATGTTAGCTCTGCACACACACAACCAGAGTTGAGATACAAACCACCACATGCAAGAAGAACCTGCAAATTCTGCATACACAGAAGCAGAGAAAAGATACAAACCCACCACAAACATAGGAAGAACATGTAAGCTCTGCAAACACGCACCCAGAGGCAAGATTCAAATCACTACAGACACAGGAAGAACATGTAAGCTCCACACTGGCAGAACCACAGACACGATACAAACCCACCACAGTCACGGGAAGAGCATTTAGTCTTATAATGCTTTATGTCAATTGAATGAAAAAGTGTCATAATACATGTAATTCCCACATAAACCTATGACAGTCAACGAAGATTATATGACAACTTGACACAGGAGTTCCCAGTGTCAGCATTTATGACAGCTACAAGTCGGAACGAACCTTTATAAATGATATAATGTAATGATATTATATAAACCTTTATAAATCTTTGACACGTTATGTTGGCCGTCATGAAGGGCTTATGTTGGTGTCATGTATATAAACTGTTGTTACACTGAATGACTATGACTGGATGTTGTTTGGGTGATGTGGATGATGCACCTCTTCAATATTGCATGGAGGGCGGATAAAATATCACTGGACTAGCAAACAGATGTGGTGGTGAGCCAGCCAGTCATCAAACATTAGATTCAGGAAGAACAATGTGCATTCTGGCTTGACGGTGGAACAATCAACCTATTCTTTCTTTCACGGTTATGTGAGGGTTTTTTGGAATATGCTAACACAGTCTAGATGTGCTTTGTGGACATGGAGATGGTATGACCATATGTCCCAGCATGTACTTGGATATACAGTATATTTAATGCATGTTACTTGGTCCCGGTATAAATACAGCCAGAACTGGAAGTAAATAAGTCAATCTTGATTTCTAAAGCACTTTAAAGATTATCTCAACTGACCAAAGTGCTGTACAGAGTCAACACCAAAAATAAAACACATACACTTATTAAGAGAAAACCCACTCAAAAACCTTTTTTTTTTAAATCCCCTCAAAGGAATAAAAACAAGTCTTCAGATTAGTTTTAAAATGAAAAAACTGAGCCTAATATGGATGGACTGTTCCAAAGCCTCAGTGCTGCTACTGCACAGTCACCCTTTGATTTTAACCTCACCCAAAGAACATCCAGGAGAAACTGCTCAGATGACCCCAGGGATCTTGTAGTGGTCACGTGACACAGTAGATCTTCAATATAGGAAGGTGCTAATCCATTCTGGGCTTCAATAATCTTTATTTATATTTAATAAAATATATAGGAAACCAATGTAATAGCATCCAGTATGGATGTCACAGTTAACATACCTTGAACTGAATTAAAACAAGGGTGTGCACCCTTATGCAACCAGCTTATTGTATGTTTTGTAATTATTTTTTCCCCTAACAGATTTGTTTGTTTTTCAACTGAATTGGGAAAAGCTTTGACATAATTTATTGTGGTTTCATTTTTTTACATCAAAAAAACTGGCATTTTAACAGGGTTGTGTACACTTTTTTATATCTACTGTACTGTAATTACATAAACACATTATCTTGTTTTTTGCAGGATGCCACATTATCTATTTTTGGGATTTTTAGAAATTCCCTCCTTGAATCAATTTTTAATCACGTACCTGGTGTAGGGTTTTGTGGGAGAGTCTGGAGCCCACCCCAGTGAGCTGAGAGCACAGGCCCATGCCAGGCAGGTCCTAACCCTTCACAGAGCACACATATATGCTATGGGTATTTCAGGGATGGCGATTTACCTAAATGGTTCTTTTTGGGCTGCGGGTGGAAGCAGAAGTACCCAGGGGAAAGTCACACAACACTATAACTCTGGAGGGCTGCAGCTGCATCAGCTCCCTCTGAGGTACCAGGCTGCCTGACAGTCACCTAAGCATACTGTACTAAAAGGGAAGTCTGGGAGCCTGAATGACGTTTTATTTTAAGAGGCTTTGTAAATATTATGTTTCAAAGCAGTTGCTTAAATCGATTGTGAGATGAACTAAAAAAAACGATAGAGTAAAATAAAAAATAAAAATAAAAAAATTTCAGGTACTTTCAGCTAGTCGATTGAGTGTTCTTAGAACATTGACATTGTGAGATGAACTTTTTTTCTGAATGCACCATAGCCAGTACTTTAAAATGAATGAATGGCAAATTAAAATGACACAGAGGATATGTGCCCAGGGTGAATCTAGAGACAGGGAAGAAATAATTATGAATACACAGTCTTGCAGAATCGCAGAAATGTTGTGAAGTTTCCCTGAAGTTTTGTCAGTTATCACCTCTGAATGTTGCAGAACAAAACATGATTCACAAGAAGGTCTGGGGCACATATCACATTAAAGCCAAATGCATTTTTAATTTTCAGTTTAGGGTGCAAAAAGTAATGCGCATTAAACTAAATGGCTGCCAATCAAGTACTTACTGTGCACATAAATAAAATGTAAATCAGTATCATGAACAGCTACTAATGAACTGCATGCTGTACTCTGAGAAGTTTGACAGTGTGGAGTTTGGATAAAATGTAGTTTCACTGGTACAGTTTTATATTTGTCTGTGCTACATAGGTAAAATATAGTTGCCAAATAAATGTAATAAATTGGTTTAATAGTTTATAAAGTGATTATATCAATGGCTTGTTGTCAGGGTCGGCACCCATCTGCCCCTGTCCCTTTTGTGTTCCTGCCCACTTCTGGCCAGCAGGTGTTGATGACCATCCCGTCCTCTTCCCTTAGTTCCTAGTGTGTCTTCTACAGTATGTTCCCTGCCCTGCCGTATACTGTAGCTCTGTGCTAAGAACTCTCCTGTCATGGGTTTTAGGCCGGCCTCACCTGTCTGTGTTTTTTTGTATTGTTTTATGTTCCTTAGTGTTTATCTGTTATTTCTGCATGCCTGTTTTAGGTTGCCCTGCTTGTGTCCTGTCTTAGTTTGAGTTCATTTGTAGTTTTGTCCTTGTTTCTTATTCTAGTGTGGTATTTCTGGTTTGTGTCTTCTTACCGTAATTGTTTGATTGTCTTATGCTCTGCACCTGTTCCTCCTTGTTAGTTCCAGTCATCAGTGTATTTTTGTGCATGCCTTTAGTTTATTCTTCAGTCAGTCATTGTAATTCTGCGTGTGTGTGCTATATTGGTGCCGTTTCCTGCTCCCTGTATTACCCGGTTCCTTGTCTTTACTTGCTGTGTTTAAGTTTCTAGTGTTCCTAGTTGTTTCCTTTACTTATCCCTGTTTTGTTTGACCGCTCGTTGTCCGTTTCTTTTGTACTCTCCCCTGTTCTGTACTGGTCCCCCAATAAACCCTGTTTTTGGTGGATCGGCGGTGGACCCTCATTTCCCTCCTTGCACCATGCCACACCGCCAGAATCATGACACTTGTCTTTTAAATAAAATGTTACTAATAAAATCATTAGGTTTTATTACCTGGTCAAATAATAGACCCACCCTACAAATGTGCAGCCAGGCTTACTGGTATCTCTAAATTGCTCATAGACTGACTTTTGTGTGTACAGGCCCTGCAGTAGGCTGGCATCCTGGTCTTGTGCTCTCTGCAGCCTGGGATAAGCTCCACACAGCCCTGACCTAGAAAGATATATTACTCAGCATATTCTGGTCGCTCTGCAAGATGGCCACACCGACCAGAGCTCCAAGTTCATTGGAGTGAACATCACAGAGGACCTCTCTTGGACAACACACACAGACACTATGGTAGGGAAAGCTTGCCAGCGGCTCTGCTGTTTGGCATGAATGCTAACATCATCTCAACCTTCTACAGGTGCACAGCTGAGAGCTTGCTGTCAGGCTGCATTTCAGTACGGTATGGAAGCTCCTCCGCCCACAGCCGGAAATCACTACAGAAAGCAGTGGAGGCGGCACAGAACATCACCGACAAGAGTCTCCCTGCCATCCAGGACATCTATCTCCAACGGTGCCTGTGGAAGTCACACAATATCATCAAACACCACAGCCACCCAGCACGCCAGCTGTTTAAGCTGTTACCGTCTGGAAGACGATATAGTAGCATGGCTGCTAAGACTAGCAGACTCAAGAACAGTGTTTACAACCAGGCCATCAGATTTCGTAACTCCATCACTTAAAGCTGTATAAACATTACGTGTAATGTGCGCAATTATTCCCAATGTGCAATTATTGAGACTTCATCACTTTTTCAATGTGCAATACTGGTGTTTGCACTACCTCCCTCCCACCCCCACCCACATCCCTCCCACAAATGTTTTCCTGTTTATCTTCTCGTCCAACGTAATGTTGACCCTGTGTTAACATACATATGTCAAATAGACTGAAACTTGAACTTACTGTAAATTTGCCCTGCTGTTTTCACCCCTAATGTTTTAAGGTGAGTGTTTTTCAGTTCTGGTCGGGAACGGAGCCCCTTAGAATACATTTATTTCTTTACCGCCTGAACTGTTAATTAATTAGCTCTGACTGAACTGTTCATTAAATGAATCAAACAATTCAAATCATGTTGAACAGAAACTGATGGTTGAGGGATTGCTATCATTTTAAATTCATGTCTCTTGTTGCTTATGAAATTGTTACTACATGTTGATTAATCTAAATTAACATTAACAGGATTAATTAGCTATGCTTTGTGTGATGAAAGGAATACAAGTTATATTAACAGCATAAATGATCCGATTCTTAATCTATTTCACTGTCAGTTAAATGACTTAACAAATCATTTTAAGGATGAAAAAGCTAAGTACAGATCATGCATATTTTTATAATTACATGTCTTCCATAGCATAGCGGAGAAAAGCTATCCTGCACTGTATTTGATGATGTAAATTATACCATTAATGCAATCAGCAGTTTAATCTTGACTAATTAATAAGTAAAAACAGAACACAGGTCATGTCTCAGCATGTCTCAGCAAATTGCCTTTTTGCCACAGTGTGTCTGTGAAGTATATATGCGCAAGAACATGAACAGAAGCACAAAGGTCTATGATATGCTATCTTCTGAAGGACATTGGCAGTCTATACAATTATTCCATAGCTTATTTGGATATCTGAAATGATTTTATATGTTCTACATATCTCTGTTCCACAGGATCTCTGTTATTGCATTCTGTCAATTTTTTCCTGCCTGTATAATGTACTGCAGTCCCGGGACCATGATAGTTCAAGGTGTTTCACACAAAATCAAAGAGAATGGGCAGCTTACTTTTCCTGGAAATGGAAACCTGCAAGCTTAAATTGTGCAGTACTTTTACAACTGCAGTTGGGAAATATATATATATATATATATATATATATATATATGTGTGTGTGTGTGTGTGTGTGAAGTGAACAGGCAACATGTTGTGTCAGTTTAACCAGTTAACTTAGTAAACTTTTACTTCTCAGGGCCATCAAAATGGATTACAATCCTTGTTACTTTTTATGAGCATTGAGCAACAGACAGCACATTTTTTGTAGCACATTTCACCTATTTTGTAATGGGAAGCACTGTGATTGTGACAGGGAAAATCCCGGGTGTTATTAATGGCTGATGCGGTGGCCGTCCTGCAGTGGCACTAATTATTGTATACATTCTCTCTGTGACATAAGTGTGCTGTAGGGAGATGTGGCCAGCTTGGTTCAGCGTGAACGTGAACCTGCGGAAACCAAGACTTACTATCCATGGCATCTTTCATCCTTACAAACAAATAAGGCTGCTCTAATGTAGACTGTGTTGCAAAATATTAGCTTGATCTATTTTCCTGTACAGTAATAGGAATCATAACAGTAATCAACTCCATCTGTGGCAATGATGCATACATAGGAATATCTGCAAATTCAGCTCATATGCAGGACTGTAGGTTTCTAATTTTAGAAAAATGACTCAGATTTAAAGGTATGTTACAGCATATGAGTGTACTAAAGGATGCTAAATAATCGTGACACAATGGTGTAAAACTGCCCAGGTGGAATGAACTGTAACTGCTACAATTATGTTTGCGGGCGGCTGCTATTCTAAAGTGATCTCCTCCGACGAAATGGAAATGTCTCTTTCACGATTGGTACACAGGGAGGAAATCCCTGGCTTATGACTGGCACACAGAGTGTAATTTATAGAAGTGAAAAGTAACACCTCAGGGGCATGTCGATAACTAGAAAGGGGTGTCAGGAAAAGGAAGAAAAAGTCTTAAATCTTCCTGTGACCTTTGCGGTACAAGCTTTTTCCAGGGGCCTGCAATTTGTCCTGTCACAGCTGCAGTGTGCTGACTGATTCCATAAACGCGGACGCTAAATGCCCTGAAAAGTCAATTTGATAACTATTCTTGGCTGGGTGCCGTGATGGAGCCTAACTCCTGATTGATGGGAAGGAGTGGCACCGCTTGGGGGACAGAATCGGTGACTTTCGCTCTGCAGCACAGCGGCACTTCAGGCGACTGGACACTCATGTCCAGACTGATTTTTAGGTAAATCGCATTGGGCCAAAATGCCATCAACAGTCTCTTATTTCAAAAGGCAGTGGCAGGTGGCACAATAGTTAAGAAACTGCATTTTAATGCAAAAGATGCGTTCTAAAAATTCCTCGAAAGGAAATGCAATTTTGCCTTTGATGCAAACTTCTGCAAAGATTCTGTAAAAAGCAGAAAATGGCTCGATTGAAGATGCATTATGTTCTCTTGCTAAAGGCTAATAATATGAAAGGAAAGCACTCAACTATTTGTGAGACAATTACTATCATTATTTATGATTCTAGACCATCTAATAGTCATTCACACTAACAAAAACCTCCCATTTATTTTAATCACTGCTTATATGAAAATGTCCAATGCAGTTGCTCTCTGAAGGGCAGTTGAATCCATTCACAGACTAAGTGAAGGAGCTAATAATAAGAATGTCTGCATTCGTGTAGTGAAGGTTGCAGCAGGGCTAAACTACTAAATATGTATTTCTGATTTTTACAAATCAACTTCCACAGAAAAAAACAATGAGTTTCACAGATTAGTGCCACTTGATGATGCTTTGATGTGTAGAATCTGCTTGCCACATTGCCTGTGGCTCATCCATCCATCCACAATCTACCTGGTTTAGGATCATGGTGTGTCTGGATCCTATCTCAGGATGCACAGGCTTTAATCCCTGGATCGTTGTGTCTGTAGCTCATGCTTATGGGGAAGTGGTGGCATAATGGTTAGGGAAGCAACTGTGTAACGGAAAGGTTTGTAGTCCCTGACCTGCAAGAACCACTGAGGTACCCTGAGCAAGGTACCATCCCCAAGTCCTCCTCCCCGGGCGCTGAATTAGCTGCCCACTGCTATGTCACATGGGTTAAATAGAGAGGGCACATTTCATTGTTGCGTGGTGCTGTGGCGCGTCAACAGTGATAATTAATCACCTTTCCTTTCACTTAATGAATGTCCATCAGACACTCAGTGAGTCCTATTCTGCAAAAAAGATAATCTGTATTAAGTATAAATAGCTGTGCTACACAGTGATGCAGGGGAGCAGATACCAATAATTATAATCGAAGAATGTTGCTAATATTATTATATATTTCCTATTAACAGCCAAGCTGAAAAAAGGCTTATATGAAGGCTGACGATATCAGTACAGAACTGTAAAAAAGAACCACTTCTAAAAGCCTGACTAACAATAATCGGTACTGGCCATTTCAGACTGGCTACAGCATAGGTCTCAAACTCCAGTCCTGGAGGGCCGGAGCCCTGCTCATTTTTGGGTTTAACCTCGTTTAACACACCTGATTCAACTCTTCACAGCTCCTTCTGCTAATTACCACACAGCTCTTCAGCTCAATGGTTTGTGGTGGAATAAGGAAAGAACTAAACTACACAGGGCACTGGCCCTCCAGGACTGGAGTGTGAGACCCGTGGTCTACAGTATATACTATCATTGTATCAAGATCGGTGCCCATCCAACCCCGTCCTTTGTGTCTCTTCTCTGATTGGCCAGCAGATGTTGCTGGTCATCTTGGCCTCCTCCTTGTCACTTGCCCCTTAAGTCCCTTCTGTGTTTCCCTTCCTCCTTGGGCTGCTGCATAGATTAGTGGGCTGAGCATGTGGCTTATTTACCCTGTGGATCATGGGTTTGAGGCCCATCTCCCCTGTTTTGGTTTCTTTATTGGTTTTTCTAGTGTTTATTATCTTTGCTTCCCTGTTTTTGGTTTATCCTGCTTGTCTCTGGTTTGGTTTTTTCCTGTTTGTGTTTTGTGTTCCTGCTAAGTCCTTGGGGTTTGTCAATTACTTTACTGGTTGTCCTGTGACTATTATTTCGATTGTCCTAACCTGCTCCTCGTTGCCCCTATCTCTGTTAGCCACACCTGCCCCTTGTTAATCACTATGTGTTTCCTGTTCTGTTCACTTTTCTGCTCCCTGTATTACCCGGTTCCCAGTCTTGGCTTGTTGTGTTTAAGTTTCTAGTGGTTCCTCTAGTTTGTTAATCCTTGGTGTTCCCTGTTTTTGTTGTGGCCCCTTATGGTGCGTTTATTTTGTAGTTTTGTTTTGAACTCCAAATAAACCCCTTTTCATATGTGAGCTGCACCTCGTCACCTCTTTTTCCCACTTGCACCATACCATGCTGACTCCGTGACACATTGAGATTTTACTTTAATGAATGTGTTTTCTACAGTTAGAAACAAATGTGTGTTTGTCACTATTTTTACCATGATATTTAAGGAAAGCTCTTCCTGGTTCCTTTTAGTTTTCTCTTTTTGATCTATATCACTGAATGCACATTTCAAAGCTCAATAGCTGTTCACTGTACTCTGCGAGACAATTACTAGGCGGTACAGACAAACAAAATGCCATTTGTCAAAATGTCTTTGTATAGTTCTATGTATGTAAAAACCCTTCTGCTGCAAACTTTAATTTTTTTGTTTTAATTAACCAGCTGATTTAAAATGTCAATATGAGATAACAGTGCAACATCAACAAAATGCATCAATAATGCAAAAAATTATAATAGGACTGGGATAAAATGAATGAGTTGTGCTATGCGGTACTAGTGATCTTGCAGCCTTGCAGGACATACAATAGTAGTCCAGTAGTCTTCTTCAGTTATGGAGAGAAAAAAGAAAAAGAAAAAAAGAAAGATAAGAACTTTGCTCATTTAAGGAACCCCTATATGTGTTTTTTGCAGGCTTATTACTTATTATCAGAATTATTACTCTGAATGGTTCTGTAATGTTTACACTGCTGTAATCATGTTTTGTTGTTCTTTTTAGAATTATTTTATATAATGTGTGTGTATGTGTATATATATATATATATATATATATATATATAAAATATATAAATACACATACACACACACACACACACACACTCACTCACCGGCCACTTTATTTGGCACACCTGTACAACTGCTTGTTGATGCAAATATACATACACATATATACATACATACATACATACTTGTTATACTTGTTATTATTATTGTTGTTATTATTATTATTAAAATATTTTTATTTGTACATTTCTGTTTTTTATATTTAATTGACATTTTTATTAATTTTATTTTTATTTATTTTTATTTTGCTGCTGGGGGGAGGGTATGTTATTTGATTTGTTGGGATGTTGATGTTTAAAGCCAATAACATTTCAATAAAAACATGTTTTAAAAAAAAAACACTCCTGTCATCTCAGAAGGAAATATGATAAATCATAAACATATGATTTTACCTATCTAACTTTGTCCACTCTTACTTTCATGTGTTATGAAGGGACCAATAACAATAAAATCTCATAAGTATTTGAGACCACAGCCAATGGTAGTCATTTAAGTATTTGTACCACAGCCATTGGTACAAATTATTTGTGAAAAATGTAGAAATCAAAAGCATTTTTTCTTGCTCTGACTTTTCTTCTGTATTGCAAAAATGGTCAAAAACAAGTAAATTGGAGTATTGTTTGCATTTCCGAAATGAGTGCCTTCAGATCTCTGAGATTGCTTACTGATGGAGAAAAAAGGGTGACGAATAATTCAGAATTTATAAAGGAAAAGCTGGCAAAGCTTTGTAATCTTTTATGTTGGTTTTTGTGTTGCCTTAATTTCTTCCCTCAATAAGCATAAAGAAAATCGAGACTCTTGCTCCCCTTGCTTTCCCTGGGCTAGCCCTATCAGCTCATTGCATACATAAGGAATACCTTAAAGATAAAAAGAATTCCAGACCATAGCTGCTTTTATACGAGTAGATTGAAGAATGCTTGCAGATTGTCAGTTTATATTTTCTTTAATACAGATGGTTGTTAAGTATTGTAAGTGAAGTTTTTTGCTTTATATAAATCATTAGTTCTTCAAAATCAGGTACATAGCATGGCCAGTTTTAGGCTTACATGAAAGGGATCCTTTTGCCATTATGCAATTTTGTTCTGGTGACCATAACTTATACTGATTTGACAGGAGTTGTGATCTCTTATCCTCTGAGGAAATGGGAATGAAAAGACAAAGAGTAACCCTGATGAACTTAAAAAATATTCCTGCATTGGTTAACCATGTGAACCATATAAGCCACATGCTGTCTATGCCTGATGCTTTTCTACGACTTTGCCTCTTTTTATCCGCTTTCACACTGATGTTGATCAGGCTGCCTAACCATTAACAAAATGCCCCAGACTGTGATTAAAATAAAAAAAAATACCAGTACATTAGTGCACATCTGCTTTTGTTGGTACTGTGCTATTTGGAGACATCAAATGCTGTTTATTATTTCTCCAAAATGTTTTCAAGCATTGAAGACAGATGTTGGGTCTCCCCAAGCTTGGGTGTATTTTTGACAACCATAATGCCTGATAGGTATGGTATTCTACAGTCAGAATAAACTAAATTGCATATTAGTACCTCTCCTGGTGATTTGCATATTTTTATTTGGTGGAATGGGAGATGAAACGCATATGCAGCTTGGTTAGGGGCAGAAGTTTATTTTGCATAATTGGCACAAGCATACTCTCTTTACTCAAGGCAGCTCCAAATCTGTCAGTCTCACTGTCAATCAATAGATTTATGCCGTAAACAAGAAAAAAGAATGAATCTTCAGAAGTTGTTTACTGCAGAAAGCACAGATTTCTGCAACATTTGTTATTAATGAACATGAAGAAGCCTTAAAAAACAAAAACAGAATACTATCATGTCCTGCCCGTCATGTCCCCCTGTGTCCCTCCTGTCCCCTCCTTGACGTGGCCCTGATGAGCCACGTTGCTGCTCATTACTCGTTGTCTTTAAGCACCTGTTTGCCTCATGAGTCCCAGTCCAGTCATTGATTTTGCACCACCCGCCTGCCCGAGTCCTTCCCTGTACTAGCCCATTTGTTTCGGTCGCTCTGTCCCATTTGTTTGCCTGCTCCAATTTAGTTAATAAAACTTCTTTGAGTCCTTCGTCCCGTATACCGTGACAAACAGGTAATGATTCACAATATGAAGGATAAATCTGACTTTTAGCGAGAGGAAGTCAGGCTTCCATTTGGGTAATTTATCATATTTGTCAGTTTCACTGGATGCTTCAATACCACCGTCACGAGGAAAAGCTCCTACTAATTTAACTTGAAATGAGAGCAGTAATTTTAGTTTCTGGAATCTTAATTACAGAAGTAATTCACTGAAACTAAATATTACTTCGGATGAATCTGGAAATATTCTACATTTATAAAACAGACACATTTATGCTGATACGGTCACTAGCTTTTTGTTAATTCAGTTGTTGCTCATCCTGAGAATCTTTGCTTCTCTGACCTTTTCACCCTTTTCATAATTAAAACAGGATTACAGACAATAAATATGTTTTTGAACGAACTGTAATATACATGCAACTGAAATTGCCTTAAACTAATTTACTTGATACATTTGTCTTGAAGCAAATACTTCCATTCAAACCATTCCATT
The DNA here is from genome assembly GCA_026780765.1 of Petrocephalus schoutedeni. Taxonomy (NCBI): domain Eukaryota; kingdom Metazoa; phylum Chordata; class Actinopteri; order Osteoglossiformes; family Mormyridae; genus Petrocephalus; species Petrocephalus schoutedeni. Next base: position 8,177,488 of record JAODKL010000107.1, read on the forward strand.
CAATTTAAACATACACCTTTTTTGTATATAGGGGGGCATAGTGGCTTAGTGTTGTGATTCTCAACTTTTATCATCCAAGGGTCCCCTGTGCCCAGGAAAACATGTTTCGGCTCCCCAACACAGGTTATTTACATTTACATTTACATTTACAGCATTTGGCAGACGTCCTTAACCAGAGCGACTTACATAAGTGCTTTAAGACTCTACAATGACATTTTCCCAGTACTAGCTCAATAAAACCAAGCCTATGAATACCATCGATCTAATACTCTTGAGAGTTTTTTTTTTTTTTTTAAATTAAGGAAAAGAGTTCAGAGTATGATACCAGAAGTGCTAATTCAGGTATTTCTGGAAAAGGTGTGTTTTAAGTCGTCGTTTGAAGACATTCAGTGACTCCGCTGTTTGGAGGTTATGATATTGTCTTTCTTGTAATATGCTCCAGGTTTCCCCAGGATCCAAACTAGGATAAGCAGTCAGAAGATTGATGTATGTTTATATATAGTATAATATCATTGCTTTTTTTTTATCACCATGCTTATTTAATTCTTGCAGATTATTTTAAACATAATATTCAATTAATTTAATATTACTATTGGTATATAATTTCTAGTTTTAATATGTTAGTATTTTTTCATGAATTATGTCGCATGTCATTGAAATTGTATTAATAAATTTTTATATGAATCTATTCTGTTCATAGAAATATAGTAATGGGCTGACAAATCATGGTACAGACCAGCATGTGCCTCTTTCAAGTGACCATTAAACCCAAACATCTCAAACACAGAATTTTTTTTCTTTCAGTTGAAATTCAGCAATATGCCATCTGGTATTATGCTATGCACTTCTGTGGTCTTCAAACCAATGCTGTGGTTTTAGCTTTAGATATATTTATCCAGTGCACATCTAATTTTATAAAGGAATCTGAGAAAGCAACAGTAAGTGTTAGAGAATTTCATTAGTCCTTCTGCCGGACTCCCAAGTGCTTGTATTGGTTAGATTTAATAAAGAATTTGAAGCGTAAAATATTTAATGCCCCTATAAAAATATTTTCCCAGGGGACCCCAAAACATCTGTGTTTTTAGAAAGCACTAATCAAAGCAGAAATAAAAAATAATGAGGTGAGATCATTAGGAACAACATGATTGACAAAGTCAAAAAAACTGGAATGACAGAAAAGCATCTGTGGGAAATATAGCTGTGGGAAATATAGCTGTGGGAGATATAGCTGTGGGAGAAATAGCTGTGGGAGATATAGTTGTGGGAAATATAGCTGTGGGAGATATAGCTGTGGGAAATGTAGCTGTGGGAGATATAGCTGTGGGAGATATAGCTGTGGGAAATGTAGCTGTGGGAGATATAGCTGTGGGAGATTTAGCTGTGGGAGATATAGCTGTGGGAGATTTAGCTGTGGGAAATATAGCTGTGGGAGATATAGCTGTGGGAAATGTAGCTGTAGGGGATATAGCTGTGGAAGATATAGCTGTGGGAAATGTAGCTGTGGGAGATATAACTGTGGGGTGTGCTCAGCCCTGTCGGTGGGATGAGGAGGAACCTGCCTATGACTATGATCGCTGCATCCAAGCATGTTGCTCTTTCCATTCTAGGACCCTTAAAACGTTACTGTTTTAATTATACCAAAGAATAATTCAATAAATAATGTCATTAGTATTTTTCCAGTCACATGGTCATTCATCCCAGTGTTCTGTTGTCAAAATACAGCTGTTTTTAGGAAAGCAGAATGATGCTTTTACTAGGAAAAATTTAACCAAAAAACATAAAGCCCCCAGTACAGATCTAGTGAAGGAGATTATAATATCTGACACTATCTGGGCTGTTGCAGACCTCCATGAGATTATGGACCTACAATTATACTTTAAATACAAACCTCTATTTGACATCTGTTCCATGCAGGCAGTGTTCCATTAAATTATTGTTGCAATGACACAGACAACTGTTTCAATCGAAATACCCAAAAGAAAGTTGTGCACAATAGATGAAAACATTAAGTAGCTGACATTGATGGGTTTAGCACACTTTCCCTTACCATTTTATACTAGCCAAATAGAAGAAGGATGGTGGGGTATGTTATAATCATAAATAAACTGTAAACTAATAAACTAATAAATCAAACATTTGACTATAAAGATATAAGATATGAACCGATGTCAGTTAAATACTGTGAAAGTGTGAGAACTGGTTTTAGCCATAAAAATGCAAAGGTTTCATGTGCTTGCATTCAATTTTCACAATAGCTAGAACTAGAATATCTTGAACATCCCAGCTCACCTCCAGTATTATAGAATGGCTAAGATGCCTGATCTAAGTGATTTTAAATGTGATATGGTTATAGGTGCCAGACGTAGTGGCTCCAGCAAATAAGAAACGGCCTTCTGGCATTTTTGCATGTCTCTAGCAGCAAGAGAATGATGCGATAAACAAAAAACAAGGTCAACAGCAGCTCTTTTACTGAAAACACCTTGTTAATGAGGCTGGTCAGAGGAGAATGACCAGAATCATTAAAGCCATCAGGAAGGCCAGAAATGCAAAAAATAACAGCTCAGTACAAAAATGTTCCCCAAGAAACCCTCCATCACTGGACTGAAAGACCTGTCTCCCTGACATTGGTGGTCATGAAGTCCTTTGAATGTCTGGTGTTGGCCCATCTGAACGCCACAGGTCACCTGCTGGACCCCCTGCAGTTTGCCTACCGCGCAAACAGGTCAGTGGATGATGCAGTGAACATGGGACTGCATTACATCCTCCAACACCTTGACCACCCAGGGATTTATGCAAGGATCCTGTTTGACTGTATGACGACTGCACCTCCATGGACCCAGCTGTGCAACTCCTGAAGTTTGCGGATGACACCACAGTCATCGGACTTATGCAAGGTGGCGACGAGTCTGCATATTGGCGGGAGGTTGAGCGGCTGTTACATTGGTGCAGCCAGAACAGCCTGCAGCTGAATACGCTCAAGACAGTGGAGATGACAGTGGACTTTAGGAAACACCCCCCAGCACTGGTCCCCCTCACCATACACAGCACCCTTATGTCACTTGTGGAGACATTCAAGTTCCTGGAAACTATCATTTCCCAAGACCTGAAGTGGGACAGCAACATCTCCTCCATCCTCAAGAAGGCCCAGCAGAGGATGTACTTCCTGCAGCAATTGAGGAAGTACGATCTCCCACAGGAACTGCTGATCCAGTTCTACTCAGCAGTCATCAAGTCTGTCCTGTGCTCCTCCATCACAGTCTGGTTTGGAGCAGCCACCAAACAACACAGGATAAGACTGCAACGGACTGTTAGGACAGCAGAACGAATCATTGGTACCCCCCTGCCCTCCCTCCAGGACTTGTACACTTCTAGAACCAGGAAAAGGGCAGGCAAAATCATCACTGAGCCATCACACCCTGGTCACTGTCTTTTTGAACTCCTCCCCTCTGGCAGACGATTCAGACGTCTGCAGACCAGGACCAAGCACCACAGGAACAGTTTTTTTTCCCCAAGCCATCACCCTTACAAACATCTGACCTCACCATTGACCTGTATCTAAGATTGCACATTATATGTTGCTTTATGTACACTGTCTGTAAATAAGATGTCTTATATTGTATTTAATCTGTACTGTTTTGTTCTGTTGTACTGCAATGTACCGGAGAGACACCATCTGCCAGAAACAAACTCCTTGTGTGTGCCACACACACACACTTGGCCAATAAACCTGATTCTGATTCTGAAAGATTCAACTGAACACACAAATCATCCACCCTTGAAGTGCTAGCGAAGATAAAATGGGGTGCTTAATAAAATGTTCATTGAGTATACATAGATGTTTATGCTATATAAAGCATCAATTCAGAAAATCTGCTGATGCATGATTAATGCATTAGTAAGGAGTAACAAAAATGTAATCACTGCATTCCTGTTGTACAAAAGGAGAGAGTAACTGAGCCAGCTGTAGTAAAGTAACAGCTTGCCAATTCATAGTGAAATCCTTTAGCTTAGCTGAAGAAGAAAACAGAGAGATTAAATGGAAGATCAATATATCAAACATGGAGAATATGGTACAAATAAGTAGAAATGAATGCTGAACCTGATGCATCCACGATGTCTCAAACAGCATGTGTCATTTGC
>JAODKL010000107.1:8181727-8195627 GCA_026780765.1 Petrocephalus schoutedeni
GAATATGGTACAAATAAGTAGAAATGAATGCTGAACCTGATGCATCCACGATGTCTCAAACAGCATGTGTCATTTGCACTATACATTGAACATGTGCTGTGGAGGTCATTTAGCAAACAGACATTACAGGACATTACAAACTTTAAAATCTTAACACTGGACCTTACAGTACATGTTCATTTCAGAGACATTTATGTTTACACAAATGGTACTATTGCCACTGATGCTGTTTTCTTCCATTCTTTTACCAAACTACATTTACATTTGGGCAGTTAACTTGGCACATGGCTGTGTGTTCTGTCTCCTTTCGAAAACAGACTATTAACACAGGTGTGACAATTCCTGAGGGCACTTATTCCAATTAATATAGAAGCCGACCACTAATTAATGCCCATATTTAAATACATTGGAGGGGGTCCTGTCTTGTTTGTGAATTACTCCTTGACCGTTATATGAATATATTCAGCCAAAACCAATGGCGTCATAATGTCTGCAAGTTACTCTTCAGACAACTTTTGCCAGTGTAGATGCACTGGGGAAGAAGTTGAGGACTGTCATTGAGCTGGAGAGGCTGACATTTTTAGGTCATCCAAGCTGAAACTGGGGAGACGTAATTTCAGTGCAGAGTGGAGATTAAACAGACTAAACAAAAACCTGATAGTCACGAAAGCCACTGTTGAATAGGCCTTCAATGTCATGTCTAAAAAATATAGTGGCCCCTAAGACTACACCACAGGTGTAACAAACCCTTAGTTGCTTGATCAGATGCAGGACACCATTATAAGTATTTCCTGACAATTTCGTGAAGGCTTTGGGTGTATCCCATGAGTTTTACTGTCTCAAGCAGCTGTGGAGTGTTCTGACATTTGCCCTTCTATGGACCAGCTACCAGATTTAGGCCAGGGTGGTCAAACTTCATTATCCAAATAAACTCAAATTTCAAAAATATTTACATATTCAATGGCAAAAAGTCTACATTTGAATTTTTGAAGATTTGTGTAGGCTACTATTAGTCATGTAACATGTGTCGCTGAATTTATGTTTTGCTGTGAATTTATTCATCTGGCCAGAATGACTTTAGCCAGCAAAAAACTAGTGAAATAACAAGAAGAATATGACGATATAAGTAACTCCTGAAAACCTGAAAAGTACAGGCTGGTAACTTAGGATTTTGCAAATAATTTTTATTGTGGAAGACCTCCAAACTCAGCGAATTTTATCACCAAGATTTCAGAATACCAGAATAGCATTGCATTTGAAAATCCTGTCAATATAGCCTGTACAATGTCTGGTCAGAGTGAAAAATTAGGTGCCCTCCAACCCTATTTAGATGAGTTTGATAAACAAATGACAGCATTTTATTGTATGATGTTATTTATTTAGTTTTAAGTTATTTTATGTACATATGCCTTAGGTGAAAATATGGTGGCCTGCAGGCCAGATCTGGTCCATCTATAAAAATATTTACTGCCTGAATAAGTAAACACTTAGATAGATTTTGTATTTGTCATTAGCGGCCATTTTTCTTAATTATTTGTGGTTGGGGTTTCCCAAAAGTATACTTGCTAACTACATTTGCGACTTACATAGTTGGAACCATGCAACTGAATGGTTCCAACTATATACATGCAGTAACCAGGTTATTAAAAACACATGTGAATACCTGGATCGGGCTATTGCCATAATCATTTTATTCTCAATAAACCGATTACTGAGTACATGTACACATAACCATAATCCGTTATCAAAATACCAGTCCTTACTACCTTGTGACTTGAGAAACTGTCCCTCCTCTGCTCCGTATGGTCTGTCTCTTTTCAACATCCATTATGCTGTGAGTAGATTTGCAGCATTTTTAATTTTGCTTGTGTTTTCAAGATTTGCAGTGCTTCTGTCAATTGCAATGTGTCTATTAATTTGCCAGCCAGTTTTGGAATTTATAAATGTTTTCTCAATTTGCAGTGTATTTTTCAGAATTTGTGTTTTCTGAATCTGCAGGACGTTTTTGGAATATTTAAATGCTTTATGACTTTGCAGCATCTTGACACTTATGGGCCACTGTAGCAAAGTATACATCTGCTTACAGCTTGGTCTTAAATTTCACTTGAAGCAGCATTAAAAAGATTAGATTAAAAAGTAAAAAAAATTCACGTCAGGATTTTTGCAGACAGTCTGTAAAACTGTACAACTTTTCTGAAGACTGCATATTGACTTGCAAGTCTGAAGTGTATCAAAATCTTTTAAATGCAGTAATGGGTAATGCTATGCTTGATCGCCAAAGCAGGTGGCAAAAAACATTCACTTATGATATATGATAGCTAGTTGAAATTGCAAAAGGTAGACTGTTGTACCTGTGAGTAAGGACCTAAATTAGACATCTGAAGGGTAGCATAACCAGAGAGTCACACACTATGTCCAAATACAGGAGAATCACTGTTGGCAACTACTGTAATTGGATCTAGTAGTGTTCTTCTGTGGAGATATTGCAAAGGACGTTCCATTTGGAGTGCACTGCACGAATGCCGGAGTTGTGCTGGATTCTGTGCCTTTCAGTATTCCCAACCTCATCTTGAGGGATGACAGAGTGCTGGAGATGCTGAATGGTGGCTGGACCCATTACAAGTGTGCGTGTCTGTGTAAAGCAAGGCCACTATCCAGGGATTTGCATGTTCTCGATGGTGTTTAGTGGACAGTTTGGTGTTGTAGTGGACCAGTGTTCACTTGCTACAGGAAGTGGGGTCTTCTATGAAAGGAAATAAAATTACTTATAAATGAAGTTAATAAAATAAATTAATATTTTTAACTATACTGGGATGGTGTTCCTCGCATTGCAGTTAAAAAAAAGACTTGCCTGAGGGTTATCTGTTAGCTCTAGAAACTGAAGGAAAGGCTCATTTTAGATTAAATCAAATGATCATAAACCCCTGGTCCCATGGTAAAATTCTCTCTTTACCTAATTAAACAATAAAGAAAGGCCACTTCCATAAGAAGCTTAAGCTACCCACTGTGGGTATTGCCTATGTTTTGTCCATTTGTCTCACTGTCTGAATCCATGTTCAATACAGTGAAACTCATCTACTCAGCAGGTCAATGTTTTAATTAAGGAAATACTGGGCAGACAGAGGTGGTTCTTTTCTCTGACAGAAACGTGTCAGAGTAATTAATTGCTCTAGATAATGAGTAGTGGTAATTAAAAAAGTATTTGGTAAGGAGTCATGAGGAAACCTGGAGAAGAAGAAAACCGTTTTCTTTCCGGTGCCATAATGCATTACTATTATATAGCTATGCTTCTGTTCCATTAGCTGAAACATTATCTTTGCTGTATGCGTCTCACATCAAGTAAGTCACAGCAGAGTCACGACAGGTGTTTTCCTCAGTGGACCGGCACTTTCAACTAAGTTGCTTCTTTACACAAGGCGTGAACACAGTGCAGGTCACTGATTGCATTTGAGTGCTTTTTGGTAACATCTGATAGCAGAATTAGCTGTTATGGAAATAGCTTGATACTGAGCAGATGACTCGATAATTTTTCCATGTTACCATTATTAGCCAAATCCATTTATAAGAGCTGAAAACGATAGTGAAATATAATAACAATTACATAAAAATTTCACGTGTCATTCTGTGACAGATGATGGAAAATAAAAATTAGGTGTAATGGTTTTTTTTTTTTTTATATAAATACACCTAAACAAGTTGCAGTTATTATTTGTTTTTCAATTTATTGTACATGTTCCTGGTTAAATTTGATTTGCTGTCATTTTTGAGGAATAATACAACTTTGGTCTGACCCGTTATTGATTTGTTCCATCCAATTAAACCCTGAAGTTCAGTTGTTGGTTTACACCTAATGGGATTGTTAGATATCAAAGCAAACAACAGTCCAAGGTGAATCTGCCACGGATCTGCAAACAGGCAAGATGCAATTGTATTTACTGGCAGTGGGGATCGGGAAGTAGGATAAATACCAGGATGACAAACATCTTTCATAGGAGGCCCTGTCCGAAGCACAATTAGAACCTTACTGATATGTGACAATTTGTCCCTGGTGGAGAGTTACACTGCGCTCACCAACCCATCCCAGTGTTAGTTTCTCTATTCAAAAATAGAAATGTCAATAGTCTGGAGAGGCAGACTGTTTTGGATGTGACCTACTTTGCTTTCACAGTCTTTGCTCCAGACCCAGTTTTTAAGGACTGGCATCATTACCCAGCGAAGTCTCTTTCTCCTCCACTCGGTGCCGGCATCAAGGTTTGCAGTAGTCAATCCATTGGGCCTCCTGTGGGAGGAAGAGGGAGAGGGAAAAAATAAGCTTTTCACAATCTAGGTTACTAGTCCACAATGGGTTGAGTTTGCGGCAAAAATAAATACCATAATACATGGTAACCAATGACAACAAAGCAGATGGAACCCTGGGATTGCCTTTCAGCTTTGTTTAAGCAAACAGTGGCCAGTTTTAAAAATATACAAATTTATTCCTATTGAAAGAGTAATACCGTACTGTATACTGTGCCATCTTAAGGGTTCTAATTGGGGCATTCATTGATGTGGTTCTCCAAGGTCCACTTCAAGCACAGTGGCCCGTGGCTCAGATGCGAACACTTTCATTAGTACTAAATGTCGCCCTAGGGCTCAAGCATGTGGCTACACATTTGTCCCATTTCAACATTATTACAGTACCAGTGGCATTACATGAATAGTATGTATCAAAAAATGTCACAGAAATGTTGTCATTTGCAGCGCCAAGATGTATATTATTGGGTGATTCTGTATCAAAAAAAAAACTGTATCAAAGTGACATCAAACTATGATAAACATAATTTGACTGATTTTTGTAACTCAAGTGACTAAAATAGAATGTAGAATTTTATTTCAGTTACATTCAAGTTACATAGGAAAACAATTAAAATTTTACTTTAATTCCCGTAACTCTCCTTACCGTTATGGTCAATAGCAGACCAACTTAAAAAAATCTTTTTTGCTGAACTTTTTGCATTTACTCAAATGACCACATTAAATGAACAGCACACTGCATCAAAAGTAGTGTTCTATATATTTTTAATAACATTTCAAATGAAGAAACTCTCATTACCAATATGCTAAGAGGTTATTTTATAGCTCAATTTTTCAACAAAAATGTTTAACAACAAATAGTTTATAGTACAAAAGATGTGGAGCATAGTTAAGAACATATTATAGTAAATAAATTAATTTCTCTGAAAACTAAAAATATTAAAATATCTGTTTATTTTCATGCATAATGAAAAGTCCATTGCAGAGGATGTGATTTTATGTTCCGATAATGTGAAAGATTTCATTTTGCCTAATGGAATAGCTCATTAGGATAAATAGAACATAATTAATTTGCATTTTGACTAGCGTTACAAAGATACAAATTTACATTTAATATAATTCAGGGTTTTTTTGAGCTACTTTGCCCAAATTTCCAGCAAGACAAAAAAATCTCAAACAGAAGAAGTGGCATCTTTATCATCAAAAGATTTATCATAAAAAAACATTCAACATGTTTATAAAAAAAGGCCTGGACCATGTCCTCTGGTTAAAGGCTGAGTCTTTCTCCTGAAATATCATCAGAACATGACAAACACTTGCCAAACAGTAGTGATGGCCAAAGCAAAAGAACAATTTGCACTATTTTCACAACCCACTAGGACAAGCTCTCTGTTCAAAGTTCAAAGGGTTCAAAGTATGCCAAAAGGGAAACCAAAAGGGAAACCAAAAGTGAAACCATGAAGTGTCGTCTTTGCCATCACTACCAAACAGCATTTGGTATTTCAGAGTCTGAGATAGAAGATGAACGGGTTATTTTAGTTAGCGCCAACAAAACGTCACCTGACATTCTTCCTATTGCTTCTTAATTTTCTGTGGATTATTACTGTGTGCATTTCTTATGGACTGAATTTTACTGTGGACTTTCCTTTTGAACAGGCTGCTTTGGACTTACCTGGTCTCCCGGTGAGTTGCCCTCTTTTGTCTGTTGTCTCCCTTATTGCATTCTCTTATTTGTTAAATGGCTGTGAAAGATGATTAATTGCTGACACACCACAGCACAACAGAGAAATGTGTGCTCTGCATTTAACCCATGTGTGACACTGTGACTCAGTAGTTGACAGCTAATTCATCTGCTCAGGGTGCAGTGCTTTGGGGCAGTTTCCTTGCCCTGTGTACCTCAGTGGTACTTGTGCATCGAGGATTGAAACTGACAATCTTCCGATTCCACAGTCATCACTGCCTACAGTGTTTGCACTTCACCGCAGGTCCTGACAAGCAGTAACAGAGAAAGTTTGGTCTTAAATTATATTGAAATAATATTGTGCATTCCGTATATCAATGGTGAGGGGAATTACATCGTGATAATTACGTCATCGTTTTATCAGCCAGCCCTAGGTCAAACTCGGATGAAGTCGTCTTCTTTGTTGAAGTGTACATAAATTAACCTGAGATATGGGAAAATTATGTTGAGAAATGCATCCAACATTGGCTTGGTTTTGGTCAAGTAGAAGTTACGTCTACTTACTGTATACTATTTGTAATTTGAACACTGGTACACTGTTCAAAGGTCTGGTACAGACCTTTGTTTTCTGGGATGCTTTTTCTGTATTGCATATCACTTTGGTCCCTGTGACTAAAACTGTATCCGGCACAATTTAAGGCAGTTCCCTTCTCAACTTAAGGAAGATCCAAAACCCACAATGCAGAGTCTAAACAATGAGTGAAATCAAAAATGTGGCAAGTATACAGCTGTAGGTGTTTTTGAACAAAATCTTTTAGACATCCATGTTTGAGTTATTTATCCTTTGTTAATTCGGTAGGTCATCATGGAAGTGGAAAATTTTAAAGCCATGTGTAGGCTAATACATGCATTTTACAATGTCGACCTACAGTGAGAGACAGTGGGAACACGTGTGTACAGGCACAGGTATGTGCAAGCATGTGAGAGGACTACATGCAGCAAGCACATACTATGGGTAGCTTGTGATGATCGACACAGTTTGCTGAGTTCAGTACCCTTTTACTGCCCTCCAAAAAATGGGGGAGGGGTGGGGTGGATCAGGGTCCCCATATCCCTGGGGGGAGTTTTCAGGGAGGTGTCTCTTTCAGTGGGGACAGACATGTCAATGAGCAGATAAGTTCTCCCCTTCTTATCCTTCACCACTACATCTGGTCTGTTTTGATTCATTTATCAGTTTGTATTGGCATGTCCCATAATATAGTAGCCTCATCGTTTTACCATTGACGGCTTGTGCTCGTAATATGTGTCTTTGACTTGGCTATTTTCAGTATTTGCATATTGCCCAATGGAACTATGCTGCTGCATTGTTGTATCTTTATTTTGTATGCATTCCATTTTGGCCAATTCTGAGCATTGTCTCTTCCTGTTTGTTACATATCCTACATATCGGGGGTTGGTGCCGTCTTTCAAGATCTTCAAGAGTTTCTGTAATAGATTAACTTAATACATTGGTCTTAAGCAGCAATGATGAGCCCTTCAGTTTCCAAATTCAGGTCTGCTGTTTTCAGCCAACAGTTTGTTTGGGCTTGGGCCACATCTTTGTCATTTATTCATGTCAGATACTGTCCATATAAAGGATTTTCTTCCCTTTTGCTCCACGTTGTTCTAGGGCTTGATGTTCCGCTCTCATTTTTGACCTACAGGCAGTGTTGATCATTTGTCTGAATTTGGATCTCTAGCATGTTGAGCTCTCTTCTGAGTTTGGTAGCTTTGTGGTGTACTGCTGCTGTTTTCTTAGTTCTTTCATGGTCTCTAGCTATCCTAAGGAGATCTTCTTTGTTTTCACAGTATGTATCCAGACCAGTCGTAGTTGCTATGGTTAGGACCATGTAACTGGGTCGAACTATGTTAGTTGCTAATGGGAGCTTTTGGGAAACGCACCCGGTTATGAGCGTTCCTCTGAATATGATGCTGAAATCCCGTTATTCAATGCGACAGTGATGTAACTCCACGGGCCCTATCCATGGGATAGTAACTAGGGCTTATTTTTGGGGTAGGACTTATTTTCGGGAAAACGCGGTAGTAGTAGAGTAATGTAAATTACATTATATTCCAATTAAACGATTTGAGGACCTATAATTCAGCCTGACTTTTCTAATATATACATTATGATATGCATCAATATCTATGGCTTCGCTAACCGTTCATGATTTATGACTGGTTCTGACTGAGATGCATTCTGGCCCAAAGGAGTTGCACAAGGTTTGATTTTGGATGAACTGGGGTGATAAGCTTGATGGGGCAGGAGGATAGAGATTTTATGAGGGAAGTGTTTAAGCAATGATTGGACATGCAGAGGGCCTACCACCTAATTTTTTCCTGATTAAAAAGAAATATAAAACATTTTATTGTTATTTCCCATTAGTGCTCTTATGGTGACATGAAGTTTAACTTCTAGCAAAGATGAGAGGAATTCACAAACTTTTCATTTGCTCATCTGTCCTCCAGTGAGACATACCTCAACAGACCTGTGGGATCTTTTTCTTTAGAATAAACGTAGTACCTGGGGAAGATGGCTTGGTAATCACAAAACAAAACCAATTCACTTCAACCCTAGGGGGAGTCCCGGAACCTTGAAGCCAGATAAATAGGTTTAATTTTGTGTCTTCAGACAGTGGTATGTGATAAATTGGCCCACACCTTCTCTCTGGCCCAAAAAGTATTGGACACTATTAAAGTATAACAAACTGGATGCACTGCACTGGGGAACCAAATGGATGCTTAAGCCTAAAAATAAGCAGGTGTGTACATCCCTCAGAATAGTTCTAATAACCCAATTATTTTGTTTTTATTAAACTATGGCCCATAGGTACAATATATTATACCAAAGCAGTCTGCTACAATAATAGGTGGTTGGCACACTGTAAATGCCCACTGGATTCCTTCCGTGATAGAGTCTTGCAAACAACATGGACTGATCGAGAGTGTGAATCAGCTATGGGATTCATGGTTACTCCAGGGGAAGGCCCGCACCATGGCACCCGACCACAAGGCCTGACTCTTAGTGCTTCAATCCATTCTGTCTCTCAGCATCTCTGCGGAAGCTGTGCTGACAGAATCAGTAGCACAGAAGGACTGCCACGGGACTCCTCAGGAGCTGGTGGTATGATGCATACACGATGCAAGCAGGCCAGCTAGCAAAGGGAGGAAGAGCTTGTAAAACACTTTAGTATGTCAGTCACTAGAAACATCCCTCCCCCCAAATCATCTTTGTTTTCACACATACACACCGAAGCGTGTCTGTAATCTTAGTTAATTTGTGTAAAGTCAAATGAGGTAAAAAATGGGGTAAATATTGCAAGTCTGAGTGCAAATGGTGCCTGTTTTCCAGCCTGTGAAATATCTAATGTCTACCCTGTGGGAGTGATTACCACAACAGAGACATAACAGAAAGGCCCACAGCATGGTATCCTCACCATTTAAGCTTCACCTTCCTCCCCCACTGTATCACCTTTACATTCATGTATGTTTCTAATTATCTAGGCCACATAGTTCCCCACTTTGTAATACTCCTCTCTCCAGCCCCATTGAAATGAAGAGTAATAAAATATAAATAAATTGTAACAGCAATAAATATTCCATCACCTCTTAGCCATTTTGAAAGCCCACTTATGTGTAATTTTCCTGATCTATAACTGTATTCCCATGTAAATCATGCTTGCTCAGACCTGTGGTCTCCAATAGACAGGAATCATGCCATTAGTGGACAACCTTTTTCTTTTTGGTGTTACAACGTGATGCCTACCAGGAAATAACTCAGGTCAATGGCATCTGACTGATCTGCTAGGCCTCACCTGTCACTAAGGCATTCCTGCACATTTGTGCCATGTGCTTTTATTCAGCTCTGGGGAGCAAACAGGGGAAAACAAAGGGGCCACGTAGGGCCAAAACACAGGAGCTCAGGTTTAGGGTATCACAAGCATACACAGGGGTTGACATCAATGACCAGATTAGGGAGCACAGGACTGGGAAGCACTTTTATACAGGGTTGACGAGGGGGCAAACAAGCAGCAGCTGGGGTGATCCATACGAGGGCTGAAACAATCGGAAAGACAAAACAAGCAACAGGTGTGGCTCGTTGGCCATCCCGGAGAGTGAATGGGAGGGGCAGGAAAGCAGGGCATGACATCATCTCAGCCTGAACTAGTGGATATTGCATATTTTGAAAATATTACCTACATTTTCAGGGGGTCAGATATAGAAAAAAACATGAACAATGATTTTGTGATCTGGAAAGCGTTAAACTACAAGTAGTAACCCTAAAAATGTATAATTTTATGAGAAATAAAATCACAAACTGATATAGAACAACTTTTGATAACACTTTACTTGAAGCTGTCATCTATAATATAGAAAAAAATATGGATTCTTTACTTATGCATTATAATGACCAGTATAAGAATTAATAAAGCTTTACAGCATCTTCTCATGAAAGTCATAAGGTATTATAGTGTTGATTATAATACTTTATTAGCTCCAAGGAAGCTCTCAACTATAGTTCAAGTATAAACTAAGGTAATTAATTGAGTTGGTGGAGAAATTTAACAAATGGCTAAGGTGCCCCTAATGGGAGGTTTGGGAACCAAAATGGTGATCATCTAGGTATCCTGCAAGATTTTCTTTGGGGAACAGAATAAATTCTTGTTTGATAATTTGCATATGTTCTAATGCTAAATTGTGCATGTTTTTCTTCTGAGCAAATATATACTTGCTATACCCAGAGAAATTCCTTTAAACTTTTTCTTTGAATGACTAAGACTTTTGCACAGTGAACAAGAACACTATGGGGCTCAAACTGACCCGTTCCACACACCAAGAATCATAGAATAAACTGTATGGGAATTCAAACACCAAATGACAGCTTCCGGCTGTGTCTTACATTCTGGGGAAAAAATGAAATTCTGCGCTTTTAAGTCTAAGTCACTGGTAAAATCATATTAGACATATTATTAGTGAAATTTAATATACAGCTTGAAACCACAACCAACGGGTAACAGATGTGGACCAGTAAGTAGAAATCTAATTTGAATTTTCTATGTTAATAAAATGCTGATAATGTTAAGGAAGAAACTCAATTTAAGATATGGCTAGTTCCTCTCTTTATTGAGTTATTTTGAATTGCCTTGTTTGAAACAAATAAATGCCTTTGTGTTATTACCTTCTCTTGTATTGTTTCTGCTACATTTTATAGCAGTGGTCTCCAACCATATTTGGCAATGGTAAAATTAATCCGATTTCTAATGTGTTATGCACTCTAATCATCTACTGCTAGCTCACAGTTGTCACATTTTAATACCAATCACAGTAATCCCCTTTTCAACCGGGTATTTAATACTTTACCCTTAACAGAATATTTTCCAAACGATCCACAGTAGCACAGAAAATGATAATAATTTGGCTTACTGTTAGGAAATAGGAACTTCACACCTCATCTTGTGTGGAGTGGTGGGCAAAAGTGAATGGGCTTATGTTAATAAGCACTAATTAGGTGGCACGGCGGCACTGTTACAGTAGCTCACACCTCCGCAGTCGGTAGTTGAATTTCCACCTTGCTTTTGGTGTGTGGAATTTGCATGTTCACCGTGTCATGCAGGTTCTTTGCAGATTCCTCCTACCGTACAAAAACATGCCATTAGGCCAAGTAGCATCTTTAAATTGCCCGTTCTATGGGTGTGGCCTGTGATGCCGTGAAATCTTATCCGTATATTCGTTGGAAAACTTCACTATTGTAATATTATAACATGCATTATCTTCTTACCTCCTGTATTTATTTTAGCTACCCACTACCACTGACATGAGACATGGTAGGAAAACATAGGGGGTTTGGGGAGGGGTTGAATGGGGATTATGGTTTTATTAAACAGTGTTAGTTCAGCCCTCTTCTCAGGCAAGCCTGTGTATTATAGCACCACTGGTTGTCAATCTGTTTTAACAGTTTGCTTTATTACCATAACAATTGGTGATAAAGGTGATAACGAAATATGAGAATAAACACTGTGCCAATTATTGTGCCGGGGGGTGATACAAAAACAAATGCCATAGCTAGCAGATAAAAGGTGGATGTAATGAAACAGTTTGGAAGAAATAAAGAACACAATATTGTTTGTGCTACGGATCTTAAAGGATACAGATTTTTATACGACTAAGGGCTACATCAGTGCAATGAAATAATGTTATCCTTATTAAATTTACTATGTTGTTTGATTTAACATGAAAATAAATTGTATTAATGGTCAAGAATCATATTGAGTAAGGTTTGTATTTTGAGTTGCTTGTGATTCAGTTAGATCAACCTATTGATAGGTTTTAGCTTGAAATAACAAAATGCAACTTTATGAAGACTTTATTATTGCAATTCCAGCAGGGTAGAATACATTTTCTGAAAATAGCACCCTGCTGCCGACCTCACAATGCAATGAGTGGTGTAGATAACATGAGGTTATAGCAGAGCAGACTGGTAAATTTCAGCGTCTGGAAGGCTGAATGGCCCAGAATGGAAAAAGTTCAGACTGCATTACATGGGAAAGGTCAGTCCTGGTAACAATGTAAGCTCATTGTGCACTTGCTGATATGGAGCATTATTCACTATATCAGTACCATGCTGAAAGCCTCTTCTTTAACCAACCCCAAGGAATGTTAGTTCTGCTCCATGTATAAATTTGTAGACATTTTTCCTTCTGAATTTTGCTAAACTGGATAAGAAATCATGCCATGCATCTTTGCAGCTGCATGTATTTTAGCTGTATTTTTCATTTTATTTATAATTTTTTTTTGCATAAGCGGAATTCTTGAATGATTTTTTTTGTGATCACTGTTTTTAATCCACCACATCAACACTGTATTTCTGTGGAGGTTTTTAAGCATTTCACACAAAATTCAACAATTTAAACAATGTATGCAAATGTATAAGTACAGTTTTCATTGAAATCCAGGTCATCAAAATCAATTGAATTGTCTTTCTGTTATATTTCATTCCATTCACATGTCAAAGTATACTGTAACGTAAAGTATGGATTTTTGAAATCTAGTGTTTGGCAGCATCATGTAAACTGATATATTGACTGCACTTAAAATCTTAGAAAATTTTAACAGTATTTTAACAGTGTTGAGAAAAAGTGTAGACATCTTGTAAAAGCCAATTATTTACAAATAATATATAATACATATTATATTTTATTTCATTTTCAAATGCTAACTTGAATATGAAAAAACCTGTCGATAATTTTTCTAACTTGCTTATTCCATTTTTCCGCTTAAATTGAATAGGAGTTTAATTTTTCCATCCTCTTTGTGTTTTCCTGCCTCGGGTTTTAACAAAGAAAATATCAGATTCCATCACAGTGCTTCTCAGTAACTCTGGACACATTAAAAGGGCCCCTGTTGGAGGTGTTCAGGGCCCTATGACTATTCACATGATTTGGGATGGGAATACATCTGTCTTTCTGTAATTCGCGCTGACTGAAACTGTAAGCACTGGGGGAAGTGAGCCCTCTCTGTCTAACTCATATATATCTGCATACAAGGTACAGTGCCATGCAAAAGTATTCACCCCCATTCGGTCTACCTTGTTCTCTTACAACCTGGAATTTAAAAGGAATTTTGGGGGGGTTGTATCTTTTAATTTACACAACACAATTACCACTTTACAGATGCAAATTATTTTTTTTATTGTGAAACAACCAAGAAATAAGACAACAAAAAAAAGAAAACCTGAGTGTGCATGACTATTCACTCCCTCCCAGAGTCAATACTTTATACAACCGCCTTTTGCAGCAATTACAGCGGCAAATGTCTTCAGGTACATCTCCACACACTTGGCACATCTAGACACTGGACAAGTTGGTTGGGTGCTGCTTGTGTACAGCA
>JAODKL010000107.1:8216398-8239312 GCA_026780765.1 Petrocephalus schoutedeni
CGGGATAGGCTCCGGACCCCCCGCGACCCTGAACAGGATAAGCGGGTTGGAAAATGGATGGATGGATGGATGAATAACGAGCAGAACAAAAGCAGGCACTTAAATATACAGAATGCTGGAACTAAGGAGGATGACCAGGTGCAGAACATAAGAAAAATCAACCAATCACAAAGCTACAGGACAACGAGCAACAGATGAAACAACCAACAAGCACGCTGAAGAAGTGGGCAGGAACACAAAAGGGGCAGATGGGTGCCGACCCCGACAATAGTACTATTACCAAAAATAATGCTGTATAGTTAATGCGCCTAGTTTAATAAAATGTCATGTTTACAATGCAGAATATTTTTTCATTAGAATATTTTTTTCATACTTTGCCAAACAATCTAAAAGACAAATACAAGACATTTTACCTATAAAGGAAACTTAATTGTATAAGGAATTACCCTAACAACATAATCATCATTATCAACATCATCTTCAACCATAAATACCTGAAGTAAAAAACCAATAAGACCCCATTACATGGGTAGAAGATTCCCAATAGGGATCATTATGATAAGCAACAGGGGTTATTTAGAAGAATCTAAGAACCATTAGGGATTACTAATAATTACAAGAACTATTAGGAGCTGGCAATAAAAGCCATCATAAAGCATGAAATAGACCAAGACCATCAGGTTACCATTAAAGAGAAACCAGTATGACTCCACTGCATAGGCAGAAGATTCTCATATGGATTAAATTACGTAAACCACCAGGGTCCATTAGCAACAATGCATACCATTGAGAGACCATTATAAACTACTAGGAAAATTTTAAATTCCAGTATGAATCAGTAGACACGCTTAATGGTTTATAATGATTTTTTTCACACTAGGGATATTACAGACGATATGAACTAAATATGTGGCAGGTATGATATGAACTAACTGTGTTTGGGAGAGAGAGCAACGTTGTCTGCTAAATGACATTTAAGTAACTTACTGAAAACACTAGCTAGCAAAACTAAGTGTATTGCATAGAAAAACTTTTTAAATGCCCAAGAACAAGTAAAACACAATGTGAACTATGCAATGTAACCATGCATCTATGTAAAGTAAATGAGCTATCTAAGCACAGCAAAGCAAAAGCTAAGAAGATACCACAGGGTCTAGAATAATTTCTCCTTCTCATGCACATGAGTGACTGCCAATGAGAAATGCTGAATACAGATCAGATGACAATCGGCAACCCTAGTCGGAAGCTTGGACTTTTAACATTGTGAAAATATACTACATTCAGCATAATGTATGTTTAGCAATGTTCTGGGCTTCTTCCATATTATCTGCTGTATGGCATCATAGCTGCGAGATGTCTTTCAATCAATGTGCAAATGAAACTAAAATGTCCTTCCATTAACTTTCTGAGTAAAGAAATATTAAAGTGTGAATATTAAGGCATAGGCTGGTAGAGGCATCTCTCTTTCCGCTATGGATGGCTGCTTTACTCGTGAGAGACTTCTCGATTCAACACATGCTGCAAAACAACTATAATCCTTGTAAGCATCTCAACAAGTTTATGAAACAAAGGTTATGAATACAAAGGTTAATGGATAGAAAATTAACTGACCTGTATTAAACCTAATTTGTATAGAACTGATAAAGCAAAATGTAAAACAAGTGTTGCTGAAAAAAAAAAAAACTTATTTTATTAAGCAAACTAAGTTTTTTTTTTGTATGTCATGAATCCTTCCTAAACAGCACCTCTGCAAATGAAAAATCACAACATTGTGTTGTGCTGCTCTAAGTTCAAATAAATTAAATAAGGTCTCAGAACATTAATTTTATGACCTATAAATGCAGTGTCATGAGGCAAACAGTGTAGGTACTCTCTGCATTCACTGTGCAATTCAACAATTTCGCAGAGAGCAGTTTTTAAAAGGAATGAAGAATATTTAGATGCAGTTTCACATTCAGCTTCTTTTACAGTACCCCTGGAGATGAAAATACCTTGGAGAGATGCTTAGTTATTAAGCTATCTTTTTGAGATCAAGCCATATAACTAGAAGATTCAGCCATGTGCAGTAATCGGGCCTTTGCTTCCTCATTAAAAATGTTGGATTAAGACATTATCATTGTCTTATTTTTTATATATACGGTATACTTTGTTACTGTTCTTTCATTTCATGTAGGAAACACGCTATAAAGGACTTCATAGAATTTAGCTTTTATACATGGATTTCCGTGTTTCATTTCAGCTCTTTTCCAGTGAAAATGAAGTCATAACTGTACTGACGCCTTTAGTAATGGTTTTGCCAAAATTTCAACAGGAAGAATCTCTTGAATGCAGAGTGAAGGCATGAACATCTGTGCTGAACATGTTCCTCTCTCCAGCAGCCCCCATAAAATGAAGGGTGCTCTTGCTGGAGATGCATGACATTTCTCCTGCTTTCATGTCTGTGCTATTTGCATTGTATATCATGGGCATGAGTGCATTTTTTCAATCAGTCAGTTTGTTGGGATGGTGGGATTTCTGTGGGAAATTGACGCTGTTGAAGAAGAGCCATATCCTGTAATTTGGGACTATTTCTTTTTTCACCAATGGGGCAAACAAGCTAGTTCACTGGCTGGATTTTTGGGTTGCCTTTCTATACCGCTCTTATTCAGGCTGAAATGCATTCGAAGTAATTGTATGACGTGTAGCTATTTAATTTTTTGCATGAGTAAAGATTAAAGATCAGCCCTGTACTTCATGGTCCTCTACGGTAAATTTTGCCGAGGGTTAGATCGTCATGACTAATTTTGCCCACCCACATACCTATTCGGCTAATGGGAAGTTGTATGTTTAGTTGTATGTGAAATAACATTACCCTAGGTGAGGTGCATAGTTAGACAGGACCAGTGCAGAAAAAAGAAAAAGAAATATGATGAAAAAGTAAGCAGAAATGGAATGTTCAGAATGGGCAACAATGGAAGCAGCGGAGCAATAAGCATTATGTAGGAGAAAACAAATAAACAGATGGATGGAGAGATAATTAAATAAATATAAAATACAAAGATAAATAATGAGCACTGGTAACTGCAAAAACAGTGCAAATGGCAGTAAAGCCTTGCGACTTGCACCCAATGCAACACGAAACCACACTGGTTAAACAAAGGGGGCAGGGGGGATGAAATCAAAATATGATGAGAACACCAATACAAAACAGTATGTATTGAAGTAGAAAGCAATGATAGATAGTACTTAATCACACACAGCCAAGCACAGAGTAATGTTTTATATTACCTTCCTTTATTGCAGTAGTTTTAACAATGCATTCATTACACGCTCCATTACACCAACACCTCCGATCACAGGGGCTTACGGATCACTCTGGGTTATTCATTACAGTCCATTTCTCAATTCTAACTAAAAGGAAGCTAATCGCATAACAAGAATTTATAACGATGTTGTTTTCTAATGAAAATCCTGCAGTTTGTAAGAGGGCAGAAAGACCTTCAGTCATCAAAGATATTTTCCAATTGCCCAAAATTAATATTATAGTCATCCCTCAGTATCCACGGGAGATGTGTTCCAGGGCAGCTCTTATATGACATTGTCTAGTATTTGCATATAACCTTCACACATCCTTCCATATACTTTAACTCATCTCTAGATTACGTGTAATACCTAATACAATGCAAAAGCTATGTACATAGCTGTTATATGGTATTGTTTAAGGAATAATTACAAGAAATATCTGTACATGTTCAGTACCAGAGGTGGGTAGTTCAGGTCCAGAAAAGTAAAAACACAGACATTACCAGTTGAGTATAAAGAGACACAGTCACAGAATATTTAACTTGTTGGTTGCTTTTTGGAACTTTTCAGTTGGTGTTTGGTTGAATCCACGGATGTGGATCTTGCAGATAGGGAAGGCCGAAATACATGCTATATATACAGCCTTTTCCATCTTCCTGTCACATATTTCGAACACAACTGGTTCTCTACAGTACTTGATGGCTGATGATAACTAGTTAGTCATCTAGCTAAATTTAACACTACTAATGCATACTTAAGTTCTAGAATTTTTTTGTCTTTTGTCTGTGGTTTTGAAAAGGTGCCTGCCCACAAATTTGGTTTGTGCAATGCCCCTGTCCAAGTGGACTAATATGACACAATCCAAGTCACAATATTAAAATATCAAATCAAAAGTGCAAAAAAACAAACAACAATTAAAAAAACAAACTAATTATTTCAAATAAAATAATACTAAAACTTTAATTTCAAGCTTCAATGCTGGAAACCTTTATAGCAGTTATATAGTTATAAAGGCATTTACCTATTCACCCATTGACCCATAGTCCATACTAGTTCTGTGTGTTTGATTGGCTAATGCAGGTGTATCCCCACTTTGCTTTTACAAGAGACCTACATTAATACTTCATTAATAATAACCGAAAAAAATACAAACAAGGATTTTCACTTTTATAAAAAAGATTAAAAGCAAAAATAGCATTCAACATTTGTTTTATTGTTTTATTTACTGTTATAAAGCCAGGTGCTCCCTGAGCAGCGAGAGTGGCGCCCCCAAGCTTTTTCCCTGGGAACTACACTCAGCATCTCAGCATCAAGTCACTATATTTTTGAACAGTATCTGTGAGTATCTGTGCTTTATCTCCAAATGTTCTTAATTTTCCTATTGGTTATTGAAACTACATTGTTCACACATTGTTTCTACTTTGCATATGCTGTGTATTTATTATATTACTCCTGCTTTTACTATTTTATCTGTCATTTGGTATCATTTGGTAGGTTATTTAACATTGATGTAACTGATGCAATATTGTGGTTAGACTGAGACCATTGTACCAGTTGAATTAATACCATTCAAATGAGCGCAAACATGCCTCTTGCAGTCACATAAAGCACCTAATTATTATGCATGGACTTCTTGTAACCTAGATATATGGTATAAGAGGAGAGGAGGAAAGGTAGGAATGGGATTTTAGAAGCCATTTTGCACGTACTGAGAGTTGCGAGGGGTCTGATAGATACGCCAGAGTGAATTTGTGAGTCTGGTCTCTTCTGAGCCATCTTGACAGTTCTCATAGAGGTAAGACATGATGCAGGGCAGAGGGGTCCAGGGTCACAGGTTCCTGTCAGAGCCAGCAGTCATATACTTTCTACTATACTTTATGCTCAGTAATGTTTGCTTTGCTAACACTAGACAACAACAATGGCCTCAAATAACTTTCCAGATACTTTTTTCTCTGCTCGAACTTTCGTATTTTCTTGATTATGGTGTCTGAAAAATGTATAATCGTCCAAATACGCATGGTTTCTCTTTTAATCTAATAAAAAAATAAGAAACATGTCTTCATACTGTTATCTTCAACTGTGAAATCATATGCAATTTTTTCAATCATTGTACATGCCCGTACTGCCCTTGACACCAAAGGCCTTCTTGGTTAGCACTATACTGTGTGGAATGGAGTTGGATTATCATTGGTCTCTTTCCTTGATTGCCTACCGCCATATATGACATCTTCACTTATACTGCCCTGAGGCTACAAATAGCTGTATTCCATGGAAACTCATTATTAGCACTTACATGTGCCATAGTCCAAACATCACCTTGTCTGCTCTCTGCACATGTCCAGTGGGAATTATAGACCACAATGAAGTGTAATACCTAGGATGCACTCGATTTCACCTCTGATTTAATGTAAAACACATGATTTCCTTTCCAGAAATGTCTTCCTCAGTGTAATAAGAATTTTGATTTTGGATGAATGTGGTATTAGTTTTGCATTGCATGTTCTACACCTTTATATTTTCCATGTAATATATTCTGAACAGGAGTACCTAATCTGTATATGCAAATTTACAAGTGTATTTTTAAAAAACACCGTCTATTTTTACTTCTGTGTTATGATCTGGGATATTGTTCATTATAACCTAAATGTAAAAAGCCCACTGGTTTCTAAGTACAGTTATGACTCAGTCAGCCTGATCCATCCTGTCATGTTTTTTTGTTGCTATACATAGGGTTTATTTATTTTTTTATTTTTTCATGCTACGAGTGTGCATGTCACAGAAAGGAGGCCCAGACAATTGGACATGTCCCTGCAAAACAACCAAATGAGCTCCTCACCAGGAGGAACAAACGGGAGCTGTCCGGTGCTGATGGTGGAAGACAGCATGGCGCTTGGAAGCTCCCGGCAGAGCTCGGCTGCAGTCAGCTTGATCCATAGCTAGCCGGCAGACAGTCGTGCGGGGCTGGCTGACCCGTCTGCTTGTTACCGAGCTCCTCCGCTGCCTCTCTGCCGACTTCAAGCAGCAGTTTAATAAACAGGACGATATAACTGATGCAGAGACGTGAGTTCTGTGGAAATGAGGATAACGGCAACGCAAACGCAGCAAATCACAACATTGATCGCTATTACATATACATATAAGTTCTAATCCTGCTGTATATCGACACCCACATGACAAATCCCTGAACAACAGAATCTAAATCAGTTAATGACCTCATCAATATACAACCTATTTTACACATTGGCAAGCATCACCCTCAGCCGAGTAATGCCTAACTGCATACATCCCTCACTTTCAGTGTAAATTAAGGATGTCTGTACTGCGTCTGTACTGCTCTCTCAGTGTTAGGCATTAGTGTACCGACTATTCATTATTTGCTGTCTCTTCCTGGCTGTCTTGAAAACATATCTGTGAACATTTAATTAACATGGAATTAAAGGCCGAATGAAAATTAGAGCCCTATTATTATCAGAACTTGAAAGCGCACCAGTCTTTGATTAATGGCATACTCGAGTAGTTATTTTATTTTTATCAGCTGGCGGTTTGTGATTTGTTTTTCTGTAATAGAAACGGAACAGTGACTGAGCTATGCATTCTGTTTTTGCTGTTACCTTGCTAGTACCTGGATTAACAAAAGCATTCATTGAATTAATCTTTTTTAGGCTCTTTTGTGTGAAATATGAAGGTGTATTGATATGGCTGTATATAAATAATGGTTCACCCATCACCCCTAATAGCCACCACAGTCTGTGAACTGTACTCAGGGGATCTTATGCAACCTGGTTTACTTCTGCACTCCCCCCCACCCCCCACACCCATAAATAAATCATAAACAAACTGATGAATGCCATTGTCCTTCACAAGTACTTTGCTCTCCATGTTAATCTTGTCTCCTTCCAATTCATCAACGACTTTTTCCAGTACCTTGTCTGCCACAGAATCTCAGATCCAAGATTCAGGCACAAAGCAAGAGGGAAAAGCCATCATGTGGAGCTTTTAATTTTGGAAATATATAAGCTATTTGCTGACATCTGTGGCTGAGCCAGGATGATTTATAAAAGGCAGGGTGGCTATGGGACACTCCAGGGGTGGGTAAATGTCACACCCTGCTTGGCCATTAGTCTAAAATGAGCCTTCCTGTTGGACTCTCCTCTCTCCACTACCTCACTTGCACACATAAAAATAATATGCTATTTCTCACAGGTCAATAACACAAGCTCAAATTATGGTGGAAGGCAAAGTTGGAGCACAGCAAGGAAGTTGGTCGAGAACCAATTTCCTGGCGCTCTGAGACAGCACTTTGCTGCAGGAGGAACAGCTTTACATAGCAAGGTGTCATCATTACCATTATCTGCAGCATGTGGCTGGCAGGGATCAGACTTGCTGGCTGCTGGGGTTATAGCGATTCAGGAGCAGTACAGAACAGAAAATGAATGGTCAGCAATAGGGCTGCGCCGCATGATATGATACAATGGCCATTTCTCACTCAATAGGCCAGCTATCTCACTTCTCATAGGTCTCCCCCTGAACACACAAAGCCTTTGCCTGATCAGGCGGCAGGAAGCTAAGCACACGCCTCCTCCGATGTGTATTCTGGCAACGACTGGCTTGTTACTCTAAGAGCTGCAGGCTTTATCAAGCAACCTCACACAGAAAAGAGCACTGCTCTGTTGATTCCACCCACAGCTCTGTAGGTAACCTGTCAACATTTCTACAAAGCAATGAGAGTGACTGGAACACAGGTGTCTAACACAGCCAATGGGATGCTGGGTAATGTATGCATCCTCTGAGTCTGCATACTCCTGCAGGGTAGTGAATCAGGGTGGGGATCGAACTTCGATATACACAGTTCACCTTGGTTTGACCAGTGTGGGGCTGCCCTGAAACCTCTCTCTTTAAAGTATATAACCATGTTACGCTTAATAAGCTTTTGGATCCAGCAGTATGCAGTGTTAATTGTGTTTCAACAATATCATGTGGAGTGTATCTTTATTTTTTCCACAGATTATTTTAAACCATAATACTGTGTCGTACAAGTGAATTAGAACTTAACAATAGTATCTGTTTTACTTTAAATTTAACATAAGGAGATACCAGTACACTCCTTGGGGATGCTTCTTTTTAAGGTAACAGTAAGTCCATAAATAATCAACGGTAAGTACTGTTCTGGGAATTTGTGTTTTGAATAATTAGCCAACTCTCCTATGCAATTTAGATATGATAATTCATGTCCATCTTCCATTTTCTCACCACATTTCTTTTGAGATCGGCTTTATATATTATCCTTATATTGAAAAAGCCGCCCCAGGCAGCCCTTCCTCCGTATCTTTTTGGAGTTTCTAACAGAGTGGTGACCACATAGAGGCCTTAGTGACACTGAGAACTGATTTCAAGCTGGTGCTTAATTTTAAATAAACAATTACAAGGAACATGGCTCAAATTAATTAGATGGTGAAATCATTTCCATTTGTTTGAAAGGTTAGTAAATTACAATTGATTAAATGGTACACAGGAAGAGAAACATGGATAGGAGAACTTGATGATCTTACACACTGGTACGGTGAGCCTACCTATTGGCAACCACAAAATCAATGTAGCACTTTCCTTCAATGTCTTTTAAAGATTGCGAAAGAATAGCAGACTAAAGCTCATTTCCCATGTGCTATACACTTGTGTTTTCCCAAAGGTGGCAAGGTAACAGAACCTCAAACTCATAATGGGCCCTTGGAATAAATCACCTTGAGGAAACTTGATAAGGGTCCAATTTCACTTACTTCAAGCAAATAAATAAAGATGACAGGGTAAAAAAATATTTATATTTTATATTTATACAAATGAAAAGCTGAAATGCTATACAGTGTACATATTTTGCAAATAGTAGAAGGCACAATTTGAACAGAACATTTAAAACAGGGTTCAACTCAAGCAGCTCACTGTCAGGTTCAAAGTCAGAACAAGATCTATAAAAAGTATTGAATACAATGATGTGCTTAAACTTTGCAGCCAGTCAAAATCCGCTACTTAAGACAGAAACCTGTAGATTAGCTGTGGTCTAAAACCAGAATTAGCACGCCTAGTCCTGGACCAATCATATTTGTTTCTCAGATTCCTCTGACAGCAATGCCATGCATTTATATATGACATGCTGTAAAATTTGCTCAGAAAAATCATATTGAATAATAATAAAAGTATAAAAAATGCCCTGGGTTGCGAGCATGGAGATTAGTTTTGTAGGAATGTTGGATTAGCTTGGTATGAAATACAATTCTGTAAACAATTGGCCGACGTCTTTCTAAAATATTCATGGTGTTTCTCGACAACTGCATAACCCAGATAATTCTGAATGTAGCTGGAAGCCACAAAGCGCATTCTAGCTCTACATTTAAGGAACTGATTGTTTGGACGTGTAAGAAATATGCGAGACATATCACTACATTTTATAGGCCCTTATAAGGAAATTCAGATTAACTGCAGGTCATTAGAGAGATGCCTGTAAATTAATCACACATCAAGAATGAAGATATCTGTAAATCATTTCAAAATTAAGACAATGCTTTAAGGATACTATAATTGAATTTTGAATTGAATTTTAATAATTGTTGTATCATAAGAAGACTGTTTTAGTCGATTAGAGGGTACATCAGTGCATAAAAACTTACAATTATTTAAAAGTAGCCTCAGACGCAAAACATCACAACAGATTTTACTGTGTTATTATTTATTTAACAAAGATGAAGCCAAAATGGAGAAGCCATAAATACACCTATAATATGATAGCTTGTATAACCACCTTTAGCAGCAATAACTTGAAATAATCATTTTCTGTATAATGTTATCTATGGAAGCCCGTTTCCGCCATCTAGAGTAGAAAAAAAACTCGCATGTATCTCAGAATTCTGACTTAATATCTCGGAATTCTGACGTTTTTTTAGCCAATCAGGCAGTGTCACCTCCTCTGCAGGATGTTATTTAGGAATACATTACAAACACGCAATATTTTCATAATGTAATCTGCTGGCAAGTAGTCAGAATTCTGACTTAGTAAGTCAGAATTCTGAGATAAAAAGTCAGAATTTCGACTTAGTAAGTCAGAATTCTGAGATAAATGCGTGTTATTTTTTACTCCAGATGGCGGAAACGGGCTTCCATAGTTATCAGTCTCTTACATCATTGCGGAGGAGTTTTGGCCCACTCTTTACAACATTACGGGCAATCATTTATGTACAGCTCTCTTAAGGTCCCATCATAGCATTTCAAGCGGGTTCATATGAGGCTGTGTTTACTTAATTCTAAGACCTGCTAAGGTCCAGATGATGTTTTATAATTTCCTGATGCATAAAACCATATAACTAGTGTACTTTATTTTTCACATGACTGTTACTGTATGTATGTGAGGCACTGCAGTCATGATCGGTTGGTAAATTCATGTTTTGTGTGACATAGGGCACCAGGTAACTGCATTTGTGTGACATAGGGCACCAGGTAACTGCATTCTTAGCTGCTCATGGCCACAATCTATTTGAAGGTACCTGCAAATCAGATATCTTCGTATCTTTTAAAAATACATTTTGGAATTATTTATTATTCTTTTAAATATATCTGTAAATATTTCAAGATATATTTAATGATATCATTAAATTGCCAGTAACAAATGTAATTCTGTAATAATTCATTGAGGCAAATTATCCTTAGAGATTAATTATTTAGAGACACCTGGAATTTCATTTTAGAAATGTCTAAATAACAGAATTATCTATATATCATGAAATACATAATATGTACATCGTATTTAAAGACCACTGCATGAACACTTTAATTTGACATAAAATTGACTTTTTTGCAAATGGTATTTCATTGCCATAATAAAATATATTTGTATTTCTGTTGTATACATAAGTACAATTATACGTTTATAGTAATTTAAAATGTTTATTGGAGCTAGATGCTTATGCAAACACTGAAAAGCGTACATTTTCTTATTTCAGGTTGAGAATAATATTGGGTGGGACTCAGAGGGCAGCATGGTACCACAGTGAGTATCATTGTTCCCTTCTGGTTTGATTATTTAAATGGCACCCTGCTCTGTCTGGACAGTATTTTCTCTCTGTGTAGCCTGCCTCCTCCCAGTTTTGTCCTGCACTCCATAAACATACCATTAGTCTCTAAATTGGTGTGTCCACAGCCCCTGTGACCCAGCACTGAGCGAGTGGCTGGAGGATTTGCTGGCTGAGTTTAACTCAGTGTCTGGACTCAGCGTTTAGGGATCTCGGAACACTACTGTTACAGAGGTTCATTATTGTCACTAGTTAAGAACTTGCCAGAGTGGTTAGCAGCAGGTCTTAGATGTGATTCTTTTACAGCCAAATCAGCTTTAATCGGGGTGGCAAAGTGCCTGGATTGGTGGTGCTGTTGCCCCACACTTCCACGGGCAGCAATTGGAATCCTGCCTGCGCTCTGTGTGTTCTCAGAATGTGGTTGCGTTCTCTCTGTGTCGTTTCCTATGGCCTCTCTGGTTTCCCTCCTGCACATATCCAGTTAGGCTAACTGGTATCTTAATTGCCCATAGAGTGTATGTAAGTGCCCTGTGGTGGACTGCAGCCTCATCTACTATGATGGCTGGACAGGCTGTTGGCCGCCCTGTGCCCCTACTATGATGGCTGGACAGACATCCCCTGTGCCCCTACTATGATGGCTGGACAGGCATCCCCTGTGCCCCTGCTATGATGGCTGCACAGGCTGTTGGCCGCCCTGTGCCCCTACTATGATGGCTGGACAGGCATCCCCTGTGCCCCTGCTATGATGGCTGCAGAGGCTGTTGGCCGCCCTGTGCCCCTGACCGGGACAAATGCTTAGAAGAGGGATGGAATTGCTCGACTGAGGCTGCTTTCTCAAATGTACATGACTTTAAATAAAAGCTTTTGAAAAATTAATGAATAAATGAAAATAAAATATAAAGGCATTAATACCTGCAGGTATAGTACCAGTACATAAATCCTTGTAAGCTTGGAGAACAGAATTAAAAGATCTTATAATTTGTGATTACCGCACTATTTGCTAATTTATTTAACATAAATTTAGCAAGCACAGTCATGGATTTGGACCCCTCTGGCCCTGAATAGGACAAACAGGTACAGAAAATGGATGGATGGATAGTTCCTATACCCCAATCTGCTGTTCAGAAAAAAAGTAGTAATTTGTACCTTTAAGGGTACAATTACCTGTCACTGGTAATTGTACCTTTGAGAGGTGAACTATACCAGGGCAGTATCCTTTTTTTAGTGTACAGAATGTAACATGGTAGTGCCCCTCCCCCCCAAATCGTAACTAAGGCATTTTTTCAATACAAATGAACAAAACTTTATAGGCTAAATATTTTATTTATTCTGCCTTTAAAAGCATTCATTTCCTGAGTATGAAATGCCTGGGATGATGTTTATCTCCTTGCATGTTTTTTCCTGTGTGGCTGAAGAAATCCAAATGGGACATAAAGCCCTTTATTTTCTCTCCGCTCTCAGCATCAAAAGGTTAAAAATTGTATTTCATTTCCATGTCATTTCACCATTTCCTTTTGTGCAATGGATCCCAAAAGCTAGTTTGTTTTTAATGAGCACCTTCATTTTTTTAAGCATCGCCTTTCTTTCCAATCAGTATTGTTTTTCATTTTCCATCAGAAAGAAATTTTGATTATATCGTTATAGGAAAATATCAGCTCAATACATTAAGCTGGAAAGCTTTGAAAACATCAGGGCAGGATTAAAGAATTAAAATTCCGTCTCACTCAACACAGTCGAACAATCCTGCATCCCACTTGGGCACCACAGCTCTTTGTTTGGGACCTTGAGGTGTGTATCTGGCATGCTCATCAGCTCATTCCTCAATGCCAGGACCATGGTTTATTTATCAAAGCAGTGAGGGGCAGTCAAAAACCAATGAGAGTAGCAGTCTTTACGGCAGCATGGTGCAGCCACAGTCTATGTATTATTGATACAAAAATGAACTCACCATCGAACTCAGAAACAAAACCGGGTTTGGTGCTAGTCCAAATGTGATAAACTCTCTATTATGGCTGAGGAAGGGAAACTAGGTAATGGAAGTTCAAAAAGAAGCAGTATTTTATAATTCTAGTCTAATTGAAATCACGCAGTGTCAAGGCAGTATTTTGGAGCACTAAATCTTGTTATACCACCTATTTATCTTCTACCCTATTTTGTTGTATTGACGGCAAATAGCAGTATTGCTTTAAATAAAATCTGGGATGTCTGAATTCACATTGTACTTAGTAATGAGAATGCATTTATGCTGTCTTAGTTTTTGACCCTTAATGAACCACTGGGTCAATTTGACTGCCATAATTTGTAGATCTGACCCAGTTGCATGGTTTTTCTTCTTCAAAATGAATACGTCATATAACATTGGTCATGACTTTTACACATCATATAATTATTTTATTAGTTTCTTCTTTGTTGTTGGTTGGGTGTCCAGGAATAGCTATTAACGCGACATGATTTCTGCTTCCCCTGGGTTTTGGCCTGTCTAACAGGTTTGACCCACCTGCATTTGAAACCTTTCCTCATGTCCTCAGGAAACACAATTCACACAGCCTCCCAGAAGGGGATATGATTAACTTGTTAAGCTATGGTCAGAGTATCCTGCTAAACAAACTGATGACACTTTTGTCTTGCCTCCAGGGAATGACACCAGCATCTCGGTAGACTCACATAAGCACAATGACCTCTGACACAGTACGATTAATTTTCAACCTTGGCTCGCTCTGTTGGAAAGGTGAATGGAACCACATATCATAGGGTTGGGAGGAAGAGATCAAAACTTTACTTTGATATGGGAGGTGAAAAGGTCCAAAAAACAACAAAGAGCAACGAAAAAAAACGAAAAACAAGCTCCGTCATTCAGGACAAGGTTTATTTTCTTGGGCCCAAGAATAAGAAGAACCGAATATCGTTCACTAATAAAGCATACATAAAATCATGCATGAAAAATAAAATTCTCATCACCTGACTCAGTTTCAGTTATGTTAATTTATAATTATAGCTTCAGTCTTGAGCTGGGTGGCATAATGGTGTCCTATCTGCTAGGTTAGGGGTTTCTTTCCTGCCCTTGGCATTGCGTGCGTATAGTTAGCATATTTTCCTCATGCTTGTAACAGTTCTCTGGCTTCCTTCCTCCAAAAACATGGGGTTTGATGAATCGGCCTCTAAATATAGAATGAGAATGGGTATGAATGGAACTGAGGGGAGTTTCTCGGAATAATAAAATTGTCTAAATATCAATCAATATAAAGGATAAATTTGGTCATCTTGCAAGTTCTATAAAATATCTAAATCTAATTGTACATTTTTTTGCTGACTGAGGTTGCCTGTTATGGTGTTTTGGTGGCCACATTTTAGGGGACATTGTAGGCAAATACCCATTTAGTTTGACCTTGTGATAATTTAGCCAATACTAAATGTAGTGTCTCTCAACGTACATGCCTTTAACCTGGCAGAAGTGATCATTTTAAATATACATTCAGTGTTTAAGATACGGCCCCTTTCAATGCAGAGGAACAGCGGCTCTACTTTGAGGCTTTACTTTTACTCCAGGCTTAACCAAGACAGCCTTCGAAAGAAACACATCGATTTGCCTTGCTGCAGTTAAATGTTAGTAGAAGATGTTTTTGCTAGTTATTATTATAGTTCATGTTTACAATACTTAAACCATCCATCCATCCATCCATTTTCTTTCGCTAATTTGGATATTTGCTCATGACTATAGGTGAGGGTATAAATGTATATTGACAGGTAAATCAATAGCGTCACCTTCCAGCTCAGCTCTTCACCACAACAGACCAGTACAGCACCCACACAGCTGCTGACACTGCACCGATCTCCCTGTCGATCTCACGCTCTAATCTTTCCACACTTGTGAACAAGACCCCGAGATACTCCTCTGCTAAGGCAGTAATTCATCCCCAACCTGGAGGGGGCAATCCACACTTTTCCGGTTGAGATCTATGACTTCAGACTGGGAGCAGCTGATCTGTTAGATATTAATACATCCTGTTCCCAGTGCATGCTAAAGGTCACAGCTGGATGAGGCCAGCAGAACCACATAATCCACAAAAGCAAAGATGCGACCTTGAGGCCACCAAACTGAACCCCGTCCACCCCTTGGCTACACCTACAAATTCTCTCCATAAAAGTTATGAACAGAATCTATTCAAATCCAATAACAACCAGGAACAAGTCTGACTTACTTCCAGTGAACCAAACTGTCGCTCAAGTTATACAGGAACCAAATTTCCTATAACAATGGACATGGTACCCCATTCTCCTGAAGCACCCCCGACAGGATCTCCAAGGGACACAGTCCAAAGAAGTCCACAAAACACATGTAGACTGGTTGGGCAAACTCTCCTGAACCCTCTATTATCATTGTGAGGGTAAAGAGCTAGTCCAGTACTCCACTACCAGACCAAAATCCACATTGCTCCACCTGAATCCAGGTTTCAACCTACCGAAGGACCCTCCACTACAATACCCTGACATAGACACATCCACATCCACATAATACTGATGTTGAGGTGTGTCAGCCAAGACAGCCCAACAACATCCAAAACCTTTAGGAACTCAGGGTGCATCTCATCTACCCATGGGGTTTTACCACTGAAGAGTTTTTTTGACTGCTTCACTGACCTCAGGCCTAGTGATGGGCAAATTCTCAGTCATCTGACACTACTTCATCCAAGGATGGCATGTCAGTGGATTTCAGGAGCTCCTCAATGTATTCCTTCCACCATCCGACATATCCCCAGTTGAGGTCAACAGCTCTCCATCGATGCTGTAAACAGCACGGGCAAAACCCTGTTTCTGCCTCCTTACTCGTCTAAATTTTTGCAGAATCTCTTCAAGGCTGACCAAAAGTAATTTTCCATGGTCTCACCAAACTCCTCACATCCACAAGTTTTTTGCTTCTGTAACTGCTAAAGTCGCATTATGTTTAGCCTATTGTTACATGACCGGAGTCCCACGAACTAAGATCGGATGGTCGCCTTCTTGAGGCTAACTGCTCCCTTTACTGCTGGTGCCCATTACTGGGTTTGGGGATTACTGCCACAACTGGAACCAGGATCCTTAGAGCAACAGCTCTGCACTGCTACTCTAGCAATGGAGGCACCTAATGGATGCCCCCTGGATGTCTCCCTGGGCGGGTGCTTCAAGCATATCCAATGGAGAGGAGACCCTGGGGTAGACCAGGACACGCTGGAAAGTTTATATCTCTCAGCTCATTCAAAGTCACTTAAATCACCTTTATTCCCCATTCTGAAGCTCGGTTTGAACTGCAGCGGTTCGTCTTGACCATGTCAACATGCCTAAATGCATTGACTTGCCACCATGTGATTGGCTGATCAGTAATTTGCATCAACGAGCAGTTGGACAGGTGTGCCTAATAAAGTGGTCGGTGAGTGTATATTTACACTGTGAGACAGATTGTCAGATAGCTATATGAAATATTTAAAACATACAGACCATCTGACATTCACATTTCCAAAGAAAACCACTTCATCTCCTCGAGATATTTTAGCGCCAGTTGCTAAGATACCGTGGTGTCTTCACCCTGCTTGTATAGACTTTCACTTTTAAGTCAGAGCTAAATTTAGAAATATCTCTCACTGATTCATGTCCCAAGAGCATACAAGTTGCTAAATTTATTTTGTCCTATAAACCGATTGCTCTTGTTCCAAATTTTAATAATTAAATCAACATTGAATAGCATCACTTAATTCCTGCCAAATATGCATTTGTTAAATATGTAGTGAAGATGTATTATGAAATAGATGTTATATAATATATAAATCAAACAGCTGCATCATACTGGAATATTTCATTTATGACATTTCAACTTAGCTTTAAATCATTTTTATTATGGGTACAAGGGCTGCCTTTTGGAAACTGGGAAACATCACCATCTCTTTGCACTCTTTAGTATTTTTTAAATTTGGGAAATTGGCCATAGATCCAATTTTAATGAGAGTTATTGGGCTGTTAAGGAAGGGCTTTCTATCCCTGAGGGCATCTGGACATACTGTAAGGATGAGTGAGGCAGAACAGTAAAGTGCCAAGTGTTATTAAAAGCGAAATGCTTCCCCATCTGTGTTTGTCCTCATAACAGGAGGGGATACGGGCCTCCTAGTGTCCCACTGTTTTCAAAGCAGGTTTTAACTACAGTGGAAATCCTGCCCGCTTTCACTGACTCTCTCCAGAACAGCCCTGTCCTCCTGTGTAATTCTCCTCAGTAATACAGTGGAGCTCCAAGGCTCCACTTACCTACCACTTAATGCTCGCTGGCCACCCACTACAGCCCCTCCCCCCACCACCTTCTCACAGCATCCCTTTCACACTTTCCATACACAGCATCCATTCTACAGTGACTAATATGGAGACTCTGGATGCGGAGAACTCCCCAGAAGTCAGTGCTGCTTTTCGAGGACACAGAGGCCTTCTTCTGCAGGTCTCCCGATATTCTGGCTCAAAAACAAATCTAGACTAGGGCTTCTGTCTCTGATCACATAATTCCAGTCACGCATACACTCAAATATTTCAGAATCTGTAAAAGGAAAACTCTCAGATCTGACAATCATAATTTGACATCAACCTCCATCAAATTCACATTGTCCTTTCCCCACAGTCAGTCCCCAAGAAGCACAGTACAGGCAGTTTGCCTAATTCCCTGTCACGCCCAGCATGTTTTTATGAGTACTGATAAGGATTGCCAAAGCAGCACAGATAAACCAAACGGGTCTGTTAGATTGAGCCAAGAGAAGATTCTGCCTCTTTCAGCCATCCCCCAGAACTGCATTTGTGAGGACAAAGGTGTGAAGAAACTGTCAAGGGGAAGGAGAGACAGGGGGCACTTCATGGGGGATAGGGGTGATCAGCGCCGAGGGTCCATCTCGCACAGAGACACTACCGTTGGGCACAACAGGGGGGGCGGATGCAAGCAGAGATGAGAGAAGCTGAGGATTTGAATGCGGGTGGTAGGCCTGACATGACATGTAAATACAGACTGGATTCTCTGAATATTTAAACACCAGCGGGGGCTAAGTAATTATAAGACACAGCAAGCTATTGTACAGGATGTATTAATATCTAACAGAATTTCAAGAGACCTGTAGGGTCTTGTTGGTGAATCAGAAGTAATGTAGCACATTAAGACATTCTGAGTATGCTTTCCCCCACAATTGCAAAAATTTTAGGATCTATCCATTGATTTTGTTAGACCACCTTATTCCAAAGCATTTCTAATGATTGCTTCTCTTTGGTGGGAAAAGTAACTGGAATACAAAAATATCTGTTCATCATCCCAAAAAAGTTAAAAAGAAATGCTCTAGGTGAGGAAAAGAAGGGTTCAATTCTGACTTTACTAGCAGAGGGATCCAGTGAGTGTCAGACTGCTTCCATCCTCAAAATTCCAGGTCAAGGTCAAGCAGCAGACATTGGGGACAACAAAGTTAACTGGTGGAGGGATCTCCACCGACCGGGATGCTTCAACTCCTTCAACTCCTTCGAATGTTACTCAACAACCACTGGATAACATCAAGTGACCTACAAAAAGAATGACAAATGGCAGCTAGAGTTAAGTGCACAGCAAGTTAATAGACTCCTTCAGGTGGGGTTGAAGTCATGAAAAGCTAGAAAAAAGCCCTTCGTCAATGAGAAGCAAAGAAGAACCAGGCTGGGGTTTGCTAAAGACCATAAGGATTGGACCATAGAGGACTGGTAAGGTCTTTTTCTTTGATGAGTCCAATTTTCAGCTTTTCCCATCACTTGGTCAACTAATGGTTAGACGGAGACCTAGAGAGGTCTACAAGGCTGTGTCTCAGACCTACTGAAAAATTTGGTAGAGGATCGGTCATCCTCCTGGGGGTGCTTCAGTAAGGCTGGAATTGGGCAGATTTCTGTTCGTGAAGAACACATGAATCAAGCCATGTATAAGGTTGTCCTGGAGAAAAAACTTTTGCTTGCTTCTGCTCTGACAATGTTTGCTAACTGAGGATCAGGTTTTCCTGCAGGACAATGCTCCATGCCACACATCCAGGTCAATCAGTGTGGATGGAGAACCACAAGATCAAGACCCTGTCATGGCCAACCCAGTCTCCAGACCTGAACCCTACTGAAAACCTCTGTAATGTGATCAAGGGGAAAACAGATGGTCACAGGCTATCAAACAAAGCTGAGCTGATTGAATTTTTGTTCCGGGAGTGGCATAGTCACCCAAGGACAACATGAAAGACTGGTAGAGAGCATGCCAAGAAGCAAGAAAGCAGTGATTAAATGTCAGGGATATTCTGCCAAATACTGATTTCTGAAGTTTTTTTGAAATACTGAAGTTCAAACATTAGTATTGTGTTGTTTGTTTAATCTAATATGATCCTGATTTCTGTGCATTATTCAAGGTCTGAAAACCATGCATCGTTTTGTTATTTTGACCAGTTGTCTTTTTATGCAATTAAATGCTCTAAGTGCATTATTTTTATATGACATTTGGGGAAATGTTGTCAGTAGTTTGTCGTGCTCCTCAAATATAACTATAAATAGTAAACCAGAGAAACTGATCATTTTGCAGTAGTCTCTAAGTTTTTTCCAGAACTGTATGTGCATATATCTGTATCTCAAATTATTATAGAGAAAGTGTAATTGCCAACACACCACAATGAAATGTGTCCTGCATTTAACCCATATGTGATGTAGCAGTGGGCAGGTTTTATTTAGTGCCTGTGGAAGCAGTGCGTGGGGGTGGTATCTTGCTCAGGGTACCTGTGTGATATTTTGCTGGTTGGAGATTCAAACCAGCACCCTTGCAATCACAAGTACATATCCCTAACCATTAAGCTACCACCACCACTAGGTACGAACATAAGAAATTTACAAACGAGAGGAGGACATTCGGCAAATCAAGCTCATTTGGGGAGAATTCCACTAGTAGCTGAGAGATGTTAAAAACTTATCTAGCGCTGCTTTAAAGGAACCCAAAGTTTTTGCTTTAACTACTCTAACAGGAAGACTATTCCACACTGTAATGATAGTTTTTTCTCAACTCCAGTTTGAAATGTTCTCCTGCCAATTTCCAACTGTGGCCACGAGTCTTCTTATTTGAATGAATATTGAAGTAACTATTTAATTGGACAGCATACAGACCTATTACAATCTTATACACCTGGATCATGTCCAATAGGAATTGAATTCGTAAATCTCTACCCATATTAATTTTGGTTAATAATAATCCCTTTGCTTTGCTGTTTACCTAATACTTATTGTAATGACAATATCTACAAATTAACAAACATCTTAATTCACATCTGGTCTCTTATCTCATTATCACTACCTGTTATACACACCACTCCCATGAACCCAGCCCCCTGGTCCAAACCCCTACTGTGCTGCCAGTACAAGGTCACACTACCCCATTGTACAGGCAGGAATGAAGAAGAAACAGAATAAGTTCATTTGACTTCTCCAGCTCTCTGAATACCCACTTTCTGAGCAAGAGTTAAGGCAATTCATCTGGACTGCTTTGTGTTTTACTGATGTCTCAATTTTATATTCATAGACAGTCCTGGGTCATTGTGCTTTCTTTAGCACAGAGACATCAGTTTTTTGTCATTGACATATAGCGGGGAAAATGCTACCAGGTGTATGTCCCTCTAAAGAAGCCACATCACCTATCTTTCCGCCACCTCAGATGGTTAGAAACCCCCTTTTTTGGGGTGGGGCAGGTCTGGCTGTATTCCAGTATACACCAACATAGGAATGGGCAGAAACCACGGGCGGCATTATTTTATAGTTTACTGCAAATTTCTGCGCCTTTAGGGAGAAAGGCACTTATCATCACTAGCATGACGTTCAAATCCATCCAACGCCATTATATTGTCATGAAGTGCAAAGCGTGATCTCGATTTTAACTGTGTTGACGAGACATTCCATTCTTGTCTTCTGGAGCGTACTGAGGGGTACTGAGTGGATGCTGACATTTGGTAAATACAGAAGGGGGAACCAATATACCTCAATAACCGTGAGCAGGATCAGTTGAAAGCATAACAGCAGCTGCTGTCCTGTGGTCAAGTAATATGGGAAAAGCCATTCCTTTAGTTTGAAATAAACAAAGCATATCCTGACCAGTTCAGTAGGGAGACATACAATGGCACCCAAAATTAAAATTTACAAAAACTGATTCAGTATTAAATATGCCCAGGGGCTGACTAATTTCTCTGGGGCCCTAGGCTGATATGAGTGGGGGGGGGGGGGGGGCATAAGTGGGCCACCTGAGCTATTTTTTGGTGTTGAAAGAGACTTCAGAGGGAATTCAAAACAATGGAGCATCCAATCAAAGCACAGGGTGCCTGCGGTAAGACTTATCGATCAGGGTAGGGTGGGAGCTGTTTCGGGGGAAGGTGGGTATTGCGCAGATGGATCAATTGGCCAAATTTAAGAAGTTTAACCATCCCCTCTTTTATGAAGGTTAGTCTGTTTCTTTTTCATATGTTCGTTCGTGTTCTCTTCATGTATATTCACAATTTGTCCACTCAAGTGGGATAGTATTAAAAACATGAGATATGCAATGCTAGTCATTACTATTGCTTCACTTTGTCCCAATTCTTTTGGCAGTGAAACAACCAGTAGTCTACCATAGACTTCAGTGTGAAATGAAAGCTGGGTAGCATCTCAGTAGGAATAGCCCATTACAGCTGGAACAGGGGCAACTTTGTCTATCCTCAAAACTATCTCCAAAAATGCAAATAGCAGACATATTGCTATAATTAAAATGATCATGTTATGTTGTCCTTTAATGTAACTTCTGGAAATTCTGGCCTCGTGCAGCCCCTACTTTCTCTTGCCTTATGGTAAGTCTGCACCTGAATATACCCGTTGAACAACATGCATTTTAATATTAATAACCTTCTGTCTCTTGCTACATATGTTAAATACAGCTCATGATTATGATACTGCCTAATGTTACCTAATTTGGCAGTGCAGCAATTGAGACATTAAGCCACGAAGTGCATGATAATCAAGTTGAAATAGTTTTCACGCTTCTGACCTCAGGGACAGCTGGAAACACAATAATCCATGTTTCATTAGATCCAATTATTTAGAAAATGAACCACAATGCAACTTATTAGGTTTCATCAGTGTAGGAATTAACAGCTCAAATGGTGGAATGTTTCCACCGATGTTTAGGGGAATTAATTATGGCTTAATTATTAATTAATTAATCGGTAATTAATTATGGGATATTATGTTTGAGTCGTTGTTCCGATATTAAAGACTTTTATATTGATCCCAATTGGTCAATTGCTGGATGATTTAAGTCCAGAATGTGAATGGAATTCGCTCATACAGTATCGCTACTTAGTCTGAGATAGGCGGCTCGTCCACCGAACGGCTTCTCTCTGTAACCTAGCAACTCTGCTCTTGGCCAAAGAGAGAGTCTCGCGATACTTGAGGATGCGACTTGGGATTTCAAAGCTTAGTAACAGGTTCGCACCGATTAAGTGACTTATTGTGGCACTTCACAGAGAGGGAGATTTAAAAGGTGAAAAGCATGCGTTTATTATAATGCTACAACTAAAACAGG
>JAODKL010000107.1:8274269-8289838 GCA_026780765.1 Petrocephalus schoutedeni
ACAGTCATACACGAGCATTCAAACCTAAGGCAAAGCGAAAGAAGAGCGAGCTAGCAGGCGAGAAGCAAGTAGCGGGCGGTCGAGGGGACGAAGCTGTAACACATGCTTGGACTGGTTACTGACTACTCTCTAGCTTGGTTGGTAGTAGGCCTCTCCTCCATCGTTGCAGTGTGATTTCACAGCTGGAGCCATGCAGATGATTAGACAGCTTGCAGCCAAATTCTCTTTCCTTTGTATGGAAATATGACGACAAGGCAGCCATAATGCCGAGGTGGGATTTTCAATGTCCATCCCCCAGTAGGACCTGCATCGGTCGCTGCTGGTCCTCCAGATCCCTTCTAATTCTCCCCAGTTGTGTCTTGCTTATTATCCCCAACCAGAGGTGCAGCAAATATACTCACATGAACACGCTAATGTCAACTTTATGGCTACTACTTCAGTGTGCACCTGTAAATGTAAATTACGTGTTATCTAACTAGTCCTGTGATTAAATGCATATCGGTAAAGTAAAATTCCTAATATTGTAGATTTCTCAAGGTAATAATTATTCAGTTCGTGTTGGCTCAGCAAACATTTTGCTATCGAGCTAAATATGTAATTTGTATACGTATTTTATATAAATACCCAATAAAACATGCCGCTATCAAGCTAAATGTAAACGATTTCTCAATAATAATGGATGAAAGCACACTTTTAAAATGTGGGTGTCCGCACCTGCATTGTGCCGATGTCATGCACCATTCATGTTGGCACCGGTTATACACTAGAACTGAGATTCAGTACCCAACCCTAATCCTATTGCTGCTGGAAATGTAAATTGCATTGAAAG
Source organism: Petrocephalus schoutedeni (assembly GCA_026780765.1). Classification (NCBI taxonomy): domain Eukaryota; kingdom Metazoa; phylum Chordata; class Actinopteri; order Osteoglossiformes; family Mormyridae; genus Petrocephalus; species Petrocephalus schoutedeni. Next base: position 8,275,099 of record JAODKL010000107.1, read on the forward strand.
GCTGAGAACTTGATTAGTTCAAACCTTTCCCACAGCTCTGTATGTCCCGCTCAGCTCGTGTTCGCAGCCACTGATGAGCAGGTGAAAGTACCGAAAATTGGCATTGTTTAATTTAACATGAAGCCATACCTGGTAGTACCAACATCTTTTGGTCGATACCTTTAAAAGTGCGAACCTCAGTACCCAACCCTAGTAATGGTTTAATACATTAAACATTTTGAGAGACATTGGCTGACGTGCATACTCAAATTCAAATTTACTGAACCCCAGTATCCTGTAATGTAGATATTATGTGAGGATACTGAGGATGCTTTATTCTAACAGATATAATTTAATGTTAGGTCAAACTAGTGCTATAGCAAAAAGTGTTATCACGATAAAAATTTTCATATCTGTCAGTACTGATAACTATCGCGATAAATGTCAAATTATTATTTCTTTCCAGTTTAAAGGCTGATTTTAATTCTTCAGTTAAAATGGAAGAAACCAGATGGTCATAAAGTATTTATTGTCAGAACATGACAAATACTTGCCAAACAATTGTGATGGTGAAAATGACACTTCTGGAACAGTTTCCTCTCTTATTTGACCCCACTAGATGGCATTCTCTGTTCAAAAAAGGGATCAAAGCATGCAGAAAAAGAAACCAAAAGTGCCACACCGGCTCAAAAAATATCACAAATGGTTCATGAAGCATCATCTTGGCTGTTATGTCTTAGGACCTTTGCAACCTAAGTAACAAGTGTGAGACTGGAGATTGACGATTTAATTCCTCTCTTTCTTGTTTATTGGCAGGTTACAACCGGAACATTCTACCCACTCTCAACTGCCAGAATGCAATGCAGCAATTCTGATATGGGAAATGTAATTTGGTTGCCATACCCATATTTAAAACTTCTCCCCCCTTACATGAAAAGTCCCCGGCAATAGGTCAGACGCATGAAAATATTTTCAATACAGGCAAGTACAGGTCCCACATCTAAAACAGTGAGCATGTCAACTGAAAATGCTGTTACACCTAAGAAACACTCAACAGGAACATACAGTACAATGTCCATTCTGACACATCTTTACTTTTGTTTGTCTTGATTATCTAGGGAATGAGGGTGAACTATTTCAGATCAAGGGAAACCCCTATGGGATTATCCTAACGAGATGGGAAATGGGGGGTAACCAACTAGCTACAAATCCAAGCATTGGGGAAGATGCTTCTTCCATTTTGGATACCGATGGTCAGTCTTATTCTGCACGAAACTGCAGGCGAAATTTGTGTGGCTACCGCAGCCTCCAATTCTGCCATGGCAACTTCCCAACAAAGAACAAATCATTGTAAGGAAATATCCATCAGGTGCTCTGCAGGGGAAGTTTGTGTGTTGGTGGTGACATTCATCTCTTGCTCGACATGCTTCTCATTTCCCTGAAGCAATTGGTCAACATGCCACTTCCAGGTGTCATTCTCACTGGTCAAGTCTCACTGGTCCCATGCGTGACACCACTGTAGCAGCAACCTGCTTAGGTCCACCTAAACTAAAATATGCTCACCAGCCCAGAAATCTCTGTCCTTGGTATGTTGCTGCCTCTGCAGAATCTGCTTGTTTGGCTGACAATCTGCATTGTTCTTCAGCAGATCAAAGTTTTTTTCGCAAATCTCTCCCAGGTAATAGAGCGGCTGGTGATGCCCTAGTGGTGACATGTGGTGTGCTACGGTAGCTCAGCAGGAATCTATTGATGCATTGATGGAGTGTATCCTGACCTTGAGAAGCCTTCAAAGCATGTTTCATGGACTGAACAAACTTCTCTGCCAGCCCATTGGTTGAGGGTTGGTAGGGAGCAGATTTAATGTGTTACTCGTAGAAATGGGGCCATGTCTTTGGAAACAAATTGTGACACCATCTGTCTCAGAGGCCCAAATCTTCAAATCTGGACCTCATAATGGCTATCTCTGGCCATTTGCTATGCGTGTCAGCCACTACGAGAATAATTTTGCCCTCAACTGGACCCCCAATGTCAACATGCACATGCAAATGCTGCTGTGCTTCCTCTTGAAACTCCCATGGACGCAATGGGGCTATCTGTGGTGCCCGCCATACCTGCTGACATGCAGAACACGTTAATGCCTTTTCTTAAATTTGCCTATCCACTCCAGGCCAACAGAACTAGCTCCTTGCTAGCTCCTTCATGCGAACAATCCCACAATGTCTTGTGTGAAGCTGTTGCAGTACTGGTTCTCTGAGTCTTCAGCCTCTCAACAAACAGCCTGCCTGCACTTACAGTTTGCGTCCTACTGAGGTAGTGTTTCAGCTCTGGATCACAGTTATTGGGTTTTCCTTTTACAGTGATATTGATAACAGCAGATATCATGAGAGAACGGATACCTGAGGATGTAACTGGAGCATTCTCCACTTGCTTAAAGTACAAGATGTCTCCAGTAGTTGGCTCTGGTTTGGTCACTGGCAATGGCAACTGTAAAAGGCCATCAGCATTTCCATGAAAATCCAATTTCTGATATTTGATGTCATAATTGTGTGCTGACAACAGCAAAGTCCATCTTTGCATTTGACTCGTAACAAGTCATGGTATGCCAGTGTGTGGACCCAAAATTCTGGTGAGTGGATGATGATCTGTCAGAAGAGTGAATTTACACCCAACGAGGTATTGGGGAAATTTCCTGACACCAGAGATGATGCACAATGCTTTGCGCTCGATCTGGGTGTAATCCACTTTTGCCTTATTCAGTGCTCGGGAGACGAATGAAATGGGTCTTTCCATCAGGTGTAAGGTGGGATATGACTGCCCCCACCCCATAGGAAGATGCAGGATCAAAGTGAGATAATGCCTATGACTGCATCCTTTGCCATCTGAAATGCACTTTGACACAGGCTATCCCATGCTCACATTTGCCCTTGACACTGTAATTTGTGCAATGGGCGCAATGTTGACGCCAGGTTGGGAATAAAACAACCATAGTAATTAAGGAGACCAAGAAATGATTGCAGCTAGCTGACATTTTTGGGAAGTAAGTCCTCAATAATTCCTTTGGTCTTGGAGGGTGATTTATGGAGGCCTGAGGTGTTGGTCACATATCCCAAATATACCACCATTAACTGAAAGAAATGACATTCGTCTTTTCTGTCACAAATCCCAAATTCTCCCAGTCCTTGCAGGGTAGCATCAAGGTTGTGAAGGTGGGACTCACCATCAGGGTATCGTCTAAACAACACTGAACTCCCGGGAGTCCATAAAAGATCTCTTCCATGGCTCTCTGAAACTGAGAAGGTGCTGAAGTAATACCAACGGGCAGTCTACAGTAGCAGAATAGACCCTTATGTATGGTGATGGTAAGCAGGTCTCAGGACCATTCATCTACTTGCATTCGTAAGTAGGCCTAACACAGATCAATTTTGCTGATTTTTAGTCCTCCAGCCAGTCCAGCAAACAAATCCTCAGTGTGAGGAAATAGAAACTGTTCTGCAGCCAGCACTGGTTTAACCGTCACAAATCTGGACACCTCCATCCTTCTTCATTACCGGGACAATTGGTATAGGCAATTTGCTCAAACTAACTGTTCTAAATGTTCACCTAACAGTGCATGTTCCAGCATTTCTCATGTCTGACAGGGAAACCCAAGAAAAAGTAAATGGGTTATTTTGTTCCATAAAAAGTGTCAGTAATGGTTTATGGTATGTTACAAACTTGAATCTTTTCCCCTCAAGTATTGGTGGAATTTCTTAATTGGGGGAGAAAAACAGCACCAAGCTGAGATGCACATCTCAAGTCTGAGACCAATGGAGCATTTTCACTCATCAGTATTTTTTTTTTTACTTGTCAAAGGCCATTTTTCTTGCTGTTTCCATTTCAATGGCACCCAACAGTGTATGTAGCAGAGCTATCATGGTGCTCTGATTAAGTCTAAACCTTCAGTGCTAATTGGATAGCCCAGAAAACCTCTCAACACTTTCACACTGGAGATGAAGTAAATGCCCTGGTTATCCAGCACATCATTAAGCAAATCTATAACTACGTGTAATGTATATATTACGGTGAGCTTGATATGAGGGCAGTTTTTAATTCTCACAATAACACGTATTAAACACAGATCTGGAGTGAACGCATATAAGAAACGACTGAAGGCCCAACAAGCGTACCTTGTGCCGTCCCGATAATACTCTCGCTAAGAGCGGCAAGAATTTTTTAGACCACCAGAGGGTGTTTAAACACTAATTACGAAGGTACATTAAATAAACGTGAGTTCCCACAATCTATAAATATTATCAGATTATATAGGAAATTTGGTAGAAAACAATACTGACCATGTAAAACATATGATCAGGTGTTATGTTAAGAACAGCCTTTTTTACTTGCATAAAATGGCTCCGTGAATCTGCCGATTATTACCAGGGACTGTTAACCTGTCCCAGACAAACGTGTCCGTTCCAAAATGTTTTGATCGAATCAAAAAATTTACATAGGCTACGTTTTTAAACATGTTTACGTGGTAAAAAAAAACGCATCCTGATTTAAAACTGCCAGAATGGTGTTGACTCCTGATTATAACGTGTATAGCCTATTTATTTATAGCCTATTATTTTTATTTTATTTGTCCACCGGACCATGGGATGATCTTACATTTATTATTCCGCGGAGTTAAAAGACTAAAAACACTTTAAATTGCATTTACTTCTTATATTTCTACTAATTTAAATATAAAATAATTATGATATAGTTTGGCAGTTCAAATGTAGGCTAATTAAACCAAACGATTTTCGTCGCCTGTCAATACACGCCTAGTTTAAAACAATTCAAATACTAAAGATCCAAAACAATTGTTTAATTAATATATAAACGTCGCGTTCATGGGAAATATGCAGGAAATTACTTAAGAAATCAGTGCTGAGCTTGAGAAGCAATGGGACACTGAAGTCTAAACAAAGAGATTTGTCCCAGCCTCGTGCGACAGCCCCCTTCCCACCCCCGTCCCGCAATCGTCGTTCTCATTTGCCAGCGCTTCCAGATGCTCACTGCTGATAGGCTGAACGCCTTGTCAAAATAGCCGTCCGTGTTTTCCGCTGGGCTTGGTATACAAGTAAGTCGATTTTTGTAACATATTTTGAATGGGGAAAATTGAAGAGGCAGGAACCGGGTGAATGAAGGTATGGCTATTTTCTGCTTATGTTTGTCGTTTTTTTAGGTGTGTAGACTGTCAAAATTATAAACCAAAGAGAAACTAGCATCAAACAGAAAACTTAGTTGAAACATTTTGGCAAATGCTTTGAAACATATACAAAATATCCCCAAACGTAAAAAACTACATTTATATACGTGTTTGTTGGCGTATGTATGTATGTGTAAAATTGCAATGCATTAAATTGTATTAAGAATAATTCTAATAAATGAACAACTTGCAAGTACATGGTTCGGGGATTTAAGGAGAAATCGCAAAACATGGATTAAAATCTGTTGATGCCAAGGTAAAGCTAAATAATTAGGCCTAAATTAAAATATATTTTAATTACATGAATGTATTAAAGAAAACGAAAAACTTTACAGGATTACAAGAAAAAGCTAGTTACGATGTATCCTATTCGGCGTACTATTCGGGTAAATATATAGTTTCTTCCACTGATTCCCCGCGAACTGTGTATGTCCTTTTGTCGAAGTTTTGTGTACATTTCCCACTGAACTGGCATTTTTTGTAACCATGGGAGCCACCGTCTCTGTGGCGTGTCCGGTTATTCCACACGTGACTTGTGAATTCGAGGATGGGCCAGATATTAGTGAACTGGGAAATATCGCGTACAAAGAAGCAGGTTGAATTTCCCAGCTAATGGCTACCAGATCTCTCCTTGTACACTTGTCACTGCATTTATAATTTTTCTACCACTCCCATTTAACCATGTGTTCACTCTTCTGCGTGAGCTGCCCCGTGTCGATTGCTCTGTGTATGGACTCTACCTGGAAATACGTGACAAACTATTCACTCTGCACCTAATTATTGGGCTGAGGTAATGCTCCGTTGTTGGAATGCTGCTTTAAGCCCTGAGCTTGGCCCTGCAGATAATAGAATAGCAAGTGTACACTCGGGGCCTGTTTTAACCTGTACTCGTTTCAGTAGGAAGGAAAAAAAACTCTTTTATTGGTTGATTTCTCAAGATGTTCTCACGTATTTTCTGAATTAAACATTACGCCTTTCATGTACTCACTGTATTGCTCACCAACGTCCTGTCAATGACACCCTTTTAAATAATTAATTTAGAATCTGGGGGGTAGGGGGGGGATTAAAAACTGAAATCAGTGTATGTTGCCTTTGGGTAAAACATTTCATTGTTGTTGTTGTTGTTGTTGTTGCTGCTGCTTATTCAAATAAATATTTTAGCCATGGTAACACCTTATTAGTATCCACCCTCAGCAGGCCATTCTAGTATTAACCAGAAGCAAATCCAGATACAGTTCAGTGATACTATCTCCCAGAAGTGTCCCGTTGCCATTGAATGCCACTCCAGTCATAGGATGAGGCTAGCAAAGTTACCCAGTATGTAATGTGTGGCAAAAGATGGATCTGGTGAGGGAATTGTTAGGAGTGGCGTGAAGTTCTGTGGGTACTTATAGGTTTTGTACTTGTCCCTACAGATGTAACATACAAAATGTTCTCAGAATTATTAGGAGCAAAATTTATAGCTTGCCCCAGTAGTTTCAATAAAGGTTTATTGTGTCAAATTGGTAGACTTTTGACAGAGTTGGGGGAGTTGAGAACTCTTGCTGTTCTTTGTAATTAACACTCTGTGGTTCAACCTCAAACCACTAGCAAGGCTGTGAGACGCATACAGGGACCCTGAACACAGACACGGAGTAGATGCACATTGGGACAATGATATTTGACATAAATGGGTTAAACGGGACAGTCTTGTGCCAGTGCAGCTATCAGCTTGAAGTATCAGATAATTACGGTGTAAGCAGCTTGTGTCATTCCCATTGTTGTTTGCGCATTGGGATGGTGGCAGTGTTGCTGTTTGTGTTTCCCTGTTAAGTAGCTGAAGCATCAGGGTGCCAAAAAAGGACTGCTGTCATTTTTACAGTGCCTTCTCACAGCAGTTACGGCATTTTTATTGATTCTCCATACCTGTTACTGTACAATGTAGTGACAGTTTGCTCGCCTCCTTTCCGTGTCGGCGAATATATCGAGAATGAGTTCTAAGTTTTGGTTTTGTCAACGATCAATCATTATGTTTTGATCTGATCTTTGAACTGATTTCATCAGTTAAGGTTCAATCGAATGGGAAAGTATAAAAGTGTGTATATGTGTATATGTGTATAAAAGTTGGGTTTGAAGAAGCCTGAATGCAAGACAGCCTTATGTTGAAGTCCTGGACAAATTCTGTTGTGCCTTTAAAAGCAAAGGAGTTTCCATATGACTGTTTTTTTCTTTTTGGTGATCACTCAATAACAGCCGAATTCTTCACTACCGCTTCTGCAAGTCAGACATGTCTGTAGTTGCCTTGAATGAATAGCATTTATCCATTCTGTGCTTTTTTTGACCGTTTTGAAGGTGTTGAGATGGATTGGTTCATTACAGTTAGAACGGTTGATACCAGGAGCCAATATTAATAGAAATATAAAATCAACATTTTTAATGTATGATGGTTATACATCATTTGATATACATTATTATAAAAATGTTGGAAGGGAGATATTTTCAATTAGTTTTTTTTCTGTTTTTTGCTTGGTTCCCATGGGCCTATGGACCTGTTTTCTTTTATTGTTAACCCTGAAGACAGTCAGACTTATTCAGTGGTGTTATTACCAACGTCAGCATGTTTTAATACTTTCAGAATGGTTGGGCGTTGTTATTTGTTACTTTAGGATACGGTTATAAATATAGTTTTTGAACTCATGAAGTCATCACTATTTATTGGTGCACATGTAGAAATTTTGTAGAAATCAAATATATTTTTGTACAGATGCGTGGAATGATGTGACATAATTTTTTTTCAGTGCAATCATCTCCATAAATTTAGTGATTGTGTCTTTAGCACTGGTGCTGCTAACTTTGAATATTGATAAACTTTAAATATTGACTGACAATTTCGTCCAAGATTGACACATCGTGCCGATTTTTGATGAATATGGGCTGATGCCTATATGTTAACTCATAAATTGTGCATCCTAGTCACTATTAGATTTTGAAGCTATGTGGTCTTGAATGCACTACGGCAGCAGAATCATCAGTCATCATCATCTCAAAACAAAAAATGCAATGCGATCCTTTTGGCTCAGGTGTCCAAGACGTGTGTCATCATTATCCTTGATTTAATTGTCAGTAATCGGCATCACTGCAGGTGTAGCCTACAGACAACAACCCAAAACTGTTTAGGAGGGATGACTTGACAGTTAGATTGATTGCTGCTTAAGATGGGTGGGATGTTCTGCTGAACTCGTCCCTAACTGTCACCTCACACTGGCCAATACCTCCAGGAATCAAGAATGGATGTGGAAAACCTGAGCAAGCCAGAGCTGCTGACGCTTTTCAGTGTGCTGGAGGGAGAGCTGGAGGCTCGCGATCTGGTGATCGAGGCACTGAGGGTAAGTCACTCCACTGCATTTCTGAGGACCCATCAAACCAATCAAAAAGCCATTGCTGGCATTGTATCAATTTCCCCTTTGTTAACACACAAAAATGCTTTACAAGGTGGTTGACTTGTAGCTTTCGTTCATGGGAAATGTAATAGGTACCAATGACTATTGTGACTGGGTTCTGAAATTCTTTATTTATGCCTGATTGGATATTCATATGCTTTACTGAGGCTGATCCAAGTCTTATGTCTTTATTAAGCATGTACTGCATGCACACATCAAGGAGAACGTCAATGTCTTAAAAAGGTGGGCAGTGTACAGGGCTGGCTTATAGAGTGAGCCTGCCAATGGTTACAGTGATGACCAAAAAAGGTGCATTAGTTGGTCTGTATGTTGATCTATGAAGAGCTGAAGCTGAGGCACACTCGTGTTGGGGGAATTCAGAGACCCGTCATGTGAGCCCAGTATTGGTTAGTAACAGGTCATTCAGGGTTTGTTCATGAAAAACACAGTGGAAAGTGGTGCTGTCTCCAAGATATATGGAGTGTTGGCAATCCGGCATTGTTAAATCAGGTAAATCATTAAAAAGCGAAGCAGGAGTTTCTCTCACCATGAAGGTGGCTGGTCAGAAATCTGTCTAAATGGACTAATAATTCATTCACTTGAGTCTTATGTGGGGAGTGTTGATTGTGTTTTTGCCAATAAATTACATGCAGAGTTAAGGATTTCAGGACTAGGTTAACTAGGTTAAATCATGGGAATGTGTGATTTAGCTTGTTTGCAAAGCAGCATTTTGTATACCCCCCCCCTGCCCCCCATACTATCACCACACCATCCCCTGCTGCTGAGCCCCTTGCAGCCCCACCCATCCTGTTATGGGTGGCCCTGTAACGCAGCTTGTCGACAGCAGGTGCTGACAGCAGCTTTATGCAGGGGACCCATGCAGGAGGGTAACAGGCTAGTTCGTAATTATGGGTTCAGACTTGTCATGCTTATCCGCACAGCCCAGGCAGCACAAGACAGGGAGGCACCCTAAATGGAATGCCAGTCCCTTACAATTAGCTATAATATATATGAAGAACATATAAATCAATTAATTATAAAAAAATCATTTTGTAAGGGGGGTGGCATGGTGGTTAGCACTATTCCTTCACACCTTTGGGACCAGGGTTCTCCCTGTGTCGTCATGGTGTTTCTTCTGTATACCCTGGTTTCCCCTCCACAGTCCAGAAAAAAGGTGCATGTGTGAGTGAATGGTGTGTTAGTGTGCCCAGTGATGGGTTCCCCCCCCCCTCCTGAGTTGTCCCCTGCCTCATGCCTGTAGCTTCCGGGATGGGCTCCGCACCCACCTCATGACCCCCCCCCCCCCATGACCCAGTTTCAGAAAATGGATGGATGGGCAATATTGAAAAGGTCTTTGTGGAATACCTATTTCATCATATCTTGGGCAAAACTTGAAATACACTGTCCTGTACTGGACATAAGGGCTTTGATCCTTGCATGCTTTGAAACAGACTACTTACCTGGAGAAATTCTAGCTTTTAGTTTAAATTAATTTGCCACTCAACTTTTACTTTTTGCTTGCTGTCAGTTGAATGAGAATGTTAAAGGAATCTTAAATAGCTTGATCCACATGTAGTAATTGTTATTTTCATTGTAGAAATGGCTTTGAACAGAAATTGCTGTGAAGATTGTCACGGTTTTGTTGGCATCGGATGGGAGTAGTAAATGGAGAGGGTTGATGTGTGTACATGTGTGTATGATTGTGTATGAGCGCATCCACATGCATCGCTTAGCTTATGTGCGTATTTACAGACGGACTGGCGTTGTTGTCAAAGCCATTTTCGTATCAGAATTACTGAAAACTGAGCCTCAGACAGTGTATTGATGGGGTAACATTGCATTGCATTGCATTGCCTGGCAAGCCTGTAAATGATGTTATTCAGTTGCCTAAAGGGTTTCACAAATCAGTGACAGTTCAGGCTTTGTTGTTCTGTTTTATTCTGCATGACACTATGTGCTTTTTTGTTCACCGTTTCATATCTAGTCAAGTTCCTTTACTGTTATTTTGCCTGCTTTGTTTGAATCTCAGTGATTAATCATATATTGTAGTCTAGTGGTCATTGATCAAATAAGTAAGGGTTAATGCATGATAATGTATCCCATTTAAGCAGGTTACACAAATCGCTAAGGTATCACTGGGTGCATTACATCAGTAAATCATTTAGGTATTAAGTCACTGACCACAGGGACTGGCCCTCAGTCTGAAGCACTGTTGTTATCTAAGTGGTTTGTAGCAAATGCTATGTTTTTATAGTCTGTGTTATTTTTTAAATTGCATTCGCTGTTTTAAATTTTAAGTAACATTAGAATTACAGATTCGAATCATGCCATTCAGTCGTTATAATCAATTGGTTTACTCCTAGCTGACACTACTTGTGCTGTTACAGAAAATTAATTAACACCCTTCTGTCCAATCAGATTGGAGTACCGTGTATAAACTATAGTTAATGAAGTTGAGCACTAATCCACTTGAAAGGTTTTACAATGAGTCACATAGAACTGGACAAGTAACAGGAAATAGACTTTGGCTGAAAATGATGGTGAATCTTCAGTGCATTCTGTTTGTCCTTTAAGTCCATTGTTATATATTTGGTGAATGGCCTAATTCAGAGGGAGCTGGAGCAGACTCGCAGGGCCCGAAGACCCGCAAGTAGAAGGTTTGACATCCCAGCTTTAAGCCTTTATCTGCTTTGAGCTCTTTGTCCTACGCTGCTGGCTAATTAAACAATGAGCCTTCACTCCCCGACTCTCCCTGTTCCCTTACTGCTAGGCACAGTTTAATGATTCTGGTCAGGGTGAACTCATTGTTGCTGACTCACTACACAATAATTGGCCACTGGGCCACTTGCTGAAACCACGGGACTTTTCTTCCTGTTAATTTTAGGTTGAGATGAATACAAAACGACTGCCCTCCGGTTGTGTAATGCACAGGCAGTCAGGGCCTTGGGAAAAAGTTTGGAAGCAGGGGCTTATACATACATGAGCTCACCTCTTAGTCCTGAAGCGGGGATTACCCATTTCCCTGCAATCCCCCCCACCCCCCACCTCTGCCCTTCCTTGCATTCTGGGAAGTGGAGCAAAGTAAGCGATGAAGTCATTATTCGGTTCACTCATGTTTCTGTCATGTCCAGTGATACGGCAGCACAAGTCTGCACAAAGGCTGTGTGAAATTGGGTGAAACGAGAACGTGCACAATGAGCCAGGACTGGAGAGGAAATTCTTGCTTGAGTACCACACTTTTGTAGCACCGAGTTGTTTTTTCTTTAATTAGAACATTAGCACAAATTACTCCTTTGCCATTAAATAAACAAAGACATGATAACCAATGACTGGTCTGTACTCGCATTGTGCTTAACGTTCTGGGCCTGAGCACGCTTCCGTAATCACTGTGTAACTTTTTCTGTTGAAAATGTAGGAAGTAAAGTACTATCGCACAGCACATTTGAAGTCATGATTAATGTCCTTATTTTGTGGCTTATTTGAAATCGTTTAGGACGCAATGACACATGGCCCTCTTACAAATTCATCAAGTATGCAGTGCAGCGATTGTCATTTAATCATACTGCACGTATAACAACATAATCCTGTATTTTATATGTATAATTTTGTATGTTGCGTCCAGTTGTTCCTGGATACTCTCGCCAGCCCAAAATTCCAGCAAACAGTGTACTTCTGCCATAGACTGCAGTAATCCCTCTGCCACCATGTTTGTTAACTGGACAGTAGCATCATTGAGGTCATGTCTATGTTCCGTGCTCGAGCATGGTTAGCCATCACACTAGATGCATACTGTGCATGCTTCTTCAAGAGGGCCTGGGCACAGTTAAGCGAGTGATCACTCGCATGTTTGACACTAGTCAAACATGCTTGGGCACGGTACGAATCGCCTAGTGTGGGTACACCCTAATATAATCAGACACCATAACTTGTTCTAGTAAGCAGTTCTGGAAGATGGATGGATGGATGGATGGATGGATGGATGTATATAAGAGTAACTAAATTTGTTTTTATTTAATAACTAGAATTAAAAAGAGTATTTACTTTTGCGTTTTATTAAACAAATCAGAAGATGGAAAATGTTCCGTAACTATGTTACTAAGTTACAATGAACACCGTTACACATTGTGTATGTACCCATTGAGAACCGAATGCCCACTTTGGTTGTATGCACTTCTGTGGCATCTTTGCAAATTAACTTCAAAAAGTAAGATTTAAGTATTAATGTTAAGGAAAGCTTTTTAAATTTTGCCTTTTTTTGGAGGAGTGAGCAGTCTGACCTTATCTTTCTGAAATGTTATACTTTATTGTTGTACTCAGTCACATTCCTCCTGACCTGTTTATTTATAGGAAAGTATGAAATGGAAGCAGGGGAATATGGGAGCTGCACCCAAACAAAGGCCCTTTTTATATACAGAGAGGTGCAGATACTTCTTGCTGAATCATCCGAATTCCAGGAGGCTGGTGTTGATGTTGTCCAGATTGGAACACTAGACATGATTGCCCATCACTTTACAAGAGAAGTAATGGGAATAGTCATTGTGGCCTGGGGTGAACAACCATGTTTAATCTGGGAAAAATTTAAAGCCTTTTTTGTCACATGTTTTTCTGCATATCCCAATGGTTTTCCCATCTATCCGTACCTCTGCCTTCTTTGCTAGGCATCTAAAAGGTATCCAGATTTTTATCCAGATCCAATTTTCAACAATCATGAGGTGGTAAGAGAAGCTTAGAGTAGAGTAATGCAATAATGCATCAAGCTCCATAGTGGATAATATCATTACTGACCTTTCACCAGTGATGATGCATACACTCATATTCCTGCATGTGCTAACGGTGCAGTGTCCATTGACAGAGCCTAATTTAATTCTCCAGACTCTCAATTGTCATGTATCTAGGCTATATAATGAAAAGCAGGCCTGGGTCTCATTAGAGTGGCATGCTACCTTGTGGGGAATTTACAGTATGCAGCAGGTGGAAACTGACGTGAGGCAGAAGTGGCCGAATCTAAGATGACCTATCAAGACGTGTTCCGTGGCAGCAAAGATGGATTAACGTCTGTGTTCTCTACCTGATAAGACTGAGTGATAGCTGCAGTGTAGTTAGACGCTGGCGTTCTCTGCGGGGGTGTGTCTGTCAACGAAAGGTCAGCTGTTGTCGTGCTTCACAAGACGACTGAAGTTAACATTGTTGAAAATGAAAAGCACCTTCTAACACAATGGGAGAACACATTCTTCTGTATGTTGAAATGCTCCTTTGCAAGGTAGTAACACTCACTATTGTGCTTGCAAAGATGAGTATGTTTAGGTAAAGGAAGGGCCAGATACTGAGCAATGGTGTCTGGCAGTATGTTGCTCAGCCGGTTGGGGATCAGTGTACCTGTCTAGAAGGTCACTGGTTTGATTCCTGAAGCTAGCAGAATAATCATGTCCTTGTCAAACCTTTAACCTCAGCTGCTCTGGAGGTGCTGGATATTAACTGCACTGCACTGTGCCCCCAAAACTTGCTCATGTCCGTATAGGCATGTGTGTCTGACTGCCTTGTGGAGTATGGGAAATGTAAAAACTACACTTGTTTCACCATGGGCATAAATAATTTAGGTGCCTCTGCTATTTTTTCTTTGAACACTGTCTGAATAAATAATGTATGTATACATACGTATGTGTGGGTTTATTTATATGGAGCACAGTTTTGGTATTTTTCCTTAATGCCTGCTATTTCCAGTGCACACTCAAATCTAGTGGGTTCTCGTTTACTTCTTCTGGATTTTAAAAAATACTTAATTTTAATTGCTGCAAAAATGTTGGAAACCAAAGCCTTTTCACTGTATTTTGGCAACTTGCAGGATGAAATGCCCATTCCCTACACTTGTAGGATCCGGTCTGTTGTATGCATGTTTGTGTTTAGCAGCACCATTGGTGATCATTCCCCTTATTCTGCATAATAGTGCAGATGCTCTCACGCTGAAATTAGCAGCACCATTACTGATGGTTCCCCTTATTCTGCATAATAATGCAGATGCTCTCACTGCAATCGCAGTGCTGAAATTAGCAGCACCATTGCTGATCGTTCCCCTTATTCTGCATAATAGTGCAGATGCTCTCACTGCAAT
>JAODKL010000107.1:8289938-8307891 GCA_026780765.1 Petrocephalus schoutedeni
CAGTGCTGAAATTAGCAGCACCATTGCTGATCGTTCCCCTTATTCTGCATAATAGTGCAGATGCTCTCACTGCAATCACAGTGCTGAAATTAGCAGCACCATTGCTGATGGTTCCTCTTATTTTGCATAACACAATAAGAAAAAAAGGCCAGTCGATTCCTGTCTAAGCAATGGAATTGCTGCAATGGCACAAACTTTTGGCTCAGTAGGTTAGACTCCTGTGTCTGTGATCTGAATTTCGCCAGTTCGAATCCTGTTGTTCATTTCACCATTTCACCATCGGGCTACTGTAAAAACCTCACTTGCTCCTAGGACTGGCCTGCCCTGCATTCACAATTATATATAAAAGTCTCTGCTAAATAAATAAATGTGCATGAATGTTATTGCTGTGGAGAATTTTTGCTTGGCAGCCAGTTTGTCATGTCTATCTGGAGTAAGACCTGCTTCTCTCCCTTGCAATACTGCTTAAGAAGATGGAAAGTATATTTTAATATCTGAAGCAAGATTGCCATTGGGGTTGTGGTTCGGTTGGCAAGTCTGGTAAATGTTTATCGCTTGAAATATTTGTGTAGGCATAATCCAACGATTACAACTTTTAATGATTATGATTATTACTTTTTTGGGTTGAACTATTCATGTAATGCTGCTGTTCATAAACACTTAATGATACACTTACTTTTTCGGAGGATCATGTTCTCTTAAAAATATTGTTAATGACAATGAAGAGAGCTTGCTATTCCAGCACATTTCAGCAGGGGTCTAAAACATAGTTGTTCACCACAACAGTGCAAAATAAGGAGTTTTTTTGGCTGTTTAGCAAATGGCCATGTGCCTACTATTTCTCTTTAAATAAATCAGGAGCAACACTGTAACATGCAGAGTATTATTTTACTTCATTTGAAGAACATTTGAAATACGTATAAAATAATATAAAATAAAAATGTATGTATTTTGCTGTAGGTTTGAAAAAGTGTGATCATCAGTGCCAAGCCACTTGTCCTGCATTCAGCTTCTCCTTGGGTATCAAATCTAGCTTAGCTCCGCGGAGAGTACATGCAATTGGATGTTAACAGCCACAAACTCCAAATATGGCTCTCTTTTTCTGGACAGATTTTTCCCAGGGGCAGAAAGGGCATTTCTAAACGTGGAGTGATCTCTCTGAGACTCTGTTTATGCCTATAAATGACCAGAGTGCTTTCTGGTGACAAACAGTCTGCTGTTGCCTGTTTGCTCCATTGTTGCAGTCCCATTTTTAGCAATGTATTCCAGGTATTCAAAGGAGAAGACGGCTATCCGAGTCAGACTACTCGACTCGTGATCAGAATGTTGCCGTCATTATACCCTTGTGGAGGATACTGTATATCTGAATATCATCTGTGAAATCAGGCAGTAAAGACTGGGAGGGGTGAACAGAACATTACTAAGTTATCATCAACTAGGACAATGAGAACACCGTACTTATGTGTTTTTGCTTTAGTTGGGGGTCGCTGGATCCTGTTTAGTTTCATTTAGAGGTCACTGTTTTAAGAAAAGTTTGAAAAACTCTGACTTAGTATAAATAAAAGATGTATTTCAGTCACGATTAGCTTAGGAGTTATAGATCCCAGTTGTGACCCGCGCACTGGGTATTCTGACTTCTTCATTCAGGAATTTTGCCTCAAACATCGGGTGATGAATGACACGTGCCCAAAAATATGAAGAAGAGCAGAAACATTTATTGTGCCATTGTAACATGCAGCAAGGATGGTCTGTACTTATAAAGAAGAGCTGTAGCCCTTGTGGCATTTTGATTATAGTTGAGTGGGATAGCACACAAAAAAAAAGATCAGTCAAAGATCCCTTATGGCAGAATAAATCTCCTCCAGAGCTGTGCATCTAGGTGTCACAGGACACAGGTGTGGGTGGGTGTGTGGGGGTGTGTGTGGCTGAAAGTGGGGAGAGGATGGCAGAGTTGTGACTCAAGAGAGACGTGTGTCTGAATGGCTGGCAGGAGGGTGGCGTGCCATCATTAACCTGAGTCCCGCCTCTAAAAATACCAGCAATGTACGACCTACCCTAAAAAATCTGGACAGCCCTTTACTGTCTCCAGACGGAGGATGTTTCTCATTTTCCCAGTCAATTTTAATGATGCAAGTTATGGAGCCGAACAGTAGATGAATGTTGCATCAGATTGTCCTCTTGCTGCTGGCCATTTAATAAATGCCTTTTCTGGACAGGATAGATAGGAAGAATAATGGCCTGCAGTGATCCTTATATTCTATATTTGCAGCAATAGATCCACTGCCAGTTGAAATGGATGGGACTGGAACGAGAGATTTGTTCATCCAGGCTATATTTATTTTACCTTTGCCATAATGAATAAGATCATTGTTTCTCAGTCTGTCGTTGCTTGACATCTCTTATCTCCGGGTGAACCAGGCGTTCCCTTTTTGTATCCAGTTTTATTGCACGCCATGGTGACGAAGCCAGAACGACGGGCCTTTGGTCTCGGCAGATTGGGCTTGTCAGCCACAGAGTGGCAGGAAACCAGAGTCTGAAGTCCACCTCCGGTGCAGGGCCTCAGCCCATACAGCGGAAGCGACCCCCTGGCAGAGATAAGGAAGGCCTTGGGAAGCACAGCAACCAGGAAGCAGGGGGAAGGGGGAAACAAACGAGCCCCCCACCCAAGATCGCAGCTTTTGGCGCCACGTCTGCGGCCTGTGGGATGGTCTTGATGGCAGGCCGTCACGTACACTTAAATAACCCGAGTGGAATGGTCTTGATGGCAGGCCGTCACGTGCACTTAAATATCCCGAGTGGGATGGTCTTGATGGCAGGCCGTCACGTGCACGTAAATATCCCGAGTGGGATGGTCTTGATGGCAGGCCGTCACGTGCACTTAAATATCCCGAGTGGGATGGTCTTGGTGGCAGGCCGTCACGTGCACTTAAACGCGTCTTAAAGCAAAAGCTAAAAACAGCTTTGTTATTTATCTTGGTTAATATCTCGCTCGGTTTAAGTATATTGTAACATGCAGCTTTACAATAAACGACATTCATAAGCAGTTAGCCCCTCCCCGCATTCTCAGCATTCCTAAGACCTGATGAAAGAAACATGGCGGACAGATATGATGTAACTGGCTACATCTGGCCCTGGTCTGAAACTTTTCCTACTACTGTAGGGCTTATGGGATCATCTGGCGTAAGCTCCCCCCCCCCCCCAACTATTCGTTAAGCTGCTTTGCTGCAGCAGGCAAAGGGTGTGTCTGTGTTGAAGTTGTGAATTGTGTTGTTTTGGGTTGGATGTCCGTTGCTGCTGCACCACACCCTGCCCCCAGGTGTAAAGTATTACGGAATCTGGAGATGGAAGAAGCTGATCTGAAAAGCCTTTCACCTGAACAGACTTCACGTTCTTCTCCAAGGCTATAGCAGCTGGCCTCACGTAGATTTAACACTGATTTGATCTCTAACAGCCTTGCTTCACTGGTATAGAAATGAAAACAGAATCCCCCCAAAACACAAAAGCCATGATTTTGTAGGAATTCTCACTGCAAAGGTGAGAAGAGGTTTTAATCATGTCAATTAACACCTAGCACTCCCTTCAAACGATTGTATAAAACTATGATATTGGGTGAATTTTTAATGCTAGTTGTCTTTGTTTTTTATCCCTGGCATTGGTAGAAATGAAATATAGAAATGTATACAAAAGAGACATGGAATGATATAAGGCTTCAAAATAAAATGTACAGAGCTAGTGGGGTTGCAGAGAAGGATAAGGCATTGGGAAGAATGCACTTTATAGAGATCTTGGTCATTTAACCATTGTTCACGATCTCAAATGCCTTAGCACAATAGTGAACCATAGTAGAAAGAAGATTAAAGCCAATGGGCCTCATCTGGCCTTTTTACGGGGGGGGGGGGGGGTGCTATTTTTGGAAATCCATTCAAGCCTTCACTCCTGCGATATGCCGAAGAAGACCATCGGTAATAAACAGAGAATGGCCGATCCTTCCTTTTAACCTCACGGCTTACTATTATGTATTTCTCCTAAAGTGGTATGAGGTGTTTTTTATATGTAGGCAACACAGTACTTTCAGTCATTTTTTGTGTGGTTTGGTTGTATTAAATTGTTGTCTGCCTTGGATTGAAGTGGAATTTGGGAAAATAGTAATTGGAAACCCTCATTATTAAAGCCCTGAAAAGCCAGGCCTCTTTGTTTCTTCCAGAGATAAATGGGGCAGGGACAAATGGAAGCTGTTCAGTTTTTCTGAAAAGCTTCAACTACAAATTTTACACTGGATGCAGGGTAGTTTTTTAATATGTACAATTATTTTTTTAAGAATTATGTGGCGGGATTGGTTTTGAGGTTGGATTTAGTAGTGAATATGGAAAATTGAGAGTGAAATGGCCAGTTTATAACACTGCAGTCTTTTACTTAGTGCTACATGGGACTGAACTACATTTGCAGTATATGCAGATGCGGTTAGTTCAGGTCCAGAAAGTCCATAGTGAGATGTTGTTTCAACCAATCGGTTGAACATAACGAGTCATAGTCACAGAGTATTCAGCTGGTTGGTTGAAACAAAATCTTGGTCGTGATTTTTACTTTATGGACCTGAAATTTCCAGCTTTTTTTGTATGAATGCCAAATTTGCCAGTTTTATTTGTGAAATGTATTTCATTTCTTTACAGGATTGCAGTTATTAGTGTTCAGGAAATCCTGTCCTCAAGTTATATGATGATGTTAATTTTTTGCCCTCTCTGTCATATTTCTCTAAAGCTGGACTACAGTACTTCATATAGCATGATAAAGCATTATCATGATACACATGACACAATTTATAATGCACACAGCGCTCCAGGGAGAGGTTTCTATGCAAATCCTTTTGCTAACGGTCACTGTGATTCTAAGTGTACTGGCCACTGCACTCTCTGGGGTTGACAATGATCATAATTCCTCTTGGTAAATGGGGCCAAACATGGTCTACATTCCTGGAGAGTTTTCTCAATCTTCGCAAACTCAGGAGAATTGCTTCTTCTTTGTGTTTTTAACCTTTAAAAATTTTTTTAATTTTGGTTTGCAACGTCAGAGAGGAGAAGGTAGAGCTTTGTGTTAATTCATGAACCCCAGGGCCTGGAGTCCAGTATTAATACAGCTCTGCCAGGCTCAAGCTTTAAAAGTATCTTTAACAGAGAGGGCTTTAACCTGTGAGTAAAAGGTCGCAAGGTCAAATCTCAGAGTAATCATCACTGTGATTACTGTGAAACCTTGAGCAAAGCTCTCGAATCAGCACATTTTGTCAGAGACTTGGATAGCAGCTTTATCCCTGGTGGCTGTTGCACTTCCGTTATTTGAATTAGGGTTAACAAATACTGTAACTAAAACAATAACAAAAGCATTTCATTAATCAAAATTAAAACAAAACTGAAAGTGTGAGGCAGAAAAACTAAACTGATATTAAAACAAAAAACTACGAAACTAACCAAAATAAAACAAAGATTAGTGGAAATGAAAATTGATGGTTTCTATTTTTTTTTTGCTTCTATTTTTGAGTTTAAAAGCCTTCCTGTAGGCTGTCTAGCCTATATTGGCCCACTAGATGTCCTTCATCTAAATTATTGACGGTGAATGTAGCTTATGGTTAGCATCTCAAATTATGCTTGCCCTTACGAGATTAACCTGTCTTTCAGTTTAGGTTAAACATGGTCATGCAGCAAGCTGGTTGAAATATGAAAGCACAGTGTGGAAACATTTTCAGTACAGCGCAAACTCTCATTAGAGCAAGTTTGTCGTGGTTGTAACCTTTTGAGTTTGTGTTGCACAACTTAAGGGAACGCACCTAACTAATTCAGAGACATGCTTAAGTTGGTGTTTATAAATGTGTTTATAGAGAGATTGAGGACCTATTTAGTTTTAATAAAATGAAATGAACAAAGTAACAATGTCTCCCTGCCTGACTAGATGTTTTAATTTTAACTGTGAATTCTGAGATTCTATATAGAGAAATATAAAGATATAAAAAGCAGAAAAATATGAATGTTGTATTTATATATTTAAAATATTTATATCTTTATATTTTTCAAATTTAAATTGTTATATCTGTACAGATGTATATCTATTTGCACAACCTAGGGGTACATTTCACTTCACGTTGTACTTGTATGATGTGTATGTGACAAATAAAGAATCTTGAATCTTGATTCTGTGTGGTGCCACAACCACAGCTCTCACATTTTCTACAGCCAGGAATAAATGCTATAGGTTTCTGTTAAAAACCTTTGCTTATATGATTCTTCCATTTGGGTATCAATATTAACGTGTGTGTTAACAGGATCAAAGAAATTGTAATGCACTATGACGATGACTATGAATGCATTAACTTTAACATTCATAGTTCAGGGCTGCTAAACCACTAACAACTATTTTTCTGTTGTTTAATCTGTTGGCTATTAAACTGTTTGGTTGATTAATCTAAATGATTAATTTTCCTCCAGAAAATCAAACTGATAGTTTAATTTAAGGTAGCTTTATTTTGACAATAAACTGTATGCTATTGGGAGATTTTTGTTGCTGATGCCTTGTAGGGAGGGCAAGGCAGGTCTGGCACTGCGCTACTCTAACCACCCTCTACAGAGGAAGGAAAAACGTGGACTGTCCAGTGTTCCCCGAGGACTGGGTTGGGAAACACTGGTCTATAAACAGCATTCTCACATAATTCCCCCTCTTTCCATCCACATGAGTGAGGGTAGTGCGTAGGACTTGAGAGATAGTGTCCTCAGTGGAACTGCAGTGGATCGATGGAGTTAGGGATGGAAGAACAGATCAGCAAGTTCTTAACAAGTCTCTCGAACACCTTAATGACAAGGGATGTTAGGGCCACAGGGCGATAGGCATTGAGGCTTGAGTTCTTGGTACTCTTTGGAATCGGGACGATTGTGGATTTTTTAAAACGCGCCGGTCAAAAACACTCAGTTCAATGGAAATTCTAACGTAGCAGACAAATCAGCTTTATGGTTTTAAATAACATATATTTAGCACATAAGGTAGCAAAGGGTATTGAAAAACTCCATACTAATGGTAATATAATAATAATAGAGTAAACATGAATAAACATGAATAAACAAAACACTGCCCTCTCTGGGGGTCCATCTTCCAGAATAGTGCCTCTGTCTTTTCTCTTCAGGTGCTTGTGCATAGCGGTAGTGCGCCTGTGGTATGCCATCAAAACCTACTCCCATAATTATATTTGGTATTGAAGGAAAATACCAAATGTACTGAATACCAAAACTATAATCAATTAAAGAGTTTTTTTTTGGAAATCAAAAGGTAATTTCATTAAAATAGTAATTAAAAAATGATGCAGTGATTTTAAAATACTGACGTAGATGCATTTTCATCATCGACATCATCAACTACCTCAACCAATCGCTGAGCCCTACCATAGTTAAAACAATTAAGTTAAAACACATTCTGTCATAGTCTGAGGAATCTGGCTGTGAAAGCATGCCGATTGTCTGCCAGCTCGGGGTTCATGGGAACTACAGTAAATCCCCACTCACATAATGATGCCCTGCTTGCCTGTGATTTAAAGAAGTACACTTGCGTAATTCAGGAAGATTATAGTTGATCTTGTGTTTCTGCTAAGGCTGTGTTTATTGCTCTGTGTAAGGGTGGGGGGGGGTGGTGGCTCAGTGGTTAGCACTGTTGTCTTACACATCTGGAGATCAGTCTTTGCCTTGCCCATGTTTGCATGTTCTCTCCCTGTCTTTATTGGGTATCCCCCCCACAGAATTTGCCAAATTATCTGTATGTGTGAGTGGTGCGTGTTCCCTGTCCTGGGTTATTCCCTGCCTTGCACCTGTTGTATGACCATGCATGGACAATGGACAGATGTTCCATGCTAAGGACGTGTTGGTGTCACCAAAGTGTTATGATGGGGCCTCAAAAGCATTTTGTAGGGTGTTTTCTCCTGCCATGATCGGGCATTCCTCCAGCTGTACTGGCAACATCTTAAGCAGCCCAATGTACTATAAAGGAATGACCCCCTTCTGCAGTGCTGAGCGCAGCTCGCCTGCTGCTGTGTGTGCTCTGCCCTGCCTGAAGGGGCAAATGACAGCAGAAACTAGATAGGATGCTGCTTCCTTTTCTCTCGTTTTCTCTTACACGAGACGGGGCTCTCTGACTGTGAGGATGAGCCAAATCGTCTCCCAGATGGCTTAATTGGGATTGCACAGAGCTATTGCAAGAAGTGCCAGAACGTGGAAAGCCACTGCAGTCATAATTTTGGTTTGACTGAATATTGCAGATTGTTCACAGATTGAGACTGAAGTAACTCTGTATCATTGTAGAAAGTGTGTGTACAAGTCACTCAGTATGCAAAAAGTATGCATATTCTATCTGTATTTTGCATAGTCTCTAATAGGGATGTCCTCTCTTATTTGAATGAACAATTTTTAACTATGAACTTACATATTTTAAAGAAATTATTCGGTAATTTGGTAAAGAAATTCTGGTAATTACCTTCCCTGGAACTTATGTGTTTACACGAAGTTTAATCTCGTCTCTGCTTCACGGAAGAGGCTTCAGTTGAAATTCAAGTCAGAATTGGATTTAGATGCAGTGAACTGTAGGCCTTCCCATGTATCACGATTTTTTTTTTGGAAACTCAGACAGCAGACTTTTGACAATACAGGAGGTGAACTTTTTAATAAACACAGGGTGGGAATTACAGCCCCTACATTTGCCTCCAGTTGCAAACGAATGTTGGCATGTATTTTTCTTTTGTTTTGAATGCGCACCAAAGACGAAGTTAAGATGCATTCTTTGCATTTTGAGGTTCACACTCTGTATATCTCCCACCCCGAACCCACATGCTAGACAAGACCATCTGTTTAGGCACTTGGCTTGGTCACATTTGTTACGGCCCTCAGCTTGATGGAGATGCAGGGAGCCTGCACCGTGGTGAGGGGGAGGGACTAGGAGAGTACAGTGGGCTTTCACACCTATTTTGGCTAATTAAGCTCATTCCCCTCCAAGCTCACACCCCCTGCTTGGGGGTGGGGCAAAGCCCCTGTTGTTATCCATTATATCAGGGTGCTTTGCCAGCTGTCCTGTTACAGCTTTCAGAAAAGAGATCCATTCTCTTGCTGTGGTCCTGATCTGACCTGGATAATCCCACTTCATTTAGGGCTGGGAATCAGCCCTGACCTCACAATTCGATCTGATTTCAATTCACATGTGCCCAGTGCGAATCAGTTTCAGTTTTGATTCAATTAAATTTTACTAAAATATCTTTTTATAGCAATTCTTTGAGAATCCAATCATGTACGTTAACAACAAACATTCATAAAAGCCAATGCTAACAAAATATTTTGTAATATTTTTATTTTTAAAATGGTATTCTGTAGTTATAACATAATGTCAATTCACAAAACAGTAAACCAGAAAAGGTAGTAAAATTGGGTTTTTAATATTGAATTGTCAAAGCCTTAAAATCGATATTTCTCCCACCCTTACTCCAGTTACTAGTCTTATTGTAGCAGCCTGCTGGTAGTTCCAGTTTCCCCAGGTACCCACTTTCCAGCTCCTTCCTGCCCAAAGTAGACATACCTGTTTTCCTCAGTTTATTTGTCCCCAGAAACTCATTCGTTTTCCATAGAGCAACAATACATCTGGCTAATACATTTTTAAACCTCCTAGCATAGTCGTCAGGTTGTTTACAATTATAGCCATGTAATTGCAGACATTTCTGTAGCTGATTTTCCTTTTAGCTCAATTCAGACGCAGCTCCTTTGCCTGCTAATGTCCAAATTGCAGTATTTAGTGCATGGAGGACTGGGCCAGATGCAGCATACGAATTACTAAAAGGATCAGGCAATGTTCTATGCAGGTGCGTTTATGTGAATGATCACCAGAACATCTCCAGCTGCTTCACTACAAGAATTCCCATCCACAGCTTGATCATTTTTACCCCTGATTGTTGAACAAGCTTTTCAGTCCTATCATTCCCTATTACCATATCAGTTTATGCGAGAGCTGCCAACATCATTCTGTCAGTGGTGAATGTAAACGAGCTGAATGCATCACATTTTTCCGTCGGCTGTGTGAGCTGCTTGTAACGGGAACATCTGTGCTGTGTATCAGATGGAAACGTAAATCACGTCATTGTCACCGCTCTGTAGATCTGTTTCCTGACCTCTGACCCCGAAACCCCTTCCCTCCTATCGTCCTGCAGGCCCAGCAGCGGGACGCTTTCGTGCAGGAGCGCTATGGGCGGTACCGTCTGAGTGACCCCTTCCTGGCCTTGCAGCGTGACAGTGAGACTGTCCGGGGATTGGTCTCCGGGGCCGGGCCCGTGGTGAGCTCCGCTGCCTTCCAGCTTAGCCCTATGGCCGTGCTCCAGCTGGTGATGGGCCACTCCAAGAGGATGCAGCAGAAGACCATGGCCCAGCTGGTTGCAGCTGAGAAGCGACACAGGAAGGTAGATCCACAAAGCCTGTCTGGGGGTTTTACTGCTGTTCTACAGCTTCAGGAGCTTTCCTTCATGGAACATAAACTTACAACCTTATTTTTACAAGCCTCGTTTGTTAACCACTAAAGGAAAGGTCTAAAAGTGACCTGCATTCATTTTTAAAAACAGTGCTGGCTGGAATGTTGCCTCTGCTAAAGCATCCATTAATCATTGTCTTTGCATTATATATTATTCATTACAATAATTCTTTGCTTGTGCATATTTTTTCTCTCTATTCCTCTTTTATAAATAAACAAAGCAATTAGCCTGTGCTGATAATAGTCTGTGGGACTTATCTGTTTCTCTAATCAAAGCAGCTGTTGTTTAATGACAGTAATAACGGGAGTGAGCTCAATTATCTTTCAAAGCCTCCTGTTCCCACCGTTCACCATCCAGCTTATATGAGCAGGCCGTGCATCTGCCAAAACAGTTGTCCCCCTCAACCCCCCACCACCTCCCCACCTCGCCCCCAGCTGGCAATTGTTCTGAGGCTTGGCTTCACATAATGGGTCTGCATCAGCAGGGGAGGGATAAGAGGCAAATTTGGGTGGGGGGTTGCTAGACTGTGCTCTCATTGCCAGGACTGATCCATCAACTGCTATTGAAATTTGATCACTGATAAAATGAATTTGTTTAGGAGCTAAATGGTGCTTTAGTAATGAATCGGGGCCCTTCTGAGACAGGCATAAATCAAGGCTAGGATTGCGGTGTCCCTGCCCTCTAATGCATTTTAAAGATGTGTGGATGTGGTCCTGCCTGCGGTCTGAATGATTGCCTATGGCGCGTGGATCCACTGAAACGAGCCCGTTATCACCTGGCCTAATGTGTCAGTGCGGGTGATGGGTCAGTACTGCCCCCTTCTGTCCACGGCAGGTCATTGGCGACCTCGAGGAGGAGAAGAAGCGCCACGCACAGGATACGGCACAGGGGGATGACGTCACCTACATGCTGGAGAAGGAGCGGGAGCGGCTGCTGCAGGAAGTAAGGCGTCCGCGTCTTTCACCCAGCTCTCATAGGAAGTGGCTGACCTCTCCTCTACTTTCCTGTAGGCATTATGGACTCTTTTAATGCTTATACTGGCCATTATAATGCATTATGAAGGTGTCTATAATGGATTATAGATGAGCATCTAAATTACTAAAAACTTGGCCTTAAATAAAGTGTCTTTTCCATTAGATATTTTAATTCAATTTTAATAATTAAAGTTATAATTAAATAAAGGCAAATGAGTTTTGCATCACAAAATATATAAAAAAAAACAAAAATATACCGTTTTCATAAGTATTCAGACTCTTGAATTCAATTTCTGTGAAAGCACCTTTAGCAACAATTCTAGCTTTAAGATTTTTTAGTGCGTCTGCCCTTTTTTTATATGGGTTTTGTGCACTTTCTGCCCATTCTTACTGGCAGATTTCTTCAGGCCTTCTCAGGTTGCTTGGAGATGGCTTGTGGACAGCAGTTGGATTAAGGTCGGGTTCTTGCCTGGTACCTTTGGCTGTTCTCTTGCCTGATCACTCAGGTCCTCTTTGCGAACCACAGAGCATTGATGTCTTTTTTTTTTAAGCCCTGGCATCCTTCTGGCCTTTCAGCCAAACAGGCTGGCTTTATGCAGTGTTCTGCATATGGATGACTAGATGACTGACCTGCATTCTCCCCGACTGCAACCATTGTAGTCTGAAGTTTGGCCTCAGAGAGGCATTTTTTACCAGTTTCCTTCTTGCCTGGGTGCACCGTTTAGAGGACTGGCCTGCTGCACAGTTTAGAGCAGTGTTTCCCAACCCAGTCCTCGGGGAACAGCGGACAGTCCACGTTTTTGCTTCCTCTCAGCTCCCAGTGCACCTGTACCAGATATTCGGTGTCCCTGATTGGCTGGGACCTGGAAGGGAGCAAAAACCTGGACTGTCTGGTGTTCCCCGAGGACTCTTTTATTCTATTTCTACTTGGCTATCTTTCTTTATGATCATTGTTCTTTTATCGTGTCTGTGAATGTAAGCAGCAACACTACCAAAACGAATCCCTAGCACATGCAGTTGTACCTGGCAAATTAAGTGAATTCTGATTCTGATCCAGGCAGTATTTGTGTTGTCTGATGCTTCTTGCATTTTTTGAGGATTGAGTAAGCTGGTCTCACAGGAGTGTTTGGGCAGCCATTACCTGACTGAGGGACCTCACTGATACATCTGTGTTTATATGAATATCTGTGACTAGTTATTGTGAAGCACATTGGACATTGCATAAGACCACTCAGTTAAATGGGTGGCTCACTATAGCAGTTCCTTGCACCTTAAACTTAAGGTTTGCTGCAATGAAAATATTTAAATATTAATACAAACGGAAGATTTGGGGGTGTTTTTGTATATTTTGTAACTATCTGTCTATCTACAAATAAAATGTGATTTTGTCAAGGGTCTGAATACTTTAGCAAGGCACTGGTTTTTAAGGCATTGATGGTGCCTGTATTACACATTAAGGTGATCTTCAAAGACTATATACCTGTACCAGTCAAAAGTTTGGACACACATAGCCATAGAAAGGTTTATACTATTCTCCACATTTTACAATAATTATAAAGACATCAGAACAATAGCATAACATATCTAATTATCCACTAACCAAAAACAATATTAAACAAAAAATAATAATTTGTTGGGGACAGAGCCTACTCTGTGGGTTGGGACAGAGATGGTTTCTGGTCCCATCACATGGAGTGATGCAACCATTGGGCCCTTGAACAAGGCCCTTAACCCCATTTGGGATGCTTTCCTGTCCTGGAAAAATATATCCCACACATATATCCTGAACATTCCTTAGCCACTTTCCCTTCACTCCTCCAAAACCGTCTCTGCTGGCTTTAGGCCAGGTGACCAAATGATGCGACACTACCACTCATCTCTGTAGGCGGCTTGGCGTGTCCAAACTGTTGACTGGTACTGTATTCTCAATCATAAAACATCCATGCAGCCTTTATTATACATTCATAGGCTCTTCACTGGTTATTTGATCAGTTAACTAGTAAGCAGCGAATCCGAAGGTCATTTGCTCAGCTCTTTTATAATTTAGTAATGACTAGAAACCAAACACAGCGTGCATGAAGTTCCAGATCCATGAAGATTGATCTAAATCAAAGCCCAGAAATCAGACCATCCCATTTCACAAAACAACAATAATCAAGGACAGACATTAATTTGTCAGATATACTGAGACAGAAAATCTGGACAATTATCCCAGAAACATTTTACTTTCCAGCAGCCTAAAGGTACCTGTGTCGGTTTTGCAGTGGGATACAAAGATCATGCCCAGTATATAATTCTCTGGGGGGGGGTCGGGGTGGATGGCATCTGCTCTGAATGTTTGCATTTAACATGCTTCCTCGCCTCTGTTCTCTCTTCCTGTGTAGTGTCTTCCTTTCTTACCCCCCTCCCCGAACTCAACAAGCCATAATTCTTATCAGAGCCTCACAATGGAGGGAAGCGTTTGGCCGTTGGGCCGACAGGAAACCAGTCATGTCCAGGTGGCCGGGGCCTATCCCTGGTACCTTATATTAGTGTGTTTCTGTAGCCTTTTGGGAAGTAGGGAAGTGTGTTATGCTTCACGTGACTCGTTTTCCCTATTCTGTGAAAGGTTTGGAATCCGGAAGTGTACCTAGCATTGCCCTTTTAATGGCATCCTTTTATTTCTAATCATCTAAGTTAAAATGAAGGTCTTTATATTCTCAATATTAATTGTGTTTCTGCAGCTGGATTTCGAGAAGACACAAGTTAAGCGCCTGGAGAAGGAGCAGAAGAAGCTGGCGTGCCAGCTGGAGGAGGGGGAGGCCCAGAACCAGCAGCTGTCTTCTGCCCTGGCCCTCGAGTGTCAGCGGGCCACTACCCAGGCCCAGGAGGACAGCCAGAGGATGGCCGATCTGCAGGCGGAGATGCAGGTGGCGCGTGAGCGGGAGATACAAGCGCAGGAGCGGCTCCAGCATGAGGAAGGCCTCTGCCGAGACCTGCAGGCACAGATAGAAGGACTACAGAGAGATCTAGACAAGATGGCTGCAATGCTGCCCGCCAAGGTCGCCACCATCTCCACTGCCAGCCAGACAGAGGCTGGCGAGAGACCTGCGCCCAGGTCACCCGCTCTGCCCAAGATCAATGGGCACCATCCCACTCAGAGGGATGCGGAGGGGTCAGTAGAGAGGCCGACCCATGATTCTGGTCAGGAGAATGGGGTAGGACTGCGCTCCCCCGTTTACCCCCATGCCAGCCTGTCGCCGAGCAGCACTGCCTCTTCCTCCCTGACATCCTCACCCTGCTCCTCTCCGGTCCTGGCCAAGCGTCTGGGCGGGGCAGGTGCCCTCAGCCCCGGCTACCAGTCCTCTTACCAGGCGAGCGTCAACCAGCGATTCCAGGCCGCTCGTCACAAGTTCCAGGCCCAAGCCGAGCAGGAGCACGGTGCCGGCGGGCCAGCATCTCCCCATGACCTCTCGCCAACCACAGCAGAGCATACGGCCAAGCAGCTAGCACGCCACACCGTCACCCAGGTGTTATCGCGCTTCACCAGCCAGCAAGGCAGCGCTAAGCCCCCCGCTCCTAACAACTCCCCCTTTGGCACAGACTACCGCAGCCTGGCCTGCCTCTCTCCAACAGCCAAATCCTCCAGCCCCCTTTCTCCTGGGATTAAATCACCCACTGTCACTAGGGGGGAGAGGGTACATCCTCCACCAATTCCCCCAAAGAAACCAGACCTGGCACAGTCACCAGCCTCCCCTGGCCCCCCTGCCAGAACCAGCCATTTCCCAGAGCTGTCAGGCAGCTGTTGCCTGACCAACACTCAGGAGGGCGCCAAAGAGCTGGACCTGGTTGTGTCCTCTACCAGCTAGCCTCATGCGCCCCCTGCTGGCTATATCGACAATTCCACAGCAAATACCTTACTTAGATCTAGGGTGCAGAAACACTGGTTTATTTAACTTTGAATTATTATATTCTTGATCAACGACTTCATTATTGTGTACACTTTCAAGCACAGCATGCTATTTTACTTTATATTTTGTGGGAACTGAAGAACTTGAAAACAATAATTACCCAGGCAGCTGAATGGAGACAAGTGCCTGTCGGTTTATCACCTTTAGCTAAGGGACATGTTTTTCAGTCACATGGGCTTCATGTTATATGAACAGAGGGTGCAACATGTAGTTGCTATCTACAATTACCTGGAAGCCATAAGCTCTGCATCACAGACTGTGTTGTAAGGGTCTGTCCTGTGCCCAGCAGAAGTTGCGTCCTACTGTGGTATCTGAATTCTGTCCCCTCTGTGCCCTATAAGCTATTTGTGAGGAGGGGGCTGGATTTCTGTCGCACTTGTCAATCTAAAATGATGTTAACATGAGTGTAACTCATAGGTGTCATGACTAAATCTCCATCTAAATCCCACTAATCACAGACAGTGACCTCCATCAGACTAAATAGAGATTAAGTACCATCCAAGCAAACAGTGACTGATGTATGTACTATTGTAGCAAAATTCGCCTCAATATAAAAAATCCTTATGGGTGTAAACAGTTCCCACCTCCCTGTCTGTAAGCCATTGTTACTACTGCCTCCAAAAGTATAAAGAAACCCAATCGGATCAGAGTTATAAAACTTACTAAATGTCATTGTTTCTTTTACTGTACTTATGTTATTTGAGAGTAAACCTCTGTTTGAGTGAACAGTGTGCATTGGGCCTTGTACTTTCTATCCTTAATTGCTTGAGTTGGCCCGTAAAATCATTACTCCTGGAGTAAGTCCTCTTGCACTTTTACGCTGCTGTTGTCAGTTCTGAAATGTGTGTGAATGGTGCATGAGGAAAAAGAAGCAACAAAGTAAAATTTCGTCTACTTTTTTGCACTTACTATGGTGTTTAAACTTTGAACTCCAGGTTATACTCTCTAATATGCACACCACGGAAAGCTTACATTCACTTTACATGGAGATAATGTGAAAAATGTATGTAGGCTAGTTCTTTATGAGTGTATGATTGTGTCCTTGATTTTGAAATATGTAGCTGGGTCCACCATCCTAAGAATCTGGATTTCTGTCTAACACCATCCATGTCCATTAATAATCTACTGATTATGATTAGTCACGTAATTTTTACTAAAAGCACAATGCATTTAGCATGGTTATTAAAATAGCCACATGAACTGCTGTTTTTTGGTAATTATTGATAATTTGATATTAACATTTTTATACTTAGGGCTGTTTTTTATGACTATATGTATATGAAATAATGATAAGGATAATCTGAATTATACATGGATCATTTTTTGTATCTTGATATCATAAAAGAGCACATTCCAAAATATTGTTCAGATGTAACTTTTTTTATCAATACAAAGCAATACATATAACATGAAAGTTTGTGTTTCCTACTTTTGTGTTTCTTACTTTGAACTAAGAGTATCATGTGGGATAAAGTGAGTGATATTCTTTCTGTATTAGGGCGGTACATCACTGAGATTCCACTAATCCCAAATTGTAGGTGATGTTAACATTTTAACATTCCTGGAACCAAAAAATATTATCTGAGTGAAATAAAGAAAATTAATGAAATGTTTACTTGTTATTTTCTGGGATAGTGTTATCCTTTAAAGTGGAAATTGCCCAGTAAAGGTTGTGAGGGTTAACCATGACCTGGTTCTCCTTATATGGGATTTCTAAGCATAAAACATATGGTCATGACTGGGACCGGGGAGGAAGGATGTTAATGCCCTGATCTGTGTTTGCTTAGAATGTGTTTGCTCATTGTTGCACATTCCGGTCCCCTGGTGCATTACACGCTTGCAAAGCTGAAAACCTGAGGCTCATACATCATTCATATAACGCGTGGGATTTGGCATGGAGTAGAGAGAACTGAAGGCTTGAACTGCAGTTACATTACAATTTAGCAAATTATAGCTATAAAAAAGCACATTCAGAAAAAGTTCTTCTATTCCTTAACTATGTAAAACTTTGGAATTGGTTTTAATCATTAAATTTGATTATTTCATGTCACCCATTTGTTCAGGAATCATCATTACACTTATGGGACCTGCTTGATTTTTTTGTAGTACTACTCGTTAAACCAAAAGATTATATTAGTTCTTCTTAAAATGTGCATTGCGTTAATATATACATTCAGTTAGCCACGGTGCCCGCATGGGTATTATGAAGTCTTTAAAAAGTCTCCAGTTTGAATTGAGCCACTTTAAGGCACTGAAAAGTCTTTCAGAGTCTTAAATTTAAATTTACTGGGTCTTAATTTTTGAGCTCATAAGCATATTTTACACTAATGTTAAATATTTCATGTAAGTCTATGTGACTGACTCTTAAGGGATATACTACAAAGCTGCCTTAGCCGGATTTCTTTTCATTACTACAAAAGGTGACTCAGTTGTAGATTGTACACTGCTCCAAGCAGGGACGGATTATGGGTTGTGTGGGCCCCTGGGCAAAACGTTCGCGA